>CM038680.1:415648451-416204562 GCA_021605205.1 Aegilops longissima | reverse complement strand
AATTTTCTTAACATAACCTAAGCATGAGTTTTTTATTAACTTAACAGAAAAGAATGCATTAATAAACTAGGAGCAAAAAGAATCAATTTAAAAGCTATTATGAAACTCCTATTAGGCCTAATTCAATTTCTATTAAGAAAATGAAATAAAAGTTTTATTTATTATAAATAAAAGTTCATGCTATAAAGTGACAGAAACTAACCTAGAATAATCAATCACATGTTAAAAATAAATTTATTTACTAATTAAAAGAATAGGAAAACAGTAGCTAGTTAATAAATTGAGAATAACAAGATTCTGATTAAAACTATTTTTTATTAATCCTAAAATGCCCAAATTAATTTCTACGGTTAGGTAATGTCAAAACTAAGTTGGGACAAAAGAATCATATAAAAATAATTTTCCTAACTCATTTTATAGCAGATTTACTATTCTGACTAAAATTAAAATAAAGCAATTCTAAATAATTTTAACATAGCTAATTATATTTTCTACGAAACTATAAGAAATTTGCAAACCAACAAAAAAATCACCTAAAAATATTAAGTAGAATAAAAGATATGAATTTTTCAAATCGAAACTATTCATTAAAACAAAAACGAAATTAAAGAAAAACGGGCTAAATGGGCCTAACTAACGATCATGCAGTAATATAACTAAAACGGCCCTAGGGTTAAACGAATCGGGCGGCTCTAATAATAAAACCTAACTTAAAATTAAACCGGACTAAACCGGTTAACCGGTTTTATAAAGAACATACCTTCTGGGGTTCTAATCTGGACCGCTCTACGCGAGATCGGGCGGAGGAGAGAAGCTCGGCTTACCGGAGTTCGTCGGCGGCGGCGGCTCGGTGGCGAAAAGGCCGACGCCTCCGGTGGTCGGGGCGTCGGCGGAGGGCTCAGCGGTCGGATGGGCTCGGGGTGGGTCTGTGGTGTCCGGCGAGCTCGGGAGGGCTAGGGCGACGGCGACTGAAAAATGGCGGCGGCGGCTCGGGTCTCCATGGCTGCGTGAGGAGGAGGAGAGGGTCCGTGAGGGGCGAGGGGGGAATGCGGGGAGGGGTTTTATAGGCGGGGTACTGCTTGGACGAGGGGCAATCGGGGCGGATCGAATCCGGATCCTTCGATCCGGCGAGATGGCGGCGCGCGCGCGTGGCGGGGCGGGTTGACGACGGGGGGGTCCACCGCCGAGAGAGAGAGGGCGGGCGTGCGGTCGGTCGGCGGTCCAGAGCCGATTCGGGCGAGGGCCCGGTCGGTTGGCTGGCTGGGCCGCTCGGCTTGGTGGGCAGTGGGCCGCTGGCTGCTTGATTGCCTCGGCTATTGGCCGGATCGTGGCACTGGCCGGCGCTGAGGTCTTTTTTTTTTTCTATTTTAATTTTTTGAAAATAAAACAGAGTTATAAAATATAAAATATAAATTTTTATATAGGACATATATATATCAAAATGATCGGGAATATTCCTATCATTTGAACATTTTTCCAGGGCAAAATCCAAAGTTTATAAAAATCATTTTCCCAAAATTCAAATAAAACTCAAATTTGAATTCAAAACTTTTGGCATTGTTTTCCTCGATATTTTTGGAGTGTCATGTTTACTCCTCTCATACTTTTGCTCAAGTATTTATCAGGCATAGTTTTTGAAATGATTCCCACTTGCCAAAGTTTGAATTCAAATTTCAAAACTCAAAATCTTCTGAAACTCCAAATGGCACTCAAATTCAAACAGAATGCATAGATGCTTAGCTATAATTGTAAAACATTCCAAATAGGAAATTTGGGATGTTACAGGTAGAGACCGGTTACCGATGGTATCCCGAATATACCGTCGAGGAACAGTTTAGAGATTTTAATCAAAGCCAATATCTGTGCACGGTCAGGATATATCCATCTTATCCCGGAGCTACTGAACCGCTCCACTGTTCTTATGGACTTGGGATCACTATTGGGATGTCCGTGCAGGATGCAGCCTACTCGATGATGACTATTATTCGAGCCAAAACTGCATTGCTGTGCAACACCGATTTCCGCTACATGCCAGCATCCCTCCCTGGGGCGCATGGTTACCTTCAGGGTATGTACAGCGACGCATCCCATGAGGGCTCACTCCTTCGCACCACTACTGAGATGCTGGAAGACAAGGACCGTGAAAACCGGGCCTTGCGTATGGAGCTCTTTAATGCCCGCTCTGATCACTGGGCCACTCTGACTCGGTTTGCACCCGCCGTGCAAGCCGGATACATGGACATGAGGGACTCAGACTGCAAGGGCTGGTCTGCCAGACTTTATGGAGTGGCGTGAGGTAGGAGGCATCACCTCCTCGTGGACCTCGCTTGCCGCCGCTTGTTGGACCACGGCCACATCCGAGTCCCTTTGGTCCGCAAGCTCCACAGACCGTCTGCTCCTGATGATCATGTTCCACTTCCGTGCTTGGGTGGTGACTTTATGAGGACTACTACGGAGCTATCTGAGTTACTAGTAGTATCCCTAGTATTGTAATAGTTGTATTTCCACCGCCTGCGACACTGTGGAATATGACTTAGTGTGTATCATTCCGAAGTGTAGAAAAACAATGTATAGGAGTTTGGAATGCTTCCGATGAGATGTAACGCCTTTCACTGTAGTTGTACTCCGTCGGGCTTGTACTAAACTATGAATGGTGTGTATGACCGTTGGTATATATATGGCAGTTTTTATATTACCATGTCATACGGATGAACATCTCTGCATTCCGTGTTATCCATTACATTCCGCACTTCCTTGCTAAATTCTGCCATCCTGGTTTAAACCGTTATTTTGTTTCCTAGGATGGTCAACACCCGCAACAATCCTGCTGCTCCGGAGTAGGGAGAAGCCAGCGCAGCTTGGAATGTAAATCTGCCTCAACCGCCTTCTTTGGCCGAAGTTATGTTGGAGGCAGAACGCAACAAGCGTGAGACCAATCGCTTGCTAGAGCGGATTGAGCAGAATACCGCATGCCAGCCAAGGAATGATCTGGTGTCACTTAATGACTTTGTCAAGCTGTATCCACCGAAGTTCAAACATTCCGTTGAGCCTCTCGATGCGGATGACTGGCTTCGCAGCATCACCCACAAGCTACGTTCTGCCAACGTGGCTGAAGATGATAAGGTTACCTTTGCCTCCTATCACCTCGAAGGCCCTGCTAGCCTTTGGTGGGAGAATTATGAGGCTATGTGCCCGGTTGGCCAAATCACTACTTGGGCTGAATTCAGTGTCGCTTTCCGTGAGCATCACATCCCGGAAGGTCTCATGGACCGTAAGAGGGAAGAGTTCTACAATTTCACCCAGGGTAGACTGACTGTGGATGCATACAGCCGTGAGTTTGGGGATCTAGCACGTTATGCTCCTGAAGAGGTTTCTACCGATGCCAAGAAGCAGGCAAGGTTCCGCAAGGGACTTAGCCACGAGCTTCGCCGTGATCTTCGTCTGCACGAGTGCACCTCCTTTCAGAAGTTAGTCAACAAGGCTATCAGTGCTGAAACTGGACAGTCTGACTTTGAAGCTTCACGCAAGCACTCCTGTGACTTTGGTTCTTCATCCGGCTCTGGATCTCAGAAGCGCCGGGTCTGGTTTCCAAACACTGCTCTGCCACCCAGGTTCACTCCGAGGCCATCCTTTGAGGCACCTCGCCCCAACCAGCAGTATGTACCGCCCAAGACTTATGGTGGCCCCGCTGCTAATGCTGCTCCACGCCCCAACATGATAACCTGTTTCAAGTGTGAAGAGACGGGCCACTACATCCGTGAGTGTCCCCAGAACAACCCCAGTCAGATCGGAAAGTCTGTTGGCCGTGGTAAGCCAAAGCAGAAAGGTGCTCACGCTAAACCAGCCGCCACTTTGCAGGCCACGTCATCTATGTTTCAGCTGAAGAAACCCATGAGGATCCCAACGTCGTTCTCGGTACGCTCCTTGTTAATTGTCATCCGGCAACTGTTCTTTTTGATACTGGAGCATCTCATTCATTTATTTCTGAGAGCTATGCTCGATTGCACAACACCACATTCTGTGACATGCACACATCCATGGAAATTCAGACTCCTAGTTCTAGATGGCAAACCTCTAGAATAAGTCATGGGAATGAAATTCTTGTCGACGGATTAGTCTTTCTTGCATCTCTAATAGCCCTCAAGTCCTCGGACATAAACATCATCTTGGGTATGGACTGGATGTCAGCCCATTATGCTAAGATTGATTGCTCTACTAGAACTGTTCAACTCACCCATCCTTCGGCAAGACAGCTTAATGTTTTAACTTTGAGTGTCTAGCGTCGCCTATACTCCTTAAATGCCAACCCCCTTCCAGACCTCAGAGATATTCCGGTAGACCGTGACTTTCCGGATGTCTTTCCAGAAGAACTGCCAGGTGTTCCACCTGACAGGGATGTCGAGTTCGTGATAGATCTTGTTCCCGGAACCGTTCCAATTTCTAGAAGACCCTATAAGATGGCACCCCTAGAACTAGCCGAGCTTAAGAAACAACTCGATGAGTCCTTGCAAAAGGGTTTCATCCGTCCTAGTTCATCTCCATGGGCTTGCCCGTCCTCTTCGTCAAGAAGAAGGATGGAACGGATCGGATGGTTGTAGATTACCGTAACTTCGACGCAGGGCGTCGCATTGCAATGTATTGGCGATTTCTCTCTTCATCCTAGTCCACCAAACCTCTGGCGTAGATCTTGATACATTTAGTACTACCGGGATGAATGGTGAGAGGAGAGTCATGAGCTTCCTTAAGGATCAATCGCCTCGAGTTGCACCTTGGGAACCACTAGGCGGTCTCCAAAGAACCGACACCTTGTTCATCAATGGAGAAACAATCTGCGACTCCTTTCTTGATGTTTCTCTAATCTGGAGATTCCGGATCTACCATACATGCTTTGATGATCTGATCCGTAAGGTAGGTTTACATACCAGGTGGAAAGGAATCCTCGAGGAACAATGTGAAGATTAAGCTTACGAAATTCCTCGTGGAGAATTGGTTGACTTTGTTGTAACATCAGTTGTTACAATAAGATTTGCGACTTAGTCGTCGGCCATGACATTAGCTTTGCACGGGTGTAGGATATTCCTAAGTGAAATCTGTAATCAACTTCGACCAGCGTCTTTGCACGAGATTCAAATCCGGTTGGGTGAAGATATATTTCAGACTTTGGTGATCGGTGTAGATTTATAGCGATTACAGTAATGTCGCCAAGTTTGAGTGCATGAACCCTTCTGCAAGCTCTAGATGCGTGTGGGATAGTTATCCTCATGTGGGCCTTAGCTGTCAGAAGCGTAGGCAATCACAGCGATCTTGCATGAGTATGCAACCTAGTCCTTGTCATGGCGTCGCAATAGATAATAAAGTCCTTAGAAATCTGGTGGAACAAATGCAGGGCGGATGTCGAGCGTCTTTTCGGTTCTGACTGATCTTCCTTTGGCGTCCATTCGAACTTCTTATCTTTCTTGAGGAGTTCGGTTAGAGGTTTAACAACTTTAGAAATTCTCGTGACGGCAATAGCTTCGCTAAACCGAGAAACTCGAACTTGCTTGACGATTCAGGTGGAGTCAATCAAGGGCGGCTTGAACTCGCTTCGGGATTGACGCAATACCCTTACGGAGAGATTACATGTCCTAGATAGGTCATACGGTAACCAGAATTCACATTTAGAAATTTGGCATAAAGCGGTGCTCTCGAAGTTTCATCAATACTAGCCTTAGGTGTTGGCATGTTCTTCCTCATTCTTGGAGTAGATGAGTATATCATCGGTATACCACACGAATTTATCCAAATACTCCATGAAGATTGAGTTCATTAACGAGAGAAAGTGGCTGGAGCATTGGTTAATCCGAAGGACATGACGGTGTACTCGTATTGGCCATAACGAGTGACAAAGCCGTTTAGAATATCCCGTTCTTGATTTTGATTTGATGGTAGCCCAACCTCAAATCCATCTTGGAAAAAGGCGAGGATCAGCGAGCTGATCATACAGTCGTTGATCACAGGGCGGATACTTGTTCTTGATAGTGACCAAATTGACGAATCGGTAATCTACAACCATCCGATCCGTACCATCCTTCTTCTTGGCGAAGAGGCGGGGCAAGCCCATGGAGATGAACTAGGGCGGATGAAACCCTTTTGCAAGGACTCATCGAGTTGTTTCTTAAGTTCAGCTAGTTCTAGGGGTGCCATCTTATAAGGTCTTCTAGAGATTGGGGCGGTTAGAATAAGATCTATCGAACTCGACATCCTGTCGGTGGAACACACGAGTTCCGGGAAGACATCAGGAAATCACGGACTACGGAATATCTTGAGAGTGCGGAAGGGGTTGGCATTTAAGGTAAAGTGGCGCTTAGACACTCGGGTTAAAACATCCTTGTTTTGCCGAAGGATGGGTAAGTTGAGCAGTTCTAGTAGAGCAATCAATCTTAGCATAATGGGCTGACATCGGTCCATACCCAAGATGATGTTTATGTCAGGGACTTGAGAGCTATTAGAGATGCAAGAAAGACTAATCATCGACAAAATTTCATTCCATGACTTATTCTAGAGGTTTGCCATCTAGAACCGAGGAGTTTAATTTCCATGGAGGTAGGCATGTCACAGAATGTGGTGTTGTGCAATCGAGCATAGCTCTCGAGAAATAAATGAATGAGATGCTCGATATCAAAAAGAAGCAGTTGCGGATGGCAATTAACAAAAGCGTCCGAGGGGCGGCGTTGGGATCCTCATAGGTTTCTTGGCGAGACATAGTTGACATGGCCACGGCGGTGGCAAGCTGGAAAGCATAGGGCACCTTTCTGCTGGCTTGCCTGACGACCGAACTTTCGACTTGATTGGGGTTGTTAAGGACACTCTCGGATATAGTGGCCCGTCTCTCCACCGAAACAAGTATCACATTTGGGCGTGGAGCAGCACTAGCAGTTGGACCTCCATAAGTCTTGGGTGGAAAATCTGGCTGGTTGGGGCGGCGCCCTCGAAGGATAGCCTCGGGGTGAACACTGGGTGGTAGAGCAGTATTTGGAACCCAAACCCGCGCCACAGGATCGAGGCGGATGGCGATCGAAATCACGGATGTGCTTGCGTGAAGCCTCAAAATCAGTCGCGGTTTGGTATTGATAGCCTTATTGACTAACCGGAAAGAGGTACACTCATGCGAGGCGGAGATCTCGGCGTCTCGAGGGCTAAGTCCTTGCGGAACCTGCTTCTTGGCATCGGTAGAAACTTCTTGGGGAGCATAGCGTGCTAACCTCCCAAATTCACGGTATGTAGCATCCTTTGTCGACCTACCTTGGGTGAAGCTGAATTCCTCCGTTTGCGGTCCATAAGACCACGGAATATGGTGCTCACGGAAGGCGGCGCTAATTCATCCCAAGTTGTAACTTGTCCAGCGGACGCATAGCCTCATAATTTTCCCACGGAGACTAGCGGGGCCTTCCGGATGATAGGCGGCAAAGTAACCTTGTCCCTCGTACGTTGGCGGAGCGCAGCTTGTGGTGGATCTGCGGAGCCAATCATCGCGTCGAGAGGCTCGTGGAACATTTGAATTTTGGAGATATAAGCTTGCGAAATCATTGAGTGAAACCACATCGTTTCTTGGCTGGCGTGCTGTGTTTTGTTCAATCCGCTCCAATAAGCGGTTGGTTTCGCGCTTATTGCGTTCTGCTTCCAGCATCACCTCGGCCAAAGATGGCGGTTGCGGCGGATTCACATTTACTGCTGGCTTCTCCTGCTCTGGAGCAGCGGGAGTATTGCGAGTGTTGACCATCTGGGAGACAAAGCAAAGTTTAAACCAGGATGGCAGAATTTAACAAGGAAGTGCGGAAGGTAATGGAGCATGGAATGCAAAGATGTTCATCCGTATGACATGGTAATATAAAACTGCCATATATATATATACCAGCGGTCATACACACCATTCATAGTTTAGTACAAGCACTGCGGAGTACAACTATAAGGAAAGCGTTACATCTCATCGGAAGCATTCCAACTCCTATACATTATTTTCTACACTTCGGAATGATACACACTAAGTCGTATTCCACGAGTCACGCGAGGCGGTGGAAACACAACTATTACCATACTAGGAATACTACTACTATCTCGGGCAGCTCCATAGTAGTCCTCATAGAAGTCACCACCCAGGACACAGAAGTGGAACATGATCGTCCGAAGCAGACAATCTGTGGGGCTGTGGACCATAAGGACTCGGATGTGGCGTGGACCAACAAGCAGTGTGAGGCAGAGGCCCACGAGGAGGTGATGCCTCAACCTCCGCCACTCCATAAAGTCTGGCAGACTCGCCCACAGTACAAGTCTCTCATGTCCATATACACGCTTGCCGCAGCGGGCAAACCTAGTCGAGTAGCCAGTGGTGAGCGGGCATTAAAGCTCCATCATAAGGCCGGTTCTCACGGTCCTTGTCCTCCGACAACTCATAGTAGTGCGAAGGTGAGTCCTCATGGGATGCATCATTGTACAAACCACGAAGGTAGCCATGCGCCCGAGGGAAGGATCTTTGCATATAAGCGGAATCGGTGTTGCTCGGCAAAGCAGTTACATCGAATAATAGTCATCATGGAATAGGCTGCATCTTGCAGACATTCCAATAGTGATTCGAGCCCATAAGAGCGATGAAGTGGCTCGATAGCTCGGGATAGGATGGATAAATCCGGACCGTGCATAGTATTGGCTTTGATTGAAATCCTAACTGCTCCTCGACGGTATATTCAGGATACCATCGATAACCAGACTCAATCATCACCCTAACCAACATGGCCGTGTGACCGCACACATCAATGCAGCGAATTGAAGCGAACCACTTGGTTACGGGGGCGGGTGGCCATCTGAAACAACCATAATGCAAAGGCATTAGAATTTCTAGGAAAATCGGGCAGCATAACATGTAAATGCTCAAAATCAGATTTGAGACATTCAAAATCAGATTGCCAAACCACTCAACAACATCATATCAAGGTTACGGTTCAAATGATAGCATACTAAAATTTAGTAGCCTTGGCGAGGATGTAACCAACAATCCTATAAGTTACTACGGATTAGTAACACGTGAACTGATAGAGAAAAGAGAGCCTAGTCCTATACCCACGTCGAATGAGAAGAGGATGACTCGGATCGGAGGGCATAAGGTAAAGGAGTAAAAAGGCCTACGTTCCCTCCACAATCAATTCCCTACATATAACTAAAGCATTTCTAGACTCAACTTGACCGGTTTGGCTTAGCGAACCTACGAGCAGCACTGCTTTCTGATGCCAGCTATGGAAGTCACATCGACCTAGCTGGTAACACCTCATATCACTTTGACCTCCATGCACGGTATTCCCACGGTGTCGCCTTACCATGGCCGGGACCGTTGCGTCTTTTGGCTCCGTATATGATAGTGTCGCTAGCATCCACATGACAAAGAACCGGGCCGACATGGCTGATCGTGAACCAAGCGGCACTAACCTATGAGGACGAGCATACATGAAACACTTGAGCATGTCGGTCATCAGCGTATGAACTGGGCTGTAGCCTTTGGCTATGAGGACTCCGGTATCCGGGCTGTAGCGAGCTAAGCGGGACTCAGTATCACGCGTGACATTTCCCGAAAGGACATAAGAGCAGAAATGAATCACATGCGGCCGATCAAGTGTCCAGCGGTAGTCTGGGCTAGCGAGACTCAGTGAACCGGGCTGTAGCGGACTACTATCGCTCGAAGCACGAGACTACATTTCCCCATATGAGGGCTGCCAAGGATAAACAACTAGTTTGTCGGATCCCTCATACCAAGCATTTCAATCATACCGCAATATGCCCGATATGAGTAAATACAACAAGGCATCACAACAAAACTCTACAACTCAAGTACTTTATTTAAGAGGCTCAGGAGCCATACATACTATAGTCATACAGGTGGGGTCACATGACCCAACACTCAAATCATACAATCATACAAGCACATGCGGAAGCAAACTAGTCGCAGTCTGAGACTCTAGAAAGAAAAGAAAGCATTGGAGCCTTTCTATCTACAATGGCCCTTCACAAGTCTTAGATAGCCACACAGGTGGCTAGTTTACTAAATCGAAGTCAACATCTACATAGAATCCGTCGGAGGGTAGTATAGTCCTCTGAAAAATATTGATTAAGCAAACATGAGTACAAAAGTACTCACAAGTCTTCTACAGAATCCTATCATACATGCACATTCTCAAGGAAGGAAGTGGAGTTATTTGCAGCAAGCCAGCTTTGACTCTTGGCTAAGCTATCTCTCGTGACACACTTTGTAAAGCATTTTGTCGTACAGAGTCCACTAATCACCATCACAATACTCCAAGTGGATCCTCTCTCGTCATCCCGAGAGGGCCATCCACGATACTCACACTATCTTGAGGCTTTTAGTAGTATCCATTTACTTGTCTATGAGGTGATATAGGTAACCGAAGTCCTTCTCCGTGGACACGGCTTCGAATAGATCATATTTAACCTGCGGGGTGTACTTCTTCTGCTCTCACCACTTATAAATGTTTACGACATGTACTAAGCAACCTTCAGCGGAAGCCCAGCGTGGTGTCGGCCTCAGCCTACCTAAACACTCAAGTCCCTAGTCAGGTTTATCGCCTATTGGGTTCCATCCATGAGAGTCGGCCGAGGTTTCCCATACCCCGAGCGATGTGTGCAGGGTTCGAGATATAAGCGGGCACTTCGGTACACGACCCAGTGCCTACCGCAACACAACCCACCCCTAAGGTCAGCGTTGCGTGCATTGACATGCTACAAACAAAACTACTTGCAACTCGGACTATGAGCAGGGGTGGTTAAGAAGCGAGAGGTCCATTGGTTCGGACCCAATGCGTGGTAGTAGCTAGTTCATGGATCACAAACACAGATCTCAGTTCTTAAGTTGGCTTCAATGAAACAACCCACCATGTACTCCTACATGGCCTCTCATCGATACCTTTACCAAATCGTGTTCAACACTTTCACTCTCGAACCAACACAACCTTTCACTCCAGTTCATCATCGATGAGCCAGACACGACACAACTCTAAGCATAGCAAGCATAGCATGGTAGGAATCACAAACATGGCTCAATCAACTCCTACACATACTAGTGGGTTTCATCTGATTCTTGTGGCAATGACAGTCATGCAAAGGAAGTGGGTTCAACTACATGACACACAGTTGAATCGCGTTGTCTTAATGCGATAGCGAGAAGCGAGCGAGAACATGGGTTTGTATCGGAATGATCAATGAATTGCTTGCTGATGGGCTGGGGTGAAGCGCCCTTGAGATGGGTAGTCGAGGTTATCTTGAGGCGAGAACCTATCATGAAAACACGAAATAAACACACAAAACAATATGCAACAATATGATGCATGCTATGACATGGCAATATGGATGTGTGTTGCCTAATGCAAGTTGAAAGAGCAGGGGATGAACTCATTTGAATCAAGGATTCAAATGATAGCTCATTGAGTTAGTCCTAATGGTGCAATATCTTATTCTGGTTATTCAGCATAGTTAACTTGTTTTAACATGCATGAAACCTGTACCAATGGATAGAGTGTTTTTCTGATAATTTTCATATATAAATCTTTGCATTTGGAGTTATAGATAAAAGTTATAAGCATTTGAAATTTGAATTATATTACAATTTACTATATCAAAATAAATCCGAATTTGAATTAATCTTGACATGAGTCAATGACGTCGAGGGTCCAGGGTCATCCAGGTCAAGCTGACCAGTGGGACCCGCATGTCGAGTTTAACTAATTAACTTAATTAGAACTAATCCTAATTAGTTAACGGGAGTCCACATCATTGACTCAGGCGGTCAGCAGGCCTGATCGAGGTCGGTGGTCAACTCATGCGCGTCTAGCCTTGGCCGAGCCGAGGCTGAGCAGACAAGTGCTTTTGCACTTCCGCCACAAATGGGCGTGGAAGGCATCTCACGTGGGTGAGATGAACCGCGTCTATTGGTGAGGGTTAGTTGGGTCGGGGTGGCGGAGTTGGCGCGGCGTGACAGGTTGGCGGCGGAGGCCGGGTGATGTCGGTTTAGTTGCTAGGGGGCAAGGTGAGGCGGCGTGGAGTGCATGAGTTAGACCCGTGGCTCGGTGAGTCACGATGGACACGGTGGCGTGGCCGTTGGGTGGCGGGCCTCGTCGGCGACGAGCTCAGCGGCGATGCGTTCAGGCGATCGTGGTTGGGTTGTTGTGGTGCGCGAGAAAGAGAGTGGAGGATGGAAGTAGCGAGCTCACGGTGATCTCGTAGAGAGCCTCGTCGAGGTCGAGGATGCTCGATCGCGGCGGCGGCGGCGAAGGGATCTCCGGCGGCTTAGTCGGTCGAGGTCGGTGAAGTGGGTTCGGGTGCTTAAGCGGCGGGACTCGGCTAGCTAGGGTAGTGGAGTCGCGGCGGGCTCCTGGACATGGTGGGGAGGAGCATGGACGGCCGAAACCTGACGGCGGTGGCGTGTCGGCGATGGCGTCGGCCAGTTGGGGAGAGCGAGAGAGAGGAGGCGAGAGAGTGGCGTGTCGAGGGTTGGGCGGACGTGGAGGTTAAATCGAGCGGCGAGGGATGAAGCAGAGGCGGCGGCCACTGCGTGGCGCCTAGCTTTCGCCGTGACACCGAGCTGCTGCTGGCCGAGCCAAGCAGCTGTTGTGGCTCTTGAGGCTGGGCAGCAGGTGGGCGAGCTGCAATGACAGTTAAGTTTTCCTTTTTAGTCTTTTCTAATTTACGTAACTTTGTGGGGTTTTTTAAAATACCAAAACTATTTTAAAATCACCAAAATGCTCTGGTCACTTGTTGGAATATTCCCAACATGAAACATTTTAGTTTGACAATTTTGAACATTTAAAATATTTTATATAATTTAAAATGCTCAAGTTCAAAACTTGTGAATTAATCCTAAACCCTTTGGATGACCTAGAAAATGATCCACCTCCTTTGACATGGGTTCGAACCAAAACAAAGAGGATGAGCATTTTGAAGGGCATTGATTCATTGAAATAATTTTAGTAAACCCTAGTTGTTTTAAGGAGGGGGTTGCAGGGTTTCTGCCTTCCCCATTTCAAATTCAAATGAAATTTAAACATGATGCACCCTAATGCATGGTCTATCACAGGATGTGACACCCCCGGGCAGTCTCCTTTGGTGTTAGTCGGCAAAGCCGACTTCTTGAGGCATACCGGAAACTTCGAGGCTTAGTTCTACTAAACTTGACTTATCCGGTGTGCCCCCAGGAATGAGAGTCACGTCGACTCTTATAAGGTTGTCGGCACATCTGGTAACTGCTCCTCTTGTTTTATTACTTCTCGAAATGTCTTATGGCGAGTTTGAGGTGATCGGAGTCTTCGGGGAGAAGGAATATCCTTCCGTTGATGTGAGAGAGCCCCATATTGGGCTAAGTTAGGGGACACCCACCGCAAAGGTATAAACTTTACGAGAGCCGTTACTGCGATTTATGTGGCAGATGGAATTTGTTAATATCCGGTTGTAGTAAACTTGAAGTAAACTCTTCTAAATACACCAACCGTGTGCATAGCAAGTAATTATACATTTTGAGGTTAGTCGAGAGAACAGTTCTGGTTATATGCAGTAAGTAGGGTTCAGGATCACTTCTTGATCATTACTAGTTGGCGGCGTTCCTTTGTTTCTCTTCTCACTCTCATTTGCGTATATTATACACCATCTATGTAGTTGCTGCTGCAACTTACCACTCACCTTCCTTTCCCTTTAAGCTTTGCTGATCTTGATACCATGGTAATGGGATTCTTTGATCCTATTGGCTCCGCAGTTACTACAACAACGATTGCAGAGTGCGAATTGTCTGCGATGATCATGACGTGAGGCGATGTTTGCTTGTTTTGGAGTTCTATTACGCTTCTTCAACCGATGGGGATAGGTTCGGTGCGACGCTTTGAGCTAGCAAGTGTGGATGTCGTTTTGAGTTTCTGTTTGTGTTCCATCCAAGTAGTGGGATGTTGATCTCTGTATATGATGTTGATGTATTCTTGTGGCATTTGTGCCTTATGTATCCCCATCATTATGTAATGTTGATGTAATGATATCCACCTTGCAAAGTGTCTTCGAGATAAACTTCTATCCTTGGTGGGACCTTGAGTTCCTTTTTGGATAGGAGTGCATCTTGGGCGTATAAGTTAGTATCGAGGCCTCGATTGAGCCTAGGAGCCCTTGATTGATCGTGTAGTTTGGCGTTGTTGAGTCTAGAAGAAAACTGATTTAAAGGTCTAGTTATATCAGTAAGTTTTATACTCCTCAACATAAATGCTCTTGTAGGAAATCTTGGCGTAGGTGTCTTGAACTACTCCTCTTCTCGTTCAAAATTTTCTTTAGGATCACGTGATTGGTTCCGTCGTTGGTTCTCATCTCTTTTCATCCGATGCATTTTTCTCGTCAAGCGATTCGACCATCTTCATCTTTGCAAGTTCAATCCTCGGTTGTTTTTTCTTTTCCACCCGCCCACCCTTTTTTTTCTTCTCGGGCGGGTCGTAATTGAGTAATTTCCTGCACAAATGCGAAGCCTTTGCTTTCTTTCCTCAATAATTTCAACGGTGTTTTCTCTTGATTTTCGTCGGTTTCCCCTTCCAAGTTGCCTTTGTTTTTCCGCCCACCACCTTTTCTTCGGAATCGACTCTCTCGACCAGCTATCTCATTAAATGCGGAACCTCTTGAGTCTTTAGTAAATTATCTCAACGGTGAATTCTCGTCTCATTGACAATCTTCATCTCTTTTCTTTTCTGGTGGATTCAATTCAAGTTTTGGTTAATCATATTCTTTTCCTTCAAGTGTTCTCTTTGCTCGTTAGCCTCTCTTGATTTATCATTCCTGAGTTAGGAAGACCTATCGGAGATTAAATGCGTATTCTAATTAATTCGAGGTTATCACCTCATTTAAATATTTCAATTGTTCGGTGCATCATCTATCTGTTCAAGAATCCTTTTCAATGGTGTTTTCTTTTAGTGGGCTAACCCACGGTTTTTTCGAGATCTTACGACTCTCTAATTCCTTGGAGTTATTCTCAATTCTTTTCAAGTGTGACGTAAGAATGAATTTCATCGATCATGCCTTTTCAAGATCGATTTTTCATTTCATTGTTGGCTCAACCTCTTCGCTTTTCGTTCCCCGGTGCCTTAGCAATTTTGGTGGTGTTTATCATCGTCATTTGAAGACCGAAGTAGATTTCTTAAATCTTGTCTGTTCTCTCGGTTCGTGGTTCTAGCTTCATGTTATCCTCTCGAATTATTCCATTTGTGAGATATTCCTTTTCCTACCCATCTGGAGTATATAGGAGTTGTTTTCCCATTTCTCTTTTCACGGAGGCCATCGTTTGAGAAGAATTCTTCGTCCTCACATTTCAGCTACCGTTATCCGATTATCACAGTGCATCATCAAGTGTTCTTTAATCAGGTCATGATCTCTTTGTTCTTTTGCATCTAAATCCCCTCTAGCTTATTTGTTCTTCTAATTTTCCCGGTGATTCTTCCATCAGTCATTTTGAATTCTTACGGTGGTTCGTTCAAGATTCTTTTCAGCACTATCATTTTAATTCATTCGTTCTTTCAATTCTACGGTGGTTATGAAGACTTTCTCAAGTTTTGCATCATATTCCCTTAATCATTTTCAAGAAGAATAAGTAGTATGTAAAATCCACTACTTGTCATCAATTTAATTTGATGAAGGATAAGCATACAATAAATCTTATTCTTATTTTATCAGCGAGTAATCCCTATCTTGAGTTTGTTACGTGAGGAATAAATTCTATTTCAAGTGTTTTCATCTTTCTTTTTCGGATTCAAATTTCCCTCGACCATCTCGCCGGAACCTCCATCTAAATCATCATAGCGCTCATCTATTCTTTCATCCTTCATTTTATCTAGTCATCCTTTGTTGAGTTCTTCATGGTGGTTCTTCATGATTTAATTCATTTTCAAGAGTTCATCAAGTACCATTCCATCCTCTCAAGTTCATGTTCTAATCCTTCCATTTTCAGCAGGAGTGCTGCTAAATCCTTCAGTCTTATTCGTTTCTTATCAATTAACTTCTCTTCCAGTTCTTGTTTCCACCTCATCCCTTTTTTCCCTTCCGTCTGATCTAAGATCTTGGGCCGAGATCTCTGTTATTGAAATGGAGGTATTTATACTTGTCGGATTAAAATTCGCCCAGTGTCTACACTTGATTATTAAATCGTTATTGCCATGTCTTTTTTTGCTTCGTGTTGCACTTTGCCATGTCATCATCCATTTCATATCATGTCATCAGGTGTTTCATTTTGCATACATATGTTAATCTCATGCATCCTAGCATTTTCTCCGTTGTCCGTTTTGCAATCGGCACTCTATGTCCTCGGCGTCCCCTTTTTGTCTCGTTGTGGAAATGGTGAACTTTCTCGGAATGGCCCTTGTGGTTGCCAAAGTGGCCTTGGTATAGCATCAGTGAACCGCCTGTCAAGTTTAAATTGCCATTTGGAAGTCGTTTGATACTCAGCAGGTTAGCAAGATGTAGTAAAGCCTCCTCTCTTTGCAGCCCAACACCCCTCAAGTGGCCGAAACCCATAAACTCCCTCCATGCTCTCGGTCGTTCGCTCACGATCGTGTGTGGCTGCTCCTCATTTGGACTCTCTAGCTCCTCTACCTATATCACCTCCCCGAATGGATCAATTCCACCTAACCCTAGCCTTTCCTCTTCCTCCCTTGGCCGGACGGCATCCTGCGGACAAATCCACAAACCACGTGCCCGGCCATCAGCCGCCCGCATCCAGCTCAGCCGCCCGCGCCCTCTCCAGCGCCGTCCTTCCACCACGCGCGCGCCGAGGCCGATCAGCCGCCCGGAAGCCGAACGGCCCGCGGGCCCTGCGCCGCCGCCCGTTAAGCGCGCCGCCCCGTCACGCCCAGCGCCGCCCGCTTTGCCGAAGCGCGCTCCGCCGCCGCCCTGGCTCCCACGCCCGCGGCGCCGAGCTCCCGACCCAGCATCGCTCCTGTCGCCCATCCCGCGCGCCCGAAACCGCCCCGCCGCCGTAGCCCGCTTCGCCGCCGTCGCCTCGCCCGCTCCTCGCCTGCATCTCCCGGATCGCGGCGGCCCGTCCATGCCGACCAGTCCGGCGGATCTCGCTTCTCCGACCCAGCGCCTCCTCTCCGTCTCCGGCGCAACCAGGCCAACTCGGTGAGATCTCGTGAAGTGGGCGAGATCCACCATCCCTCAACAAGCGGCGGATCCGTCCCTTGCCGCGCCCGTCCCTCCGTCCATCCAGCGTTGACTTTTCGGAGGGTATATTTTCGTCTAAGACCCGAAATATTTTTCATTATTATGCCATATTCATCGCATCAACTCCATGCATACTGCTCCGTTTTATGCGTGTAATATATCAAATTATTCATATAAGCAGTAATTCATTTCATTCCATTGCATCATTTTCATTTAAGCTCATCTTGATGCCTGAATCTTTGTTGCAAAGTGCTATGTGATGTTAATCTGTGAAAGCTATTATAACAAGCTCTTTTGTCATTTATACCATGATTGATGTGTGCATCCTATGAGGTTGATGTCTACATGTGTTTTGAACTATGCCATCTTCTTTACAGGGGTTTATGCCATGTATTTTTGTGATCAATGTGGTGACTAGCACAAGCATGTAAACTAGGCCCGTTGATGTTGCTGATTTTAGTCCCTGATACCTGTTATTTTGATGCCATGTAAACTTGATGCTACAGAGATCCATGCTTATTTTGAGATACTTGTAAGGATGTTTTGAACATATGTTATTATCTATCCATTCATGCCCTGTTTTCAATTATGGATTAGCCTAGCATATCATTTTAGTGCTCTACTTTTGCTACAAAATGTTTCACAGCAGATTGTTTATGTTATTCAATTTTGCCAAGGTTGTTGTAGTTGATCCTTGCATGCTATAAACTTGCTCTTGCCATGCTTAGCTTAATAAACATGCGTTATTACTGTTGGTTACCTTGTCATGCCATGTGTTGCTCTGTGGTGAGTGTTTCAAGCTCACCAACATGCCTACTTATTGTTCACCATGTATGAATCTGTCATATCTTTTGCCATGTTTACATGGGTGCCATCGTATTTACATGCCCTTTTGGCTCATGGTCGATAAGGGACTTTTGTTATATGCTAATAGTAGATTCATGTCATGCCTTTGTTTGCCATGTTAAGTTCCTGTAACATGTTGTTTGATAGCTCTAAACATTGCAACCTGATGTTATTCTGCCTAAATCTGAAAGCTTTGTTATTATTTGCAATCTTGCCATGTCCTTTTGAGCATGTTTTAGTCATTTACGGAGATAGCTCAGTGTTCATGTTTTGTCACCTACCTGTACATCACATCCATGCCTTTTGTTATCATGTTAAGATGCTGTAGCTTGTTGTTTAGGTGCTTGAAATATGCCTAGTTGTTGTTTTGGACAGATTGTGGCTATAACTTGTTTCATGTGTATGTGTTGAACCGTTGCTCCGTTTTGAGTGTGCTCTATATGAAACTTGCGTGATCTTGCATGTAGTTTCATATTATCATGTTGCATCCTTGTTTTGAGAGTGTTTGCTTGAGGTTTGTATGCATTTTGCATCAATGCCATGTTTAACTAGTTTTGCTCATATCTTCTAGGCCGTAGCTCCGAATCAAATGAACTTTATATGTAACTTGACTAGAATTTCGTGTGGATCATCTTAGTGCATTTTAAATTGCTGTTTAACAAATTGAACATAAATTTATTCAGATCTGGACCAATTTCGAAATTTGCATATAAGGACTTACGGAATTGTTCTATGTTGTTTCGGCCTCATTTAAACTTGCCTTGATGTGTTGCTCTTGTATGCATCATCTCTTGCCATGAGTAGCTTCATGTAGCTTTTCATGCATCATGATTGGTTGTGCATCATGTCTCGTTTATGTGTGTGTTACTTTGTTGTGGGCTTCTTCTCGATAGTTCCCGTTTCGTTGCGATCGTGAGGATTAGTTCTCTAAACCGTTCGTCTTCATGGCTTCATCTTCTTCATGGACGTTCTTCTTCCTAAGCGGGATTTCGAGGCAAGATGACGCTACCCTGGATCTCACTACTATCATTGCTATGCTAGTTGCTTCGTTCTATCGCTTTGCCGCGCTACCTATCTCTTGTTGCTCAAGCCTCACCAATGCCATGTCGCCTCTAACCTTTTCACCTTCCTAGCAAACCGTTGTTTGGCTATATTACCGCTTTTGCTCAGCCCTCTTATAGCATTGTTAGTTGCAGGTGAAGATGAAGATTGCTCCATGTTGGATTATGTTTATGTTGGGATATCACAATATCTCTTATATTATTAATGCATCTATATACTTGGTAAAGGGTGGAAGGCTCGGCCTTATGCCTGTGTTTTTTGTTCCACTCTTGCCGCCTAGTTTTCGTCATATCGGTATTATGTTCCCGGATTTTGCGTCCCTAATGCGGTTGGGTGATTTATGGGACCCCTTGACAGTTAAGCTTTGAATAAGACTCTTCGGCAAGGCCCAACATTGGTTTTACCATTTTCACTCACTTGCTTTTTCCTTGGGTTCCGGGCCCAAGGGTCATCTTATTTGCCCCGGGCCGTGCTGCTCCTTGGTGTTGGTCGAACCGAGCAACTTGCAGAGCCACTGCAGGGGAAACTCGAGGCTTGGTTCTACTCGTAGCTTGACTTATCCGGTGTGCCACGAGAGCGAGATACGTCGACTCCTATCGGGATTGTATTTGTCCGGCGCTTGCTGGTCTTGTTTTATTACTATCGAAATGTCTTGTAGCAGGATTCGAGACTGATCGGGTCTCCGGAGAAGAATATCCTCGTTGATCACGAGAGCTTATCATGGGCTAAGTTGGGACACCCTGCGGTATAAACTCGAAAGCGTGCCCATGATTATGTGGCAGATGGGAATTTGTTAATATCGGTTGTAGTAAACTTGAAGTAAACTCTTCTAAAATACACCAACCGTAATGCGTAACCAGTGAGTGTCTCTTTTAGGGTTGATTGAGAGGAGAACACGGTTTCGGGTTATGTCAGCGTAAGTAGGAGTTCAGGATCACTTCTTGATCATTACTAGTTGACGACGGTTCCTTTGTTTCTCTTCTCGCTCTCATTTGGAGATCAAGCGTTTAATGGTCCTCACGGATAGGATCCGAGAAACAGCGCTGAGTTGGGAAAGCGTGGAAGACATCATGGACTCTGGAAAGATGCGAGTAGTTCAATTGGTGAAGCCTTCCCTCGTTTGGCAAGAATCGAAAGGGTCCAGTAACGAGGCCAACTTGCCTTTGATACCGAATCGATGGGTTCCTTTAAAGGTAACCCGGTAAGCCTTCGCCAATTTCATAAGTCATGGGCTTATGCTTGCGGTCATATTGGCTCTTTTGCGAGATTGGGCTGTTTTCAATTTCTCACGAATAGCGAACCTGCTCTTACGCTTCTGAATCATATCCGGCCAAAGGTTGTCTCCCGGTTTCGACCGATTAGAGGCGTTCGACATTTTCGTCCATAAAGAACTTGAAAGGGCTTTGCCAGGCTGGCTTGATAACTATTGTTATAAGCGAACTCGGCGAATGGAAGGCATTTCTCCCAATTCATGCGAAAGAGATGTGACTTCGAAGCATATCCTCTAAGATTTGATTGACTCGTTCTACTTGACCACTTGATTGGGGATGGAAGCGGTGCTAAAGGAGCGAGAGTTCCCATAATTTGGAAACTTTCCCAAAATCGAGAGGTGAAAGACTTCCACGGTCGAGTTAATCTCAATGGAACACCATGAAGAGACACTATTAGGAGATGTACAATTCAGCTAGGCTGCTGCGGTTATACTCTCACGAGCAGGTAGGAAGTGGGCTACTTTGGAAAGGCGATCAACGACAACGAAGATAGCATTATTCCCTCTCTTGGTCTGGGAAACCGGTAATGAAATCCATACGATTTTATCCCATTTCCATTCAGGAATTTCCAAAGGTTGAAGGGTACGGCGGGCCGTTGATGCTCTGCTTTAACTTCGACGCAGGGCGTCGCATTGCAATGTATTGGCGATTTCTCTCTTCATCCTAGTCCACCAAACCTCTGGCGTAGATCTTGATACATTTAGTACTACCGGGATGAATGGTGAGAGGAGAGTCATGAGCTTCCTTAAGGATCAATCGCCTCGAGTTGCACCTTGGGAACCACTAGGCGGTCTCCAAAGAACCGACACCTTGTTCATCAATGGAGAAACAATCTGCGACTCCTTTCTTGATGTTTCTCTAATCTGGAGATTCCGGATCTACCATACATGCTTTGATGATCTGATCCGTAAGGTAGGTTTACATACCAGGTGGAAAGGAATCCTCGAGGAACAATGTGAAGATTAAGCTTACGAAATTCCTCGTGGAGAATTGGTTGACTTTGTTGTAACATCAGTTGTTACAATAAGATTTGCGACTTAGTCGTCGGCCATGACATTAGCTTTGCACGGGTGTAGGATATTCCTAAGTGAAATCTGTAATCAACTTCGACCAGCGTCTTTGCACGAGATTCAAATCCGGTTGGGTGAAGATATATTTCAGACTTTGGTGATCGGTGTAGATTTATAGCGATTACAGTAATGTCGCCAAGTTTGAGTGCATGAACCCTTCTGCAAGCTCTAGATGCGTGTGGGATAGTTATCCTCATGTGGGCCTTAGCTGTCAGAAGCGTAGGCAATCACAGCGATCTTGCATGAGTATGCAACCTAGTCCTTGTCATGGCGTCGCAATAGATAATAAAGTCCTTAGAAATCTGGTGGAACAAATGCAGGGCGGATGTCGAGCGTCTTTTCGGTTCTGACTGATCTTCCTTTGGCGTCCATTCGAACTTCTTATCTTTCTTGAGGAGTTCGGTTAGAGGTTTAACAACTTTAGAAATTCTCGTGACGGCAATAGCTTCGCTAAACCGAGAAACTCGAACTTGCTTGACGATTCAGGTGGAGTCAATCAAGGGCGGCTTGAACTCGCTTCGGGATTGACGCAATACCCTTACGGAGAGATTACATGTCCTAGATAGGTCATACGGTAACCAGAATTCACATTTAGAAATTTGGCATAAAGCGGTGCTCTCGAAGTTTCATCAATACTAGCCTTAGGTGTTGGCATGTTCTTCCTCATTCTTGGAGTAGATGAGTATATCATCGGTATACCACACGAATTTATCCAAATACTCCATGAAGATTGAGTTCATTAACGAGAGAAAGTGGCTGGAGCATTGGTTAATCCGAAGGACATGACGGTGTACTCGTATTGGCCATAACGAGTGACAAAGCCGTTTAGAATATCCCGTTCTTGATTTTGATTTGATGGTAGCCCAACCTCAAATCCATCTTGGAAAAAGGCGAGGATCAGCGAGCTGATCATACAGTCGTTGATCACAGGGCGGATACTTGTTCTTGATAGTGACCAAATTGACGAATCGGTAATCTACAACCATCCGATCCGTACCATCCTTCTTCTTGGCGAAGAGGCGGGGCAAGCCCATGGAGATGAACTAGGGCGGATGAAACCCTTTTGCAAGGACTCATCGAGTTGTTTCTTAAGTTCAGCTAGTTCTAGGGGTGCCATCTTATAAGGTCTTCTAGAGATTGGGGCGGTTAGAATAAGATCTATCGAACTCGACATCCTGTCGGTGGAACACACGAGTTCCGGGAAGACATCAGGAAATCACGGACTACGGAATATCTTGAGAGTGCGGAAGGGGTTGGCATTTAAGGTAAAGTGGCGCTTAGACACTCGGGTTAAAACATCCTTGTTTTGCCGAAGGATGGGTAAGTTGAGCAGTTCTAGTAGAGCAATCAATCTTAGCATAATGGGCTGACATCGGTCCATACCCAAGATGATGTTTATGTCAGGGACTTGAGAGCTATTAGAGATGCAAGAAAGACTAATCATCGACAAAATTTCATTCCATGACTTATTCTAGAGGTTTGCCATCTAGAACCGAGGAGTTTAATTTCCATGGAGGTAGGCATGTCACAGAATGTGGTGTTGTGCAATCGAGCATAGCTCTCGAGAAATAAATGAATGAGATGCTCGATATCAAAAAGAAGCAGTTGCGGATGGCAATTAACAAAAGCGTCCGAGGGGCGGCGTTGGGATCCTCATAGGTTTCTTGGCGAGACATAGTTGACATGGCCACGGCGGTGGCAAGCTGGAAAGCATAGGGCACCTTTCTGCTGGCTTGCCTGACGACCGAACTTTCGACTTGATTGGGGTTGTTAAGGACACTCTCGGATATAGTGGCCCGTCTCTCCACCGAAACAAGTATCACATTTGGGCGTGGAGCAGCACTAGCAGTTGGACCTCCATAAGTCTTGGGTGGAAAATCTGGCTGGTTGGGGCGGCGCCCTCGAAGGATAGCCTCGGGGTGAACACTGGGTGGTAGAGCAGTATTTGGAACCCAAACCCGCGCCACAGGATCGAGGCGGATGGCGATCGAAATCACGGATGTGCTTGCGTGAAGCCTCAAAATCAGTCGCGGTTTGGTATTGATAGCCTTATTGACTAACCGGAAAGAGGTACACTCATGCGAGGCGGAGATCTCGGCGTCTCGAGGGCTAAGTCCTTGCGGAACCTGCTTCTTGGCATCGGTAGAAACTTCTTGGGGAGCATAGCGTGCTAACCTCCCAAATTCACGGTATGTAGCATCCTTTGTCGACCTACCTTGGGTGAAGCTGAATTCCTCCGTTTGCGGTCCATAAGACCACGGAATATGGTGCTCACGGAAGGCGGCGCTAATTCATCCCAAGTTGTAACTTGTCCAGCGGACGCATAGCCTCATAATTTTCCCACGGAGACTAGCGGGGCCTTCCGGATGATAGGCGGCAAAGTAACCTTGTCCCTCGTACGTTGGCGGAGCGCAGCTTGTGGTGGATCTGCGGAGCCAATCATCGCGTCGAGAGGCTCGTGGAACATTTGAATTTTGGAGATATAAGCTTGCGAAATCATTGAGTGAAACCACATCGTTTCTTGGCTGGCGTGCTGTGTTTTGTTCAATCCGCTCCAATAAGCGGTTGGTTTCGCGCTTATTGCGTTCTGCTTCCAGCATCACCTCGGCCAAAGATGGCGGTTGCGGCGGATTCACATTTACTGCTGGCTTCTCCTGCTCTGGAGCAGCGGGAGTATTGCGAGTGTTGACCATCTGGGAGACAAAGCAAAGTTTAAACCAGGATGGCAGAATTTAACAAGGAAGTGCGGAAGGTAATGGAGCATGGAATGCAAAGATGTTCATCCGTATGACATGGTAATATAAAACTGCCATATATATATATACCAGCGGTCATACACACCATTCATAGTTTAGTACAAGCACTGCGGAGTACAACTATAAGGAAAGCGTTACATCTCATCGGAAGCATTCCAACTCCTATACATTATTTTCTACACTTCGGAATGATACACACTAAGTCGTATTCCACGAGTCACGCGAGGCGGTGGAAACACAACTATTACCATACTAGGAATACTACTACTATCTCGGGCAGCTCCATAGTAGTCCTCATAGAAGTCACCACCCAGGACACAGAAGTGGAACATGATCGTCCGAAGCAGACAATCTGTGGGGCTGTGGACCATAAGGACTCGGATGTGGCGTGGACCAACAAGCAGTGTGAGGCAGAGGCCCACGAGGAGGTGATGCCTCAACCTCCGCCACTCCATAAAGTCTGGCAGACTCGCCCACAGTACAAGTCTCTCATGTCCATATACACGCTTGCCGCAGCGGGCAAACCTAGTCGAGTAGCCAGTGGTGAGCGGGCATTAAAGCTCCATCATAAGGCCGGTTCTCACGGTCCTTGTCCTCCGACAACTCATAGTAGTGCGAAGGTGAGTCCTCATGGGATGCATCATTGTACAAACCACGAAGGTAGCCATGCGCCCGAGGGAAGGATCTTTGCATATAAGCGGAATCGGTGTTGCTCGGCAAAGCAGTTACATCGAATAATAGTCATCATGGAATAGGCTGCATCTTGCAGACATTCCAATAGTGATTCGAGCCCATAAGAGCGATGAAGTGGCTCGATAGCTCGGGATAGGATGGATAAATCCGGACCGTGCATAGTATTGGCTTTGATTGAAATCCTAACTGCTCCTCGACGGTATATTCAGGATACCATCGATAACCAGACTCAATCATCACCCTAACCAACATGGCCGTGTGACCGCACACATCAATGCAGCGAATTGAAGCGAACCACTTGGTTACGGGGGCGGGTGGCCATCTGAAACAACCATAATGCAAAGGCATTAGAATTTCTAGGAAAATCGGGCAGCATAACATGTAAATGCTCAAAATCAGATTTGAGACATTCAAAATCAGATTGCCAAACCACTCAACAACATCATATCAAGGTTACGGTTCAAATGATAGCATACTAAAATTTAGTAGCCTTGGCGAGGATGTAACCAACAATCCTATAAGTTACTACGGATTAGTAACACGTGAACTGATAGAGAAAAGAGAGCCTAGTCCTATACCCACGTCGAATGAGAAGAGGATGACTCGGATCGGAGGGCATAAGGTAAAGGAGTAAAAAGGCCTACGTTCCCTCCACAATCAATTCCCTACATATAACTAAAGCATTTCTAGACTCAACTTGACCGGTTTGGCTTAGCGAACCTACGAGCAGCACTGCTTTCTGATGCCAGCTATGGAAGTCACATCGACCTAGCTGGTAACACCTCATATCACTTTGACCTCCATGCACGGTATTCCCACGGTGTCGCCTTACCATGGCCGGGACCGTTGCGTCTTTTGGCTCCGTATATGATAGTGTCGCTAGCATCCACATGACAAAGAACCGGGCCGACATGGCTGATCGTGAACCAAGCGGCACTAACCTATGAGGACGAGCATACATGAAACACTTGAGCATGTCGGTCATCAGCGTATGAACTGGGCTGTAGCCTTTGGCTATGAGGACTCCGGTATCCGGGCTGTAGCGAGCTAAGCGGGACTCAGTATCACGCGTGACATTTCCCGAAAGGACATAAGAGCAGAAATGAATCACATGCGGCCGATCAAGTGTCCAGCGGTAGTCTGGGCTAGCGAGACTCAGTGAACCGGGCTGTAGCGGACTACTATCGCTCGAAGCACGAGACTACATTTCCCCATATGAGGGCTGCCAAGGATAAACAACTAGTTTGTCGGATCCCTCATACCAAGCATTTCAATCATACCGCAATATGCCCGATATGAGTAAATACAACAAGGCATCACAACAAAACTCTACAACTCAAGTACTTTATTTAAGAGGCTCAGGAGCCATACATACTATAGTCATACAGGTGGGGTCACATGACCCAACACTCAAATCATACAATCATACAAGCACATGCGGAAGCAAACTAGTCGCAGTCTGAGACTCTAGAAAGAAAAGAAAGCATTGGAGCCTTTCTATCTACAATGGCCCTTCACAAGTCTTAGATAGCCACACAGGTGGCTAGTTTACTAAATCGAAGTCAACATCTACATAGAATCCGTCGGAGGGTAGTATAGTCCTCTGAAAAATATTGATTAAGCAAACATGAGTACAAAAGTACTCACAAGTCTTCTACAGAATCCTATCATACATGCACATTCTCAAGGAAGGAAGTGGAGTTATTTGCAGCAAGCCAGCTTTGACTCTTGGCTAAGCTATCTCTCGTGACACACTTTGTAAAGCATTTTGTCGTACAGAGTCCACTAATCACCATCACAATACTCCAAGTGGATCCTCTCTCGTCATCCCGAGAGGGCCATCCACGATACTCACACTATCTTGAGGCTTTTAGTAGTATCCATTTACTTGTCTATGAGGTGATATAGGTAACCGAAGTCCTTCTCCGTGGACACGGCTTCGAATAGATCATATTTAACCTGCGGGGTGTACTTCTTCTGCTCTCACCACTTATAAATGTTTACGACATGTACTAAGCAACCTTCAGCGGAAGCCCAGCGTGGTGTCGGCCTCAGCCTACCTAAACACTCAAGTCCCTAGTCAGGTTTATCGCCTATTGGGTTCCATCCATGAGAGTCGGCCGAGGTTTCCCATACCCCGAGCGATGTGTGCAGGGTTCGAGATATAAGCGGGCACTTCGGTACACGACCCAGTGCCTACCGCAACACAACCCACCCCTAAGGTCAGCGTTGCGTGCATTGACATGCTACAAACAAAACTACTTGCAACTCGGACTATGAGCAGGGGTGGTTAAGAAGCGAGAGGTCCATTGGTTCGGACCCAATGCGTGGTAGTAGCTAGTTCATGGATCACAAACACAGATCTCAGTTCTTAAGTTGGCTTCAATGAAACAACCCACCATGTACTCCTACATGGCCTCTCATCGATACCTTTACCAAATCGTGTTCAACACTTTCACTCTCGAACCAACACAACCTTTCACTCCAGTTCATCATCGATGAGCCAGACACGACACAACTCTAAGCATAGCAAGCATAGCATGGTAGGAATCACAAACATGGCTCAATCAACTCCTACACATACTAGTGGGTTTCATCTGATTCTTGTGGCAATGACAGTCATGCAAAGGAAGTGGGTTCAACTACATGACACACAGTTGAATCGCGTTGTCTTAATGCGATAGCGAGAAGCGAGCGAGAACATGGGTTTGTATCGGAATGATCAATGAATTGCTTGCTGATGGGCTGGGGTGAAGCGCCCTTGAGATGGGTAGTCGAGGTTATCTTGAGGCGAGAACCTATCATGAAAACACGAAATAAACACACAAAACAATATGCAACAATATGATGCATGCTATGACATGGCAATATGGATGTGTGTTGCCTAATGCAAGTTGAAAGAGCAGGGGATGAACTCATTTGAATCAAGGATTCAAATGATAGCTCATTGAGTTAGTCCTAATGGTGCAATATCTTATTCTGGTTATTCAGCATAGTTAACTTGTTTTAACATGCATGAAACCTGTACCAATGGATAGAGTGTTTTTCTGATAATTTTCATATATAAATCTTTGCATTTGGAGTTATAGATAAAAGTTATAAGCATTTGAAATTTGAATTATATTACAATTTACTATATCAAAATAAATCCGAATTTGAATTAATCTTGACATGAGTCAATGACGTCGAGGGTCCAGGGTCATCCAGGTCAAGCTGACCAGTGGGACCCGCATGTCGAGTTTAACTAATTAACTTAATTAGAACTAATCCTAATTAGTTAACGGGAGTCCACATCATTGACTCAGGCGGTCAGCAGGCCTGATCGAGGTCGGTGGTCAACTCATGCGCGTCTAGCCTTGGCCGAGCCGAGGCTGAGCAGACAAGTGCTTTTGCACTTCCGCCACAAATGGGCGTGGAAGGCATCTCACGTGGGTGAGATGAACCGCGTCTATTGGTGAGGGTTAGTTGGGTCGGGGTGGCGGAGTTGGCGCGGCGTGACAGGTTGGCGGCGGAGGCCGGGTGATGTCGGTTTAGTTGCTAGGGGGCAAGGTGAGGCGGCGTGGAGTGCATGAGTTAGACCCGTGGCTCGGTGAGTCACGATGGACACGGTGGCGTGGCCGTTGGGTGGCGGGCCTCGTCGGCGACGAGCTCAGCGGCGATGCGTTCAGGCGATCGTGGTTGGGTTGTTGTGGTGCGCGAGAAAGAGAGTGGAGGATGGAAGTAGCGAGCTCACGGTGATCTCGTAGAGAGCCTCGTCGAGGTCGAGGATGCTCGATCGCGGCGGCGGCGGCGAAGGGATCTCCGGCGGCTTAGTCGGTCGAGGTCGGTGAAGTGGGTTCGGGTGCTTAAGCGGCGGGACTCGGCTAGCTAGGGTAGTGGAGTCGCGGCGGGCTCCTGGACATGGTGGGGAGGAGCATGGACGGCCGAAACCTGACGGCGGTGGCGTGTCGGCGATGGCGTCGGCCAGTTGGGGAGAGCGAGAGAGAGGAGGCGAGAGAGTGGCGTGTCGAGGGTTGGGCGGACGTGGAGGTTAAATCGAGCGGCGAGGGATGAAGCAGAGGCGGCGGCCACTGCGTGGCGCCTAGCTTTCGCCGTGACACCGAGCTGCTGCTGGCCGAGCCAAGCAGCTGTTGTGGCTCTTGAGGCTGGGCAGCAGGTGGGCGAGCTGCAATGACAGTTAAGTTTTCCTTTTTAGTCTTTTCTAATTTACGTAACTTTGTGGGGTTTTTTAAAATACCAAAACTATTTTAAAATCACCAAAATGCTCTGGTCACTTGTTGGAATATTCCCAACATGAAACATTTTAGTTTGACAATTTTGAACATTTAAAATATTTTATATAATTTAAAATGCTCAAGTTCAAAACTTGTGAATTAATCCTAAACCCTTTGGATGACCTAGAAAATGATCCACCTCCTTTGACATGGGTTCGAACCAAAACAAAGAGGATGAGCATTTTGAAGGGCATTGATTCATTGAAATAATTTTAGTAAACCCTAGTTGTTTTAAGGAGGGGGTTGCAGGGTTTCTGCCTTCCCCATTTCAAATTCAAATGAAATTTAAACATGATGCACCCTAATGCATGGTCTATCACAGGATGTGACACCCCCGGGCAGTCTCCTTTGGTGTTAGTCGGCAAAGCCGACTTCTTGAGGCATACCGGAAACTTCGAGGCTTAGTTCTACTAAACTTGACTTATCCGGTGTGCCCCCAGGAATGAGAGTCACGTCGACTCTTATAAGGTTGTCGGCACATCTGGTAACTGCTCCTCTTGTTTTATTACTTCTCGAAATGTCTTATGGCGAGTTTGAGGTGATCGGAGTCTTCGGGGAGAAGGAATATCCTTCCGTTGATGTGAGAGAGCCCCATATTGGGCTAAGTTAGGGGACACCCACCGCAAAGGTATAAACTTTACGAGAGCCGTTACTGCGATTTATGTGGCAGATGGAATTTGTTAATATCCGGTTGTAGTAAACTTGAAGTAAACTCTTCTAAATACACCAACCGTGTGCATAGCAAGTAATTATACATTTTGAGGTTAGTCGAGAGAACAGTTCTGGTTATATGCAGTAAGTAGGGTTCAGGATCACTTCTTGATCATTACTAGTTGGCGGCGTTCCTTTGTTTCTCTTCTCACTCTCATTTGCGTATATTATACACCATCTATGTAGTTGCTGCTGCAACTTACCACTCACCTTCCTTTCCCTTTAAGCTTTGCTGATCTTGATACCATGGTAATGGGATTCTTTGATCCTATTGGCTCCGCAGTTACTACAACAACGATTGCAGAGTGCGAATTGTCTGCGATGATCATGACGTGAGGCGATGTTTGCTTGTTTTGGAGTTCTATTACGCTTCTTCAACCGATGGGGATAGGTTCGGTGCGACGCTTTGAGCTAGCAAGTGTGGATGTCGTTTTGAGTTTCTGTTTGTGTTCCATCCAAGTAGTGGGATGTTGATCTCTGTATATGATGTTGATGTATTCTTGTGGCATTTGTGCCTTATGTATCCCCATCATTATGTAATGTTGATGTAATGATATCCACCTTGCAAAGTGTCTTCGAGATAAACTTCTATCCTTGGTGGGACCTTGAGTTCCTTTTTGGATAGGAGTGCATCTTGGGCGTATAAGTTAGTATCGAGGCCTCGATTGAGCCTAGGAGCCCTTGATTGATCGTGTAGTTTGGCGTTGTTGAGTCTAGAAGAAAACTGATTTAAAGGTCTAGTTATATCAGTAAGTTTTATACTCCTCAACATAAATGCTCTTGTAGGAAATCTTGGCGTAGGTGTCTTGAACTACTCCTCTTCTCGTTCAAAATTTTCTTTAGGATCACGTGATTGGTTCCGTCGTTGGTTCTCATCTCTTTTCATCCGATGCATTTTTCTCGTCAAGCGATTCGACCATCTTCATCTTTGCAAGTTCAATCCTCGGTTGTTTTTTCTTTTCCACCCGCCCACCCTTTTTTTTCTTCTCGGGCGGGTCGTAATTGAGTAATTTCCTGCACAAATGCGAAGCCTTTGCTTTCTTTCCTCAATAATTTCAACGGTGTTTTCTCTTGATTTTCGTCGGTTTCCCCTTCCAAGTTGCCTTTGTTTTTCCGCCCACCACCTTTTCTTCGGAATCGACTCTCTCGACCAGCTATCTCATTAAATGCGGAACCTCTTGAGTCTTTAGTAAATTATCTCAACGGTGAATTCTCGTCTCATTGACAATCTTCATCTCTTTTCTTTTCTGGTGGATTCAATTCAAGTTTTGGTTAATCATATTCTTTTCCTTCAAGTGTTCTCTTTGCTCGTTAGCCTCTCTTGATTTATCATTCCTGAGTTAGGAAGACCTATCGGAGATTAAATGCGTATTCTAATTAATTCGAGGTTATCACCTCATTTAAATATTTCAATTGTTCGGTGCATCATCTATCTGTTCAAGAATCCTTTTCAATGGTGTTTTCTTTTAGTGGGCTAACCCACGGTTTTTTCGAGATCTTACGACTCTCTAATTCCTTGGAGTTATTCTCAATTCTTTTCAAGTGTGACGTAAGAATGAATTTCATCGATCATGCCTTTTCAAGATCGATTTTTCATTTCATTGTTGGCTCAACCTCTTCGCTTTTCGTTCCCCGGTGCCTTAGCAATTTTGGTGGTGTTTATCATCGTCATTTGAAGACCGAAGTAGATTTCTTAAATCTTGTCTGTTCTCTCGGTTCGTGGTTCTAGCTTCATGTTATCCTCTCGAATTATTCCATTTGTGAGATATTCCTTTTCCTACCCATCTGGAGTATATAGGAGTTGTTTTCCCATTTCTCTTTTCACGGAGGCCATCGTTTGAGAAGAATTCTTCGTCCTCACATTTCAGCTACCGTTATCCGATTATCACAGTGCATCATCAAGTGTTCTTTAATCAGGTCATGATCTCTTTGTTCTTTTGCATCTAAATCCCCTCTAGCTTATTTGTTCTTCTAATTTTCCCGGTGATTCTTCCATCAGTCATTTTGAATTCTTACGGTGGTTCGTTCAAGATTCTTTTCAGCACTATCATTTTAATTCATTCGTTCTTTCAATTCTACGGTGGTTATGAAGACTTTCTCAAGTTTTGCATCATATTCCCTTAATCATTTTCAAGAAGAATAAGTAGTATGTAAAATCCACTACTTGTCATCAATTTAATTTGATGAAGGATAAGCATACAATAAATCTTATTCTTATTTTATCAGCGAGTAATCCCTATCTTGAGTTTGTTACGTGAGGAATAAATTCTATTTCAAGTGTTTTCATCTTTCTTTTTCGGATTCAAATTTCCCTCGACCATCTCGCCGGAACCTCCATCTAAATCATCATAGCGCTCATCTATTCTTTCATCCTTCATTTTATCTAGTCATCCTTTGTTGAGTTCTTCATGGTGGTTCTTCATGATTTAATTCATTTTCAAGAGTTCATCAAGTACCATTCCATCCTCTCAAGTTCATGTTCTAATCCTTCCATTTTCAGCAGGAGTGCTGCTAAATCCTTCAGTCTTATTCGTTTCTTATCAATTAACTTCTCTTCCAGTTCTTGTTTCCACCTCATCCCTTTTTTCCCTTCCGTCTGATCTAAGATCTTGGGCCGAGATCTCTGTTATTGAAATGGAGGTATTTATACTTGTCGGATTAAAATTCGCCCAGTGTCTACACTTGATTATTAAATCGTTATTGCCATGTCTTTTTTTGCTTCGTGTTGCACTTTGCCATGTCATCATCCATTTCATATCATGTCATCAGGTGTTTCATTTTGCATACATATGTTAATCTCATGCATCCTAGCATTTTCTCCGTTGTCCGTTTTGCAATCGGCACTCTATGTCCTCGGCGTCCCCTTTTTGTCTCGTTGTGGAAATGGTGAACTTTCTCGGAATGGCCCTTGTGGTTGCCAAAGTGGCCTTGGTATAGCATCAGTGAACCGCCTGTCAAGTTTAAATTGCCATTTGGAAGTCGTTTGATACTCAGCAGGTTAGCAAGATGTAGTAAAGCCTCCTCTCTTTGCAGCCCAACACCCCTCAAGTGGCCGAAACCCATAAACTCCCTCCATGCTCTCGGTCGTTCGCTCACGATCGTGTGTGGCTGCTCCTCATTTGGACTCTCTAGCTCCTCTACCTATATCACCTCCCCGAATGGATCAATTCCACCTAACCCTAGCCTTTCCTCTTCCTCCCTTGGCCGGACGGCATCCTGCGGACAAATCCACAAACCACGTGCCCGGCCATCAGCCGCCCGCATCCAGCTCAGCCGCCCGCGCCCTCTCCAGCGCCGTCCTTCCACCACGCGCGCGCCGAGGCCGATCAGCCGCCCGGAAGCCGAACGGCCCGCGGGCCCTGCGCCGCCGCCCGTTAAGCGCGCCGCCCCGTCACGCCCAGCGCCGCCCGCTTTGCCGAAGCGCGCTCCGCCGCCGCCCTGGCTCCCACGCCCGCGGCGCCGAGCTCCCGACCCAGCATCGCTCCTGTCGCCCATCCCGCGCGCCCGAAACCGCCCCGCCGCCGTAGCCCGCTTCGCCGCCGTCGCCTCGCCCGCTCCTCGCCTGCATCTCCCGGATCGCGGCGGCCCGTCCATGCCGACCAGTCCGGCGGATCTCGCTTCTCCGACCCAGCGCCTCCTCTCCGTCTCCGGCGCAACCAGGCCAACTCGGTGAGATCTCGTGAAGTGGGCGAGATCCACCATCCCTCAACAAGCGGCGGATCCGTCCCTTGCCGCGCCCGTCCCTCCGTCCATCCAGCGTTGACTTTTCGGAGGGTATATTTTCGTCTAAGACCGAAATATTTTTCATTATTATGCCATATTCATCGCATCAACTCCATGCATACTGCTCCGTTTTATGCGTGTAATATATCAAATTATTCATATAAGCAGTAATTCATTTCATTCCATTGCATCATTTTCATTTAAGCTCATCTTGATGCCTGAATCTTTGTTGCAAAGTGCTATGTGATGTTAATCTGTGAAAGCTATTATAACAAGCTCTTTTGTCATTTATACCATGATTGATGTGTGCATCCTATGAGGTTGATGTCTACATGTGTTTTGAACTATGCCATCTTCTTTACAGGGGTTTATGCCATGTATTTTTGTGATCAATGTGGTGACTAGCACAAGCATGTAAACTAGGCCCGTTGATGTTGCTGATTTTAGTCCCTGATACCTGTTATTTTGATGCCATGTAAACTTGATGCTACAGAGATCCATGCTTATTTTGAGATACTTGTAAGGATGTTTTGAACATATGTTATTATCTATCCATTCATGCCCTGTTTTCAATTATGGATTAGCCTAGCATATCATTTTAGTGCTCTACTTTTGCTACAAAATGTTTCACAGCAGATTGTTTATGTTATTCAATTTTGCCAAGGTTGTTGTAGTTGATCCTTGCATGCTATAAACTTGCTCTTGCCATGCTTAGCTTAATAAACATGCGTTATTACTGTTGGTTACCTTGTCATGCCATGTGTTGCTCTGTGGTGAGTGTTTCAAGCTCACCAACATGCCTACTTATTGTTCACCATGTATGAATCTGTCATATCTTTTGCCATGTTTACATGGGTGCCATCGTATTTACATGCCCTTTTGGCTCATGGTCGATAAGGGACTTTTGTTATATGCTAATAGTAGATTCATGTCATGCCTTTGTTTGCCATGTTAAGTTCCTGTAACATGTTGTTTGATAGCTCTAAACATTGCAACCTGATGTTATTCTGCCTAAATCTGAAAGCTTTGTTATTATTTGCAATCTTGCCATGTCCTTTTGAGCATGTTTTAGTCATTTACGGAGATAGCTCAGTGTTCATGTTTTGTCACCTACCTGTACATCACATCCATGCCTTTTGTTATCATGTTAAGATGCTGTAGCTTGTTGTTTAGGTGCTTGAAATATGCCTAGTTGTTGTTTTGGATGATTGTGGCTATAACTTGTTTCATGTGTATGTGTTGAACCGTTGCTCCGTTTTGAGTGTGCTCTATATGAAACTTGCGTGATCTTGCATGTAGTTTCATATTATCATGTTGCATCCTTGTTTTGAGAGTGTTTGCTTGAGGTTTGTATGCATTTTGCATCAATGCCATGTTTAACTAGTTTTGCTCATATCTTCTAGGCCGTAGCTCCGAATCAAATGAACTTTATATGTAACTTGACTAAATTTCGTGTGGATCATCTTAGTGCATTTTAAATTGTTTAACAAATTGAACATAAATTTATTCAGATCTGGACCAATTTCGAAATTTGCATATAAGGACTTACGGAATTGTTCTATGTTGTTTCGGCCTCATTTAAACTTGCCTTGATGTGTTGCTCTTGTATGCATCATCTCTTGCCATGAGTAGCTTCATGTAGCTTTTCATGCATCATGATTGGTTGTGCATCATGTCTCGTTTATGTGTGTGTTACTTTGTTGTGGGCTTCTTCTCGATAGTTCCCGTTTCGTTGCGATCGTGAGGATTAGTTCTCTAAACCGTTCGTCTTCATGGCTTCATCTTCTTCATGGACGTTCTTCTTCCTAAGCGGGATTTCGAGGCAAGATGACGCTACCCTGGATCTCACTACTATCATTGCTATGCTAGTTGCTTCGTTCTATCGCTTTGCCGCGCTACCTATCTCTTGTTGCTCAAGCCTCACCAATGCCATGTCGCCTCTAACCTTTTCACCTTCCTAGCAAACCGTTGTTTGGCTATATTACCGCTTTTGCTCAGCCCTCTTATAGCATTGTTAGTTGCAGGTGAAGATGAAGATTGCTCCATGTTGGATTATGTTTATGTTGGGATATCACAATATCTCTTATATTATTAATGCATCTATATACTTGGTAAAGGGTGGAAGGCTCGGCCTTATGCCTGTGTTTTTTGTTCCACTCTTGCCGCCTAGTTTTCGTCATATCGGTATTATGTTCCCGGATTTTGCGTCCCTAATGCGGTTGGGTGATTTATGGGACCCCTTGACAGTTAAGCTTTGAATAAGACTCTTCGGCAAGGCCCAACATTGGTTTTACCATTTTCACTCACTTGCTTTTTCCTTGGGTTCCGGGCCCAAGGGTCATCTTATTTGCCCCGGGCCGTGCTGCTCCTTGGTGTTGGTCGAACCGAGCAACTTGCAGAGCCACTGCAGGGGAAACTCGAGGCTTGGTTCTACTCGTAGCTTGACTTATCCGGTGTGCCACGAGAGCGAGATACGTCGACTCCTATCGGGATTGTATTTGTCGCTTCTGAATCATGTCCGGCCAAAGAGTTGTCTCCCTGGTTTCCACCGCTTAAGAGGCGTTCACATTTTCGTCCATAAAGAACTTCAAAGGGCTTTGCCCAGGCTGGCTTGATAACTATTGTTATAAGCTTAACTCGTAATGGAAGGCATTTCTCCCAATTCATGCCGAAAGAGATGATGAAGCTCAAGCATATCCTCTAGGATTTGATTGACTCGCTCTACTTGACCACTTGATTGGGGATGGAAAGCGGTGCTAAAGAGAGACGAGTTCTATAGCGCTTGGAAACTTTCCCAAAATCGAGAGGTGAAGAGACTTCCACAGTCTGAGTTAATCTCCAATGGAACACCATGAAGAGACACTATTCGAGATGTACAATTCAGCTAGCTGGCTAGCGGTTATACTCTCACTAACAGGTAGGAAGTGGGCTACTTTGGAAAGACGATCGACGACAACGAAGATAGCATTATTCCTCTCTTGGTCTTGGGAAACCCGTAATGAAATCCATACCGATTTTATCCCATTTCCATTCAGGAATTTCCAAAGGTTGAAGGGTACCAAGAGGCCGCTGATGCTCGCTTAACTCGACGACATGACGCCGCAATTAGCAATGTATTGAGCGATTTCTCTTCATCCTAGTCCACCAAAACCTCGGGCGAGATCTTGATACATTTTAGTACTACCAGGATGAATGGTGAGAGGAGAGTCATGAGCTTCCTTAAGGATCAATCGCCTCAGTTGCGCACCTTGGGAACCACTAGACGGTCTCCAAAGAACACGACACCTTGATCATCAATGGAGAAACAATCTGCACTCCTTTCTTGATGTTTCTCCTAATACGGGAGACTCCGGATCTACCTTCGTGCTTTGATGATCTGATCCGTAAGGTAGGTTTCGCCACCAGTGGTGGAAAGGAACTCGAGGAACAATGTGAAGATTAAGCTTACGAAATTCCTCGTGGAGAAATGGTTGACTTTGTTGTAACATCGATTGTTACAATAAGATTTGCGATTTAGTGCGCCGGCCATGACATTGGCTTTGCACGGGTGTAAGATATTCCTAAGTCGAAATCTGTATCAACTCGACCCAACGCCTTTGCCCGAGATTCAAATCCGTTGGGTGAAGATATATTTCAGACTTTGGTGATCGGTGTAGATTTCGCAACGATTACCCGTAAGGTAATGTCGCCAAGTTTTAAGTGCATGAACCATCGCTGCAAGCTCTAGATCGTGTGGGATAGTTATCCTCATGTGGACGAATCGCCGAGAAGCGTAGGCAATCACATGACGATCTTGCATGAGTATGCAACCTAGTCCTTGTCGCGAGGCGCCGCAATAGATAATAAAGTCCTTAGAGAAATCTGTGGAACAAGTACGGAGCAGATGTCGCGCCTTTTCAGTTCTGAAAGCTGAACTCGACTGTGGCGCCCATTCAACTTCTTATCTTTCTTGAGGAGTTCGTTAGAGGTTTAGCAACTTTAGAGAAATTCTCGACGAAGCGGCGGCAATAGCTCGCTAAACCGAGGAAACTCCGAACTTGCTTGATCGATTCAGTGGAGTCCAATCAAGGACGGCTTGAACTCGCCGGATTGACAGCAATACCCTTACCAGAGATTACATGTCCTAGATAGGTCACTTCAACCAGAATTCACATTTAGAGAATTTGGCATAAAGGCGGTGCTCTCAAGTTTCATCAATACTAGCCTTAGGTGTTCGCATGTTCTTCCTCATTCTTGGAGTAGATGAGTATATCATCGAGGTATACCACAACTAATTTATCCAAGTACTCCATGAAGATTGAGTTCATTAACCGAGAGAAAGTGGCTGGAGCATTGGTTAATCCAAGGACATGACGGTGTACTCAGATTGGCCATAACGAGTAACAAAAGCCGCTTTTAGGTATGTCCTCGTTCTTGATTTTGATTTGATGGTAGCCCAACCTCAAATCCATCTTGAAAAGACCGAGGATCCAGCGAGTTGATCATACAGTGTCGTTGATCCCGGGAGCGGATACTTGTTCTTGATAGTGACCAAATTGACAGGTCGGTAATCTACAACCATCCGATCCGTACCATCCTTCTTCTTGACGAAGAGGACGGGCAAGCCCATGGAGATGAACTAGGACGGATGAAACCCTTTTGCAAGGACTCATCGAGTTGTTTCTTAAGTTCAGCTAGTTCTAGGGGTGCCATCTTATAAGGTCTTCTAGAGATTGGGACGGTTCCGGAATAAGATCTATCACGAACTCGACATCCCCGCTGTGGAACACCGGCAGTTCTTCCGGAAGACATCCGGAAATCACGGACTACCGGAATATCTTCGAGGTCCGGAAGGGGTTGGCATTTATGAGTAAAGTCGGCGCTTAGACACTCGGGTTAAAACATCCACTGTTTTGCCCAAGGATGGGTAAGTTGAACAGTTCTAGTAGAGCAATCAATCTTAGCATAATGGGCTGACATCCATCCATACCCAAGATGATGTTTATGTCCGAGGACTTAAGAGCTATTAGAGATGCAAGAAAGACTAATCTGTCGACAAGAATTTCATTTCCATGACTTATTCTAGAGGTTTGCCATCTAGAACCAGGAGTTTGAATTTCCATGGAGGTAGGCATGTCACGAATGTGGTGTTGTGCAATCGAGCATAGCTCTCGAAATAAATGAATGAGATGCTCCAAGATCAAAAGAACGGTTGCCGGATGGCAATTAACAAGAAGCGCATCGAGGACGCACGTTGGGATCCTCATAGGTTTCTTCAGCAGAGACATAGTTGACATGGCCACGAGCGTGGCAATCGGCTTAGTATAGGGCACCTTTCCGCTGGCTTGCCGCGCCAATGATTTTCCAAATTTTGATTGGGGTTGTTCTGGGACACTCTCGGATATAGTGGCCTGCCTCCACACTTGAAGCAAGTTATCACATTTGGACGTGGAGCAGCACTAGCAGTTGGACCTCCATAAGTCTTGGGTGGAAAATACGGTTGGTTGGGGCGAGGCGCCTCAAAGGATGGCCTCGGGTGAACTCCGGTGGTAGAGCAGTATTTGGAACCCAAACCCGCGCTTCGGGACCCAGAGCGGATGACGATCCGTAATCACAGATGTGCTTGCGTGAAGCCTCAAAATCAGTCCGCCTAGCCATTTGCCGATAGCCTTATTGACTAGCTTCGGAAAGAGGTACACTCATGCGAGACGGAGATCTCGGCGTAGCTCAGGCTAAGTCCTTGCGGAACCTTGCCGCTTCTTGGCATCGGTAGAAACTTCTTCGAGCATAGCGTAACCTCCCGACCACGGTCAGAGGCATCCACCGTCAGCCTACCTTGGTGAAATCTGCAGAATTCTCACGCTTATGCGGTCCATAAGACCTTCCGAATATGGTGCTCACGGAAGGCGGCGCTGAATTCATCCCAAGTTGTAACTTGTCCAGCCGGACGATAGCCTCATAATTTTCCCACCGAGACTAGCAGGGCCTTCCAGATGATAGGCGGCAAAGGTAACCTTGTCGCCCTCACCCACGCTGGCGAACGCAGCTTGTGGTGGATGCCGCGGAGCTAATCATCCGCCGAGAGGCTCGACGGAACATTTGAATTTTGGAGGATATAGCTTGATTTAAATCATTGAGTGAAACCACATCGCTTCTTGGCTGGCGTGCTGTGTTTTGCTCAATCCGCCCAATAGGCGGTTGGTTTCAGCGCTTATTGCGCTCGCTTCAAAGATCACCTCGCCAAAGATGGCGGTTATGCAGATTCTCATTTCTGGCTGCACTGGCTTCTCCCTGCTCTGGAGCAGCAGGAGTATTGCGAGTGTTGACCATCCTGGGAGACAAAGCAAAGGTTTAAACCAGGATGGCAGATTTTAACAAGGAAGTACGGAAGGAAATGGACAGCTTGGAATGCAAAGATGTTCATCCGTATGACATGGTAATATAAAACTGCCATATATATATATATACCAACGGTCATACACACCATTCATAGTTTAGTACAAGCCTGACGGAGTACAACTATAAGGAAAGGCATTACATCTCCTCGGAAGCATTCCAACCCCTATACATTATTTTTCTACACTTCCGGAATGATACACACTAAGTCGTATTCCACGAGTCACGCAGGACGGTGGAAACACAACTATTACCATGCTAGGAATACTACTACTATCTCAGGCAGCTCCATAGTAGTCCTCATAGAAGTCACCACCTGCACTGAAGTGGAACATGATCGTCCTGGAAATGCATAATCTGTGGGGCCTGTGGACCATAAGGACTCGGATGTGGCCGTGGACCAACAAACGGTGGCGACGAGGCCCACGAGGAGGAGTGATGCCTCCAACCTCACGCCACTCCATAAAGTCCGCAGACTCACGCCAGACAGGTACAAGTCTCTCATGTCCATATACCCGCTTGCACGGCAGGTGCAAACCTAGTCGAGTAGCCCAAAGGTCGAACGGCATTAAAAGCTCCATACGCAAGGCCCGGTTCTCACGGTCCTTGTCCTCCAAAGAACTCAAGAGTAGTACGAAGGAGTGAGTCCTCATGGGATGCATCGCTGTACAAACCTCAAGGTAGCCATGCGCCCGTGAAGGGATGCCGCATATAGCGGAAATCGTGTTGTTCAAAGAAAGCGCCTGCTCGAATAATAGTCATCATGGAATAGGCTGCATCTTGCATGATATTCCAATAGTGATTCCGAGCCCATAAGAACAAAGAAGTGGCTCAAGAGTTCGGATAGGATGGATAAATCCGACCGCGCATAGGTATTGGCTTTGATTGAAATCCTAAACTGCTCCTCGACGGTATATTCAGGATACCATCGATAACCAGACTCAATCATCACGGACCAACATTGCCGTGTGACCGCACACATCAATGCAACGGGTCAAAGTAACCACTTGGTTCTGGGGCGGTGGCCATCCGAAGCACAGCCATAATGCAAAGGCATTAGAATTTCTAGGAAAATCGGGCAGCATAACATCTCAAATGCTCAAAATCAGATTTGAGACATTTCAAAATCAGATTGCAAAACCACTCAACAACATCATATCAAGGTTCGGTTCAAATGATAGCATACTAAAATTTAGTAGCACCGAATCGAGGATGTAACCAACAATCCTATAAGTTACTACGGATTAGTAACACGTGAACCTGATAGAGAAAAGAGAGCCTAGTCCTAAACCCACGCCGAATGAGAAGAGGATGACTCGCATCGAGGGCATAAGGTAAAGGAGTAAAAAGAGCCTTACGCTCCTCCCACAATCAATTCCCTACATATAACTAAAGCATTTCTAGACTCAACTTCACCAGTTTGGCTTAGCGAACCTCAGCAGCCCTGCTCGATGCCAACGCTGTCCAGACCCGATTCCAAGTCACATCGACCTAGCTGGTAACACCTCATATCACTTTGCGGCCTCACGCACGGTATTCCCACGGTGTCGCTTTACCATGGCCCGGACCGCTTATGCCTTTTGGCTCACGATATGATAGTGTCGCTAGCATCCACATGACAAAGAACCCGGCCGACATGGCTAGTCGTGAACCCAAAGCGGCACTAACCTACGGGACAGGCATACATGAAACACTTCGAGCATGTCGGTCATCAACGTATGAACTCGGCTATAGCACTGGCTAACAGGACTCCGGTATCCCGGCTGTAGCAGCTAGGCAGACTCGAGTATCACCGCGCGACATTTCAAGGGATGTATATAGGAACGAAATGAATCACATGCCGCCAGTCAAGTGTCCAAGCAGTAGTGCTGGGCTAGCAGTGACTCGTGAACCGGCTGTAGCGGACTACTATCGCCGGCTAAGCACGAGACTACATTTCCCCATATGAGAGGCTGCCAAGGATAAACAACTAGTTTGTCGGATCCCACTCATACCAAGCATTTCAATCATACACGCAATATGCCCGATATGAGTAAATACAACAAGGCATCACAACAAAACTCTACAACTCAAGTATTTTATTTAAGAGGCTCCGAGGAGCCATACATAACATAGTCATACAGGTAGGGGTCACATGACCCAACACTCAAGTCATACAATCATACAAGCACATGCGGAAGCAAACTAGTCTCGAGTACGACTCTAGAAAGAAAGAAAGCTTGTTGGAGCCTTTCTATCTACAATGGCCCTTCACAAGTCTTAGATCGCCACCGGGTGGCTAGTTTACTCGTCAAGTCAACATCTACATAGAACCGGCTTGAGGGGTAGTATAGTCCTCTGAAAAATATTGATTAGGCAAACATGAGTACAAAAGTACTCAGCAAGTCTTACCACGTAATCCTATCATACATGCACATTCTCAAGGAAGGAAGTGGAGTTATTTGCAGCAAGCCAGCTTTGACTCTTGGCTAAGCTATCCCACGTGACACACTTTGTAAAGCATTTTGTCGCACACGAGTCCACTAATCACCATCACAATACTCCACCGTGGATCCTCTCTCGTCATCCCCGAGAGGGCCATCCACGATACTCACACTTATCTTGAGGCTTTTAGTAGTATCCATTTACTTGTCTATGAACTGATATAGGTAACCCGAAGTCCTTCTCCGTGGACACGGCTATTCAATAGATCATATTTAACCCTGCAGGGTGTACTTCTTCACACACGCCCACCACTTATCGCCGCATACGACATGTACTGCAACCTTCAAGCGGAAGCCCAACGTGGTGTCGGCCTCAGCCTACCCAAACACTCAAGTCCCTAGTCCAGTTTATCGCCTATTCGGTTCCATCCGCAGGAGTCCGCCGAGGTTTCCCATACAGCCCCGAACGATGTGTGCAGGTTCCCGAGATACCAAACGGGCACTCAGACACAGGCCACGGTGCCTACCGCAACACAACCCACCCCTAAGGTCAGCTATGCGTGGCCCCCAAAGATGCTACAAACACCGAAACTACTTGCAACTCCCGGACTATGAACAGGGTGGTTAAGAAGTTTAGAGGGTCCATTGGTTTCGGGCCCAATGCGTGGTAGTAGCTAGTTCATGGATCACAAACACAGATCTCAGTTCTTAGGATCGGCTTCAATGAAACAACCCACCATGTACTCCTACATGGCCTCTCATCGATACCTTTACCAAATCGTGTTCAACACTTTCACTCTCGAACCAACACAACCTTTCACTCCAGCCATCATCCCGATGAGCCGACTGACACAACTCTAAGCATAGCAAGCATAGCATGGTAGGAATCACAAACATGGCTCAATCAACTCCTACACATACTAGTGGGTTTCATCTAGTTATCGTGGCAATGACAGTCATGCAAAGGAAGTGGGTTCAACTACCGCAGCACACAACAGTTGAATCGCGTTGTCTTAATGCAGTAAACGAGAGCGAAGCGAGAACATGGGTTTGTATCGAATGATCAATGAATTGCTTGCCCGATGGAACTGGGGTAGAGAACTGCCTTCGATGGGTAGTCGAGGTTATCTTCAAGCGTAACCTATCATGAAAGCACACCAAATAAACACACAAAACAATATGCAACAATATGATTCATGCTATGACATGGCAATATGAATGTGTGTTGGCCTAATGCAAGTTGAAAGAACAGGGGATGAACTTATTTGAATCAAGGATTCAAATGATAGCTCATTTGAGTTAGTCCTAATGGTGCAATATCTTGTTCTGGTTATTCAGCATAGTTAACTTGTTTTAACATGCATGAAACCTGTACCAATGGATAGAGTGTATTTTTCTGATAATTTTTCATATATAAATCTTTGCATTTGGAGTTATAGATAAAAAGTTATAAGCATTTGAAATTTGAATTATATTCGAATTTACTATATCAAAATAAATCCAGAATTGAATTAATGCGCCAAGATGAGGTCAGCGGACGTCAGGGTCAACGGGTCATCCAGGTCAAATCGACCAGTGGGACCCGCATGTCAGGGTTAGTTTAACTAATTAACTTAATTAGAACTAATCCTAATTAGTTAACCGGGGTCCACCTGTCATTGACTCAGAGCAGTCAACAGGGCCCACAGTCAGGGGTCAGTGGTCAACTCGCCGGCGTCTAGCCGCCGGCGAGGCCAGGCGCGACGGAGCAGAGTGCTTTTGCACATTCCGGCCACCAAATGGGGCGCGGAAGGCATCTACGTGGAGCTGGGGATGAACCGCGTCTATTGGTGGGGTTAGCTTGGGTCGGGGTGGCCGGAGTTGGCACCGGCGACGAGTTTGGCGGCGGCCGGGGCTCGGGTGATGTCGGGCTAGTTGCTAGGGGGCAAGGTGAGGCGCGTGGATTGCATAGTTAGACCCAACGCAGCTCGGTGAGTGCGATGGACACGGTGGCGTGGCTGTTGGGTGGCCGGAGCCTCGTCGGCGACGAGCTCCGCGGCGGTGCGTTCGGGCGATCGTGGTTGGGTTGTTGTGGTGCACGAGAAAGAGAGTGGAGAGGATGGAGAGGTAGCCAGGCTCACGGTGATCTCGTAGAGAGCCTCGTCGGGGTCGGGGATGCTCTGATGCGGCGGCGACGGCGAAGGGGATCTCCGGCGGCTTCGAGCTCGGTCGAGGTCGGTGAGGTAGGTTCGGGGTGCTTAGAGCGAGCGGACTCGCTAGCTAGGGGTAGTGGAGGCGGCGGAGCTCCCGGACATGGTGGGGAGGAGCATGGACGGCGGGGAGCACGACTTGGCGGTGGCGCGTCGGCGATGGCGTCGGCCAGTTGGGGGAGAGAGAGAGAGGAGGCAGGGGAGAGGACGGTCCAGGGGGTCGGGCGACGACGTGGAGGTCGCCCAGCAGCGAGGCGGCGAGGGATGAAGCAGGCGGCGGCCAGCTGCGTGGCGCTCAAGGCCACCAAGGGGCACCAGTTGCTCGCTGGCCGAGCCAAGCAGCTGCCACATGGCGGCTGTTGGGCTGGGCTGCAGTGGGCAGCACGGCGCATGTAAGCTTTTTCCTTTTTAGTCTTTTTCTAATTTCAGAACTTTGTGGGGTTTATTTAAAATACCAAAACTATTTTAAAAATCACCAAAATGCTCCTGGTCACTTGTTGGAATATTCCCAACATGAAACATTTTGGTTTGACAATTTTTGAACATTTAACATATTTTATATAATTAAAAATGCTCAAGTTCAAAACTTGTGAATTAATCCTAGGAACTTTGGATGACCTAGAAAATGATCCACCTCCTTTGACATGGGTTCTGATCCAAAACAAAGAGGATGAGCATTTTGAAGGGCATTTCGGATTCATTGAAATAATTTTTAATAAACCCTAGTTCTTTTAAGGAGGGGGTGTTCTGGGGTTTCCTGCCTTCCCCATTTCAAATTCAAATGAAATTTAAACATGATGCACACCCTAATGCATGGTCTATCTGGGATGTGACACCCCCCCCCCGGGCCAGTGCTCCTTTGAGTGTTGGTCCGAACCGAGCAGCCTGCGGGGCCGCCACGGGGAAACTCGAGGCTTGGTTCTACTCGTAACTTGACTTATCCGGTGTGCCCTGAGAATGAGGTACGTGCGACTCTTATCGGGATTTGTCGGCACATCTGGGGCGGCTTTGCTCCTCTTGTTTTATTACTATCGAAATGTCTTGTAGCCGGGATTTCGAGACTGATCGGGTCTTCCCGGGGAGAAGGAATATCCTTCGTTGATCGCGAGAGCTTATCATGGGCTGTTGGGACACCCCGCAAGGTATAAACTTTCGAGAGCCGTGCTCTGCTGTTATGTGGCAGATGGGAATTTGTTAATATCCGTTGTAGTAAACTTGAAGTAAACTCTTCTAAAATACACCAACCGTGTGCATAACCGTGAGTGTCTGTTGGGGTTGATCGAGAGGAGAACACGGTTTCGGGTTATGTCTCGACGAAGTAGGAGTTCAGGATCACTTCTTGATCATTACTAGTTGACGACCGTTCCTTTGTTTCTCTTCTCACTCTCATTTGCGTATGTTAGCCACCATCTATGCTTAGTTGCTGCTGCAACCCCACCACTTCACCCCTTCCTTTCCCTTTAAGCTTTGCTAGTCTTGATACCCATGGTAATGGGATTGCTGAGTCCTCGTGGCTCACAGATTACTACAACAACAGTTGCAGGTACAGGTTATGCGATGATCATGACGTGAGAGCGATGTTTGCTTGTTTTGGAGTTCTTCTTCTGCTTCTTCTTCGATCAGGGATAGGTTCCGTGTCGGCAGCCCGGGCTAGCGGTGGTGGATGTCGCTTGAGTTTCTGTTTGTGTTCCATCCGTAGTCGGATGTTGATCTCTTGTATATGATGTTGATGTATTCTGTGGCATTTGTGCCTTATGTATGTATCCCCATCTATTATGTAATGTTGATGTAATGATATCCACCTTGCAAAAGTGTCTTCAAGATGCGCTTCTATCCTTGGTGGGACCTTCGAGTTCCTTTTGGATAGGGTCGCATCTTGGGCGTGACAAGTTGGTATCGAGCCTCGACCGAATTCTAGGAGCCCCTTGATTGATCGTGTAGTTTGGCCGTTGTTGAGTCTAGAAGAAAACTGATTTCTGAGTCTAGTTATATCAGAGAGTAGGATTTCTTTATACTCCTCAGCCCCTTCGTCGCTCTTGTAGGAAATCTTGACGTAGGTGTCTTGAACTACTCCTCTTCTCGTTCAAAATTTTTCTTTAGGATCACGCAGTTGGTTTTCCGATCGTTGGTTCTCATCTCTTTTCATCCAGTGCATTTTCTCGTCAAGGCGATTCGACCATCTTCATCTTTGCAAGTTCAATCCTCAGTTGTTTTCTTTTTCCACCCGCCCACCCTTTTTTCTTCTCGGAGCCGGAGTCCGTAATTGAGTAATTTTCCTACTCGTGCGAAGCCTTTGCTTTCTTTCCTCAATAATTTCAACCGGTGTTTTCTCTTCAAGATTTTCGTCGGTTTCCCCTTCCAAGTTGCCTTTGTTTTTCCCGCCCACCCACCCTTTTCTTCCCGAATCGACTTCTCTCGACCAGCTATCTCATTCGTATGAACCTCTTCATCTTTTCAGAATTATCTCAACCGTGAATTCTCGCCTCATTTGACAATCTTCATCTCTTTTCTTTTCTGGTGGATTCAATTCAAGTTTTTCGGGTTAATCATATTCTTTTCCTTCAAAGTGTTCTCTTTGCTCGTTCGCCTCTCGCCAGTTTATCATTCCTGAGTTCGGAAGACCTATCAGGAGATTCGTCTGTGTTCTAATTAATTCGAGGTTATCACCTCATTTAAATATTTCAATTGTTCCGGTGCATCATCTATCTGTTCAAGAATCCTTTTTCAATGGTGTTTTCTTTTAGTGGGCCCTAACCCACAGGTTTTTTTTCCAGGATCTTACCTGACTCTCTAATTCCCGCGGAGTTATTCTCAATTCTTTTCAAGTGTGACGTAAGAATGAATTTCATCAGTCACATGCCTTTTCCAAGATCGATTTTTCATTTCATTGTTGGCTCAACCTCTTCGCTGCTCTTCCCCGAGTGCCTTAGCAATTTTGGTGGTGTTTATCATCGCCATTTGAAGACCAAGTAGATTTCTCTTAAATCTTGTCTGTTCTCTCAAGTTTCGTGGTTCTAGCTTCATGTTATCCTCTCAATTATTCCATTTGTCGATATTCCTTTTCCTACCCATCCGAGTATGTCAGAGTTGTTTTCCATTTTCTTTTCACGGAGGCCATCGCTTCGTAAGAATTCTTCGTCCTCACATTTCAGCTACCGTATCCGATTATCCTGGTGCATCTGTCAAGTGTTCTTTAATCAGGTCATGATCTCTTTGTTCTTTTGCATCTAAATCCCCTCTAGCTTATTTGTTCTTCTAATTTTTCCCGGTGATTCTTCCATCAGTCATTTTCGAATTCTTACGGTGGTTCGTTCAAGATTCTTTTTCCAGCACTATCATTTTAATTCATTCGTTCTTTTCAATTCTACCGGTGGTTATGAAGACTTTCTCAAGTTTTGCGCCATATTTCCCTTAATCATTTTCAAGAAGAATAAGTAGTATGTAAAATCCACTACTTGTCATCAATTTAATTTGATGAAGGATAAGCATACAATAAATCTTATTCTTATTTTATCCAAGCGAGTAATCCCTATCTTCAGAGTTTGTTCGTGAGGAATAAATTCTATTTCCAAGTGTTTTTCATCTTTTCTTTTCCGGAGTTCAAATTTCCCTCGACCATCTCGTCGGAACCTCCATCTAAATCATCGCAACGCTCATCTATTCTTTCATCCTTCATTTTATCTCGTCATCCTTTTGTTACCGGAGTTCTTCATGGTGGTTCTTCATGATTTAATTCATTTTTCAAGAGTTCATCAAGTACCATTCCATCCTCTCAAGTTCATGTTCTAATCCTTCCATTTTCAGCAGGAGTGCTGCCTAAATCCTTCCAGCCTTATTCGCTTTCTTATCTCGCTCTAACCAAGTGGTTTCATAGTCTATCCGATTCCGTGAGCTTTTGATTCTCGCCATTCTCGCCATTCCTCTCTTCTTCTTGAGTGCTCTCGATTCTTTGCTTCTTCTCTTCAGTTCTTGTTTCACCTCATCCTTTTCCTTCCGTTCGATCCTAAGATCTCGGACGAGATCTCTTGTTAGTGGAGGAGTGTTGTAACGCCTGGATTCGCTATGCCTGTGTCCGCCAGTTATTCGTCGTTATTGCCATGTCTTTTGCTTGCGTGTTGCACTTTGCCATGTCATCATCTGCATTTCATATCATGTCATCAGGTGCATTTCATTTTGCATACATGTTCGTCTCATGCATCCTAGCATTTTCTCCGTTGTCCGTTTTGCAATCCGGCACTCCTATGTCCCTCGGCGTCCCCCTTTTGTCTCTCGTTGTGAGCGGGTGTTGAACTTTCTCGGAATGGCCCGCGGTTTGCCAAGTGGCCTTGGTATAGCATCGGTAGACCGCCTGTCAAGTTTCGTGCCATTTGGAGGTCGTTTGATACTCCAACGGTTAACCGGGTAACCGTAAAGCCTCCTTCTCTTGCAGCCCAACACCCTCCAAAGTGGCCCAAACCCAGCAAACTCCCTCCATGCTCTCGGTCGTCGCCACGATCGTGGGGCGAAACCGCCTCATTTGGACTCTCCTAGCTCCTCTACCTATATAAACACCCTCCCCGAAATTCGCGATCAATTCCACCCTAACCCTAGCCTTTCCTCTTCCTCCAAGAGCCGGACGCGTCACCATACGGACACGCCCACCGACCACGCCGCTTCGCCAATCCGAGGCCGCCACGCCAGCTCCAGCCGCCGCGCCCTCTCCCTGCGCCGCCCTTCCACCACGCCGCCGCCGGCCTAGATCCGCCCGCCGGTCGAACTGCCTCACATTCGCGCTGCCGCCCGCTAGCGCCGGCAGCGCCCAAACGCCACGCGCCGCCGCTGCCGGGCGCGCCCGCCGCCCCTCGGCTCCCACGCCATAGCGCCCGAAGCTTCGACCTGCCGCCGCCGCCGCCGGCGCCCGGCGCCGAGCCCGCTTCGCCAGAGCCCGCCGCCGCCGCCGCTGCTCTCCTCCGCGATCTCCCGATCTCGCCTCGACGCCCGCCGACCCGGATCCGCCGGATCTCGCTTCGACCTTCGGCGACGCCCTTCTCCGCCTCCGCGCAACTCGGCCAACTCCGTGAGATCTCGCCGGGTGGACGAGATCCACCCATCCTCCAACCAAACGGCCGGATCCGGCCCCGCATCAAGGCCGCCCCGCCTCCGTCCCATCCCGCGTTGACTTTTCGGAGGGTATATTTTCGTCTAAGACCCGAAATATTTTTCATTATTATGCCATATTCATCGCATCATAACTCCATGCATACTGCTCCGTTTTGTGCGTGTAATATGTCAAATTGTTCATATAAACGAGTAATTCATTTCATTCCATTGCATCATTTTCATTTAAGCTCATCTTGATGCCTGAATCTTTGTTGCAAGAGTGCTATGTGATGTTAATCTGCTGAAACTGTTATAACAAGCTCTTTTGTCATTTATACCATGATTGATGTGTGCATCCTATGAGGTTGATGTCTACATGTGTTTTGAACTATGCCATGTCTTCTTTACAGGGGTTTATGCCATGTATTTTTGTGATCAATGTGGTGACTAGCACAAGCATGTAAACTAGGCTTCGTGATGTTGCTGATTTTAGTCCCTGTTCTGCTGTTATTTTGATGCCATGTAAACTTGATGCTACAGAGAGATCCATGCTTATTTTGAGATACTTCAGTAAGGATGTTTTGAACATATGGTTATTATCTATCCATTCATGCCCCTGTTTTCAATTATGGATTAGCCTAGCATATCATTTTAGTGCTCTACTTTTGCTACAAAATGTTTCCTGGCAGATTGTTTACATGTTATTCAATTTTGCCAAGGTTGTTGTAGTTGATCCTTGCATGCTATAAACTTGCTCTTGCCATGCTTAGCTTAATAAACATGCGTTATTACTGTTGGTTACCTTGTCATGCCATGTGTTGCTCTGTGGTGAGTGTTTCAAGCTCACCAACATGCCTACTTATTGTTGTTCCTGCCATGTATGAATCTGTCATATCTTTTGCCATGTTTACATGGGTGCCATCGTATTTTCTGTGCCCTTTTGGCTCATGGTCAGTAAGGGACTTTTGTTATATGCTAATAGTAGATTCATGTCATGCCTTTGTTTGCCATGTTAAGTTCCTGTAACATGTTGTTTGATAGCTCTAAACATTGCAACCTGATGTTATTCCTGCTAAATCTGAAACTGTTATTATTTGCAATCTTGCCATGTCCTTTTGAGCATGTTTTAGTCATTTCTGGAGATAGCTCAGTGTTCATGTTTTGTCACGCTTTACCTGTACATCACATCCATGCCTTTTGTTATCATGTTAAGATGCTGTAGCTTGTTGTTTAGGTGCTTGAAATATGCCTAGTTGTTGTTTTGGACAGATTGTGGCTATAACTTGTTTCATGTGTATGTGTTGAACCGCTGTTCGCTTTTGAGTGTGCTCTATATGAAACTTGCGTGATCTTGCATGTAGTTTCATATTATCATGTTGCATCCTTGTTTTGAGAGTGTTTGCTTGAGGTTTGTATGCATTTTGCATCAATGCCATGTTTAACTAGTTTTGCTCATATCTTCTAGGCCGTAGCTCCGAATCAAATGAACTTTATATGTAACTTGACTAGAATTTCGTGTGGATCATCTTAGTGCATTTTAAATTACTGTTTAACAAATTGAACATAAATTTATTCAGATCTGGACCAATTTCGAAATTTGCATATAAGGACTTACCGGAATTGTTCTATGTTGTTTCCGGCCTCATTTAAACTTGCCTTGATGTGTTGCTCTTGTATGCATCATCTCTTGCCATGAGTAGCTTCATGTAGCTTTTTCATGCATCATGATTGGTTGTGCATCATGTCTCGTTTATGTGTGGTGTGTTTACTTTGTTGTGGGCTTCTTCTCGATAGTTCCTGCTTGCTATGATCGTGAGGATTCGCTCGCTCACGCTTGCTCGCTCTTCGTGGCTTCATCTTCTTCATGGACTCGTTCTTCTTCCTAGCGGGATTTCAGGCAAGATGACCGCTACCCTGGATCTCACTACTATCATTGCTATGCTAGTTGCTTCGTTCTATCGCTTTGCCGCGCTACCTATCTCTTGTTGCTCAAGCCTCACCAATTGCCATGTCAGCCTCTAACCTTTTTCACCCTTCCTAGCAAACCGTTGTTTGGCTATATTACCGCTTTTGCTCAGCCCCTCTTATAGCATTGTTAGTTGCAGGTGAAGATGAAGATTGCTCCATGTTGGATTATGTTTATGTTGGGATATCACAATATCTCTTATATTATTAATGCATCTATATACTTGGTAAAGGGTGGAAGGCTCGGCCTTATGCCTGGTGTTTTGTTCCACTCTTGCCGCCCTAGTTTTCGCTATATCGGTATTATGTTCCCGGATTTTGCGTCCCTAATGCGGTTGGGTGATTTATGGGACCCCTTGACAGTTCGCTTTGAATAAGACTCTTCCAAAGAAGGCCCAACATTGGTTTTACCATTTGCCTCACCTATGCCCTTTTTCCCTTGGGTTTCGGAGCCCAAGGGTCATCTTTATTTTAGCCCCCCCGGCCGTGCTCCTTCGAGTGTTGGTCCGAACCGGCAGACCAAGGGGCCACCACGGGAAACTCGAGGCTTGGTTCTACTCGTAGCTTGACTTATCCGGTGTGCCCCGAGAACGAGGTACGCGCGACTCCTATCGGGATTTGTCGGCACATCCGGGCGGCTTTGCTGGTCTTGTTTTATTACTATCGAATGTCTTGTAGCCGGATTCCGAGATCGATCGGGTCTTCCCGGGAGAAGGAATATCCTTCGCTGATCACGAGAGCTTATCATGGGCTTGTTGGGACACCCTGCAGGTATAAACTTTCGAGAGTCGTGCCCGCTGTTATGTGGCGATGGAATTTGTTAATATCCGTTGTAGTAAACTTGAAGTAAACTCTTCTAAAATACACCAACCGTAAAGCGAACCGTGAGTGTCTCTTTTCGGGTTGATTGAGAGGAGAACACGGTTTCGGGTTATGTCTCGACGAAGTAGGAGTTCAGGATCACTTCTTGATCATTACTAGTTGACGACTGCCCTTTGTTTCTCTTCTCGCCTCATTTGCGTATGTTAGCCACCATCTATGCTTAGTCGCTGTTGCGACCCCACCACTTCACCCCTTCCTTTCCTTTAAGCTTTGCTAGTCTTGATACCCATGGTAATGGGATTGCCGAGTCCTCGTGGCTCATGAGATTACTACAGCAATAGTTGCGTGCACAGGTTATGCGATGATCATGACGTGAGAGCGATGTTTTCTTGTTTTGGAGTTCTTCTTCTGCTTCTTCTTCGATCAGGGGATAGGTTCCAGGTCGGCAGCCTGGGCTAGCAGGGTGGATGTCGTTTGAGTTTCTGTTTGTGTTCCATCCATAGTCGGATGTTGATCTCTTGTATATGATGTTGATGTATTCTTGTGGCATTTGTGCCTTATGTATGTATCCCCATCTATTATGTAATGTTGATGTAATGATATCCACCTTGCAAAAGCGTCTCAAGATGCGCTTCTATCCTTGGTGGGACCTTCGAGTTCCTTTTGGATAGGGTCGCATCTTGGGCATGACATTGTGGCACTACAATTTGAGTCATAATGGTATAAAACGCATGAAGAAGCTTCATGTTGATGGATCTTTGGACTCACTTGATTTTGAATCACTTGAGACATGCAAATCATACCACATGGGCAAGATGACTAAAAGCCTCGTTTTTCAGTAAAATGGAACAAGAAAGCAACTTGTTGGAAGTAATACATTTTGATGTGTGCAGTCCAATGAGTGCTGAGGCACGCAGTGGATATCGTTATGTTCTTACTTCACGGATGATTTGAGTATATACTGAGTATATTTACTTGATGATACACAAGTCTGAATTATTGAATGGTTCAAGTAATTTCAGAGTGAAGTTGAAGATCATCGTGACAAGAGGATAAAATGTCTATGATATGATCATAGAGATGAGTATCTGAGTTACGAGTTTTGGCACGCAATTAAGGCACTGTGAAAATTGTTTCACAATAAATACCGCCTGGAACACCATAGTGTGATGGTGTGTCCGAACATCATGGTTGCACCCTATTGGATATGGTGCGTACCATGATGTCTCTTATCGAATTACCACTATCGTTCATGGGTTAGGCATTATAGACAACCGCACTCACTTTAAATAGGGCACCACGTAATTCCGTTGAGACGACACCGTATGAACTATGATTTGGAGAAACCTAAGTTGTCGTTTCTTAAAAGTTTGGGGTTGCGACGCTTATGTGAAAAGTTTCAGGTTGATAAGCTCGAACCCAAAGCGGATAAAATGCATCTTCATAGGACACCCAAAACAGTTGGGTATTCCTCCTAATTCAGATCCGAAAGCAATAGGGATTATTTCTTGAATCGGGTCCTTTCCCGAGGAAAAGTTTGTCTCGAAAACTGAGTGGGAGGATGGTGGAGACTTGATGAGGTTACTGAACCATCACTTCAACTAGTGTGTAGCAGGGCACAGGAAGTTGTTCCTATGGCACCTACACCAATTGAAGTGGAAGCTAATGATAGTGATCATGAAACTTCAGATCAAGTCACTACCAAACCTCGTAGGTCGACAAGGATGCGTACTACTTCAGAGTGGTACGTAATCCTGTCTTGGAAGTCATGTTGTTAGACAACAATGAACCTACGAGCTATGGAGAAGCGATGGTGGGCCCGGATTCCGATGAATGGCTCGAGGCCATAAAATTCGAGAGAGGATCCATGTGTGAAAAACAAAGTGTAGACTTTGGCAGAACTACTTGATGGTCGTAAGGCTGTTGAGTATGTATGGATTTTAAAAGGAAGATGCATAATGATGGTAAGTATCACCATTAAGAAAGCTCGACTTGTCGCTAAGATGTTTTCCGACAAGTTCAAGGAGTTGACTACGGTGAGGCTTTCTCACCGTAGCGATGCTAAGAGTCTGTTGAATTGGATTAGCGCTATCGCATTATGAAATCTTGCGATAGGATGTCAAAACATTGTTTCCTCGACAATTTTCTTGAGGAAAGGTTGTATGTGATACAACCGAAGGTTTTGACAATCCCGAAGATGCTACAAGTATGCAAAGCTCCAAGAATCCTTCTAAGGACCGGAGTAAGCATCTCGAGTTGGAATGTACGCTTTGATGAGATGATCAAAGATTTTGGGTTTATACAAAGTTTGTGAGAAACTTGTATTTCCAAAGAAGTGAGTGGGAGCACTATAGAATTTCTGATGAGTATATGTTGATGACATATTGTTGATCGGAAATGATGTAGAATTTCTGGAAAGCATGTAGGGTTGTTTGAAAGGTGTTTTTCAAGGGAAAACCTGATTAAGTTACTTGAACATTGAGCATCAAGATCTATGAGGATAGATCAAAAACGCTTAATGGTACTTTCAAATGAGCACATACCTTGACATGATCTTGAAGGTGTTCAAGATGGATCAGTCAAAGAAGGAGTTCTTGCCTGAGTTGTAACATATGAAGTTAACACTTAAAGCTCGACCACAGCAGAAGAGAGAGAAAGGACGAAGGTCGTCCCCTATGCTTTTAGACGTAGGCTCTACATATGATATGCTGAGTACCGCACCTGATGTGTGCCTTGCCACGTGTCTGGCAAGGGGGTACAAGAGTGATCCAGGAATGGATCATTGGACAGCGGTTGTGACGCCCCCGATTCAATCATACACTAATCATGCACGCAAATGTGTACGATCAAGATCAGGGACTCACGGGAAGATATCACAACACAACTCTAAAACATAAATAAGTCATACAAGCATCATAATACAAGCCAGGGGCCTCGAGGGCTCGAATACAAGTGCTCGATCATAGACGAGTCAGCGGAAGCAACAATATCTGAGTACGTATATAAGTTAAACAAGTTGCCATAAGATGGCTAGCACAAACCGGATACAGATCGAAGAGGCGCAGCCTCCTGCCTCGATCCTCCCAACTACTCTGGTCGTCGCGCGGGCTGCACGTAGTAGTAGGAGCCTCCAGTAGTAGTCGCCATCGACGGTGGCGTCTCGCCCTGGGCTCCATCGTCTGTTGCGCAATCGAGTAGAGATAGGGGAAAAGGGGAAACAATGCAACCGTGAGTACTCATCCAAAGTACTGCAAGCAAGGAGCTACACTACATATGCATGGATATATGTGTAAAGGGCCATATCGATGGACCGGACCGCAGAATGCCGAATAAGAGGGGATAGCTAGTCTTATCAAGACTATGCTTCGGTCACCTTCGCCTTGCAACAGTAGAAGAGGGTAGGTTGAAGTCCTCCAAGTAGCATCACATAGCAATAATCCTACCCGGCGATCCCCTCCTCGTATCCCTGAGAGAGAGCGACCACCGGTTGTATCTGGCACTTGGAAGGGTGTGTTTTATTAAGAATCCGGTTCTAGTTGTCATAAGGTCAAGGTACAACTCCAAGTCGTCCTGTTATCAAGATCACGGCTATTCAATAGATTAACTCACCGCAGGGTGCACCGATAACCCAACACGCTTGATCCCATTTGGCCGGACACACTTTCTCGGGTCATGCCCGCCGCTGAAGATCAACACGCCGCAGCCCCACCTAGGCTCAACAAAGAGGGCAGACGCCGGTCTAAACCTAAGCGCACAGGGTCTCGCCCATCGCCTCGAGCACACCTCAAGACGCTATGTGACGCGGCCGAAGCAGACCTAGCCTAGTGGCGTTCCAGTCCAATCCGGCTGGCCGGCCGATCGACGACGTCACGAAGTGCCGGTACGATACCACGACGCCGAGTGCCCATATCTTTCCCACGAGTTGGTTAGTGCGATAGGCCCGTGAGCTGACTCGGATCAAATACCAAGATCTCGTTAAGCGTGTTAAGTATCCGCGAACGCCGAACAGGCCAGGCCCACCTCTCTCCTAGGCGGTCTCAACCTGCCTGTCGCTCCGCCACAAAGATCCACTCATGGTGCTCCACCACCACCCGACTTTAGTCTCCACATGTATCATGTATAAGTATATAGTATATACCGTGATCACCTCCCGAGTGATCACGGCCCGATAGTATAGCACAACAGATGGACAAGAATGTAAGGCCACAGATGGAAAACTAGCATCCTATACTAGGCAAGTAGGAATGCGGTAAGGTATCAATGTAGTAGCAAAACAAGCTATGCATCAGATAGGAATAACGGAAAGCAAGAACATGCTACACTACTCTAATGCAATAAGTATAGAGTAGAATAGGCGATATCTGGTGATCAAGGGGGGGGCTTGCCTGGTTGTTCGCAAGAGAGAGGGTCGCCAACTCCGTAGTCGAATCAAGCAAAGCAGCAGCTGCTTGGTCTCGTAGTCTACCGGAGAGAAGAGGGGAAGAAACAATGAATACCATGTAAACAGATGCATATCGATGCATGACATGACAAGTAACGATGCTAGGCGTGTTCTAACGTGGTATGAGGTGATACTGTTAAGGGGAAACATCCGGAAAAATATCCCTGTGTTTCGTGTTTTCGAGCAGAGGAGCGGAGGGGAAAGTTGCAAGTTCGATAGGTTAGGGGTGTGTGGCGATTTAACGATCATGATCCGGATTCGGCACATCGCTCGAGCAACTTTCATGTTGAAAATATTTTAATCCGAGTTACGGATTAAAAGATATGATTTTCTAAAGATTTTATTAATTTATGGAATTTAATTAATTATTTAAATTAATTCGAAAAATAGAATAATGACATCAGCATGATGTCATGCTGATGTCAGCAGTCAACGGGGCTGACTGGTCAACCTGACGGTGGGTCCCGCATGTCATTGACTGATAACTAACTAACTAACTAAATTAATTAATTTAATTAGTAGATTAGTCAGGTTAATTAAATGATTAATTAGTCTAATCAGGATTAATTAATTAATTAATTAACGAATTTAATTATTATTTATTATTTATTACTAATATTTATTTAAATTTTGTTGTTTTCTTTTTATATATATATAAACGTTCTGGGGCCGTGGGCCCCAAGTGTCATAGGGCCATGGGGCCAAAGCGGGGCGGGCTACCGGGTGCGGCGCACCTGAAGCGAAAGCATGTGGCACGGCGCCGCCGAATGGGCATCATGGGCGCCCGACCACTCAAGGCCGGCGAGGGCATGGCGGAGGCGGTGGGGGGAGGCGCGGTGAGGGGTTACGGTGGAGGGGCCGCGACGCGTGGGATGGGGGCGGGCGCGCCCCGAGCGACGCAGGTGGGACGGCCCACGGCACGGAGGAGGAGAGGGCGAGGTGAGGCGACCAGGGGGAGAGGGTGCGGTGACCGTGGCGGTGCGCGACCAGGCGTGGCAAGGCAAGGCCTCTGGGCGCGAACGGCGAGGCCGGGCAGGGCGCAGTGAGCGCCGCCGGGAGGGAGGCGATCTGCGGCGCTGTCGGGCGTGGCTGGCGCGGGCGAGGGCGGCCCGGAGCGTGAGCTCCGCACGCGGGCGCCATGGGGGGGGGACGACGCCGAGACAGAGAAAGAGAAGGAGGGAGCTCACGTCGGGGAGTAGGGCACGGGCAGCGGGGGTGAGGGGGTGACGGGACGACGGCGGAGAGGAGCAGTCCGCGAGGGGGTTCTGGCGGCGGGCGGCGTCGGGGCGACGGCGGCCGCCCACGGGCGCTGGGACGGCGGGTCCGAGGCGGCGGGCGTGGCGGTTGAGGCGGCCGGGCGGTCCAGTGTGTGGGGCGCAGGGAGTGCGGGAGGGGCGTCGGCGTGGTGGGTCCGATCCCGATTGGATCGGGGAGAGGAGAAAGCGAGTGGGGGGAGTGGGTGGCTGTCGGTTAGGGTTTGGGGAGGGAGTGGATAAGGAGGGGTAGCGGGTGGGCGGCCGGCTGGGCCTGGGGTGTTAGCCAGCTGGGCCACGCCCGGGAGGGGGGTTTGCTCTTATTTTTGTTTTTGTTTTCTTTGTATTTTCTTTATTTCCTCTTTTCTTTTCTGTTTTATTTTTGTTTCCTATTATTTTAGGTTTTGTACAAATATATACTTTGCATCTAATTTTAACATTTCAATTTAGTCCACCGCTACAAAAAGTCTAGACACCAATTAATTTGGTTTGATATTTTATCAATCTGTAAAGGCATTTAAATAATCAGGTTTGCTAATATTTAAATCATTTTAGTGCATTAAAACACATAATAAAAGTGTGGTTCCTTCACAGATATTTAGTAAGGATTATTTGCCACAAACCGAACATTTTGGTTTTAATGTTTCAAAAGTTTTGTTGTTTGCCTTTCTTTCAAATTTGAAATTGCATCGGTTCTGAACTAACGCGAGATTAACAACAGTAACTTTGATGACATGGCATCATTAACGTGTGATTACTATAGCCTAATTATCCGGGCGTCACAGCGGTCAAAATTGTCCTTGGAGTAATAAGGACAAGTTTCTCGATTATGGAGGTGATAAAGAGTTCGCGTAAGGGTTACGCCGATGTAAGCTTTAACACCTATCCGAATGACTCGAGTAGCAAACCGGATACGATAGTGGAGCAACCATTTGGAATAGCTCCAAGTGGAGCGTGGAAGCAGCATTTACAATATGACCTAGAGATTTGCGAAGTACATACGGATCTAAATGTTGCAGACCCGTTGACTAAAACCTCTCTCACAAGCAAAACATGATCAAACCCCGGAACTCATTGAGTCTTAATCACATGATGATGTGAACTAGTTTAGTGACACTAGTAAACTCTTTGGATGTTGGTCACATGGCGATGTGACCTGTGAGTGTTAATCACATGGCGATGTGAACTAGATTATTGACTCTAGTGCAAGTGGGAGACTGTTGGAAATGAGCCCTAGAGGCAATAATAAATTAGTTATTATTACTATGATTCCTTGTTCATGATAATCGTTTATTATCCATGCTATAATTGTATTGATAGGAAACTCAGATACATGTGTGGATACATAGACAACACCATGTCCCTAGTAAGCCTCTAGTTGACTAGCTCGTTGATCAATAGATGGTTACGGTTTCCGACCATGGACATTGGATGTCGCGATAACGGATCACATCATTGGGAGAATGATGTGATGGACAAGACCCAATCCTAAGCCTAGCACAAAGGTCGTAGTTCAGATGCTAAAGCTTTTCTAATTTCAAGTATCATTTCCTTAGACCATGAGATTGTGCAACTCCCGGATACCGTAGGAATGCTTTGGGTGTACCAAACGTCACAACGAATCGGGTGGCTATAAAGGTGCACTACGGGTATCTCTCGAAAGTGTCTGCTGGGTTGGCACGAATCGAGATCGATTTGTCACTCCGTGTGACGGAGAGGTATCTCTGGGCCCACTTGGTAGGACATCATCATAATGTGCACAATGTGACCAAGGGGTTGATCACGGGATGATGTGTTACAGAACGAGTAAAGAGACTTGCCGGTAACGAGATTGAACAATGTATCGGGATACCGACGATCGAATCTCGGGCAAGTAATATACCGCTAGACAAAGGGAATTGAGTACGGGATTGATTGAATCCTCGACATCATGGTTCATCCGATGAAGATCATCCTGGAACATGTGGGAGCCAACATGGGTATCCAGATCCCGTTGTTGGTTATTGGCCGTAGAGTTATCTCGGTCATGTCTACGTGTCTCCCGAACCCGTAGGGTCTACACACTTAAGGTTCGATGATGCTAGGGTTATAGGGAATAGATATACGTGGTTACCGAATGTTGTTCGGAGTCCCGGATGAGATCCCGGATGTCACGAGGAGTTTCGGAATGGTCCGGAGGTAAAGATTGATATATTGGACGAAGGGTTTTGGAGTCCGGAAGTGTTCCGGAGGTACCGGGTGATGACCAGCATGACCGAAAGGTGTTTCGGGAGCCCCGGCAAGTGTTGGGGGGATTCATGGGCCAAGGGAAGGGGTAAAACCAGCCCACTAAGGGGTTGTGCGCCCCCCTCACCTATTCCCACGTGACCAGGGGGTTTGGGGCGCCCCATCTAGGGTTCCCACCTCCTGGCTTGGGGGCCCAGTCACCCAAGGGGGAGATCCCATCTGCCCTGGCCGCCGCCCCCCCTAGGGGAAACCCTAGGGCGCCTCCCCTCCCCTTTGCCCCTATATATAGTGGAGGTTTTGGGGCTGCCTAACACACGAGAACATTTCCCTCTTGGCGCAACCCTACCTCTCTCCCTCCTCGTCTCTCGTAGTGCTTGGTGAAGCCCTGCTGGAGTACCACGCTCCTCCACCACCACCACACCATCATGCTGCTGCTGGACGGAGTCTTCCCCAACCTCTTCCTCTCTCCTTGCTGGATCAAGGCACGGGAGACGTCACCGGGCTGCACGTGTGTTGAACGCGGAGGTGTCGTCCGTTCGGCACTAGGATCATCGGTGATTTGGATCACGACGAGTATGACTCCATCAACCCCGTTCACTTGAACGCTTCCGCTTAGCGATCTACAAGGGTATGTAGATGCACTCTCCTTTCCTCATTGCTAGATTACTCCATAGATTGATCTTGGTGATGCGTAGAAAATTTTGAATTTCTGCTACGTTCCCCAACAAATATGCTATGCTAACGGATGGGTCTTGTCCATCACATCATTCTCCTAATAATGTGATCCCGTTCATCAAATGACAACACATGTCTATGGTTAGGAAACTTAACCATCTTTGATTAACGAGATATTCTAGTAGAGGCTTACTAGGGACACGGTGTTTTGTCTATGTATCCACACATGTACCAATTTTCCGGTTAATACAATTCTAGCATGAATAATAAAAATTTATCATGATATAAGGAAATATAAAATAACAACTTTATTATTGCCTGTAGGGCATATTTCCTTCAGAAAAGACCGCTACCGCTAAAAATTAGCTGTAGCATCATAGCAGTAGTGCGTGTACCAGCACTATTGGTAGCTCAAAATCTAGCGCTACTAGTAAGATTTTCCCTAGTAGTGACGAGATGACTTGGCTGATCCACTACACTCATCATCAACTCTACTTACGTTACACTATACGTCTAGTGGTAAGTTTGATATCGTGGTCTATTTCTAGCAGGATGTTCTTGGGTGAGCGTTCAAAAAATTGGCGCTAGAAACACGTACACGTGTTCCAATAGTTACCGGTTATTTTCCTGCATTGATGTTGCGTAACATGGTCATTTCTGTAGTTAAGGTCATAAAACAGGACCAACGCTTTATGTGTCGTGAATCCCCGTTATCCTCATATTATCTTCGCTCATCGTAGATACCAGCACCTGAAGGTCACAGATTCACTAAACAATACATGTTACTTATGTAGGTCTTCAGATCATGTTACCCAGGCCCGTAAATTGGCAACACACATTACACTCACCATAGATAAACAACTTACTAATCAATCATCGAACTAATATCACAAATGAGGACATATAGAATAGGCATAAAATGGATCTCACCAATCCCCTACATCTCTCACACCTATGGGCGATTACTCACGCATGAGAGGGAAATAACCAAATAACCTAGAGATCGAACACAAGGAAATCATCATGATAATATTACAAAGATCCGCAATAAGATGGAATGATTAAACAAGTCTCGGCCACTAGACAAACACGAATACAGTTGAAAACCCTAATATTACAACTTGGAATTCCTCTCTCTATGGTGATGATGACGATGAATGGAATTGGGTGTGAGCGGAAGAGGCGGAATGGATCACGGGAAGTCTTCCTTCCTAGATCTCTTCTCTCCCTGTTCTGGTGTGTGGCGACAGCTCCTCTGTGCATCTTAGTTCCTCCTCTTCATGAAAGTTGCTTGTATAGTCGAGGGAGCTGCAACGCCGTGTGGTACGACCCCTACTACGAGCAGGCTTGCTCGTACCACACACCGTCTTTTATTTTGGTGCGCCAGGTGAGATTTCTCCCAAAAGAGATGTTGCTCCATTTGCTGGGATCTTGCTTGGTTTATGGCTCGTACCACACACCATCTTTTGCTTTACCACACACCGTCATATCATTTGAAAAAACAATTGTCTTCTTTCTCGAAGGATTAGCATTACAACATGGGAGAAACGTTGAAGACCTTTCAGAAACCCCGTCAAAGTACCACTGTAGAAGTGTTAGAATATTGAGCTATCATCCCCCAAGCTTAGGTATTTCTCGTCCTCGAGCAATCAAGAAATACGAAGAACTAAAGGGAGAGTGAAAATGAGTATAAGGGTTTACTGGCTCATGAAGGTGTAATATATCCATTTTCACAAATCATGCAATCTTTGTTAAGAAAATACTTGCATTTGAATGATTTCACTTAAACTCACTGCCTAGCCGCAAAAATTTTCCTAGCACTAGTTCTAGTTCACAAAGTAAAGCTCGATAGACAACTAGGCGCAAAACAAACTAATAGATATTCTCTCATGAGAATGGACTTTTTCATTTTGGATCCTTCAAAACATAAACATAAACGAGGAGTTTTGGTAGAAGAAAGCATAGTACTCAAGTATCTCATTAACATCCACTAGTACCGCCTAATCATGCCTCTCAAGTACCACTTTCAGTCATTGTCCGTCCAAACTTTTACCTTTGGTGACGGGATTATGTCAAATAAACTATACATGCAAATGGGGGGTTTCACTATTGGCTTAAGTTGAATACTATGGACAAGGATCGTCTCTTTCGAGAACATATTCATTATTACCATGTATATACACCCTTAAGAGAGAGCCGGATAATATTTGTCATAGTGTTGCCACTACAGATATTAACCAACTCATGGCTGAAATTCGAACCAAAACTCAGATGGATCGTCCATAAGCCAGCGGAGTCGTCAACATAAACTAAAGAGGGGTGACTAAGATTGCTTTCAAGAATTTCTTGAGGTGCTGGAAGATGGAAGACCGAGCCTCCCATTATCAGCTGAAGGAGGATTTCACTAAGCATACTCGACTAAAAGACTTGTTTCATGGTACTTGTGTGGATTAATACCTCTTCTTACTTATTGACACATGGCATTAACTTGTCATATATCATGTTTTCATCTCATATTGACCATTAAGTATTAAGCATATTGTTGTGTCATTTATAGTTTAGTTGTGATGTATGCAGAACAGTTAATTTGTATTTTCTATCATGTTAGTAGATCTTCTATAGGTATTTTTCTTTATTAACATGTACATATTATTATGATTGTTGTTTTGATTGTTACATGGATAGATGGATATGGGTATGGATGGTGTTTGTTAGGCCAACTCCACCGGCAACCCCAAATGGACATCCGTTTTGCCCGGATTCTATCCGTTTAGGTAGGGCAATGGGGTCGTGTTCGGGCCTGTCCTGGGATGCGGTGGTCGTGCTCCGAGCGCGCGGCCACGTCCGTTTGCCCCATCCTGTCCGCCAGGGCCAAAAATACCCATATTTTCATATCAAAACAAGTTTGCCCGTCCAAAGCGGGCGAACTGGTTGATGCACGGGGATCGTAATACAGCTTTCTTTCACAACACTGCCACGACCAGGAAAAAAAGAAATAATATAAGGAAACTCTTAGATGAATCTGGAAACTGGGTAAAAGAAAAGGAGCTGACGGATCACATCACTAAAATATTTTTCAAAGCTTTTCACATCAGAAGTTCAGCATCCGAATCAAGAAGTTTTATCACTTGTCCGTAGGAGAGAAAATGAAATGAATAGTGCTCTACCTGCCCCTTATACCACGGAAGATGTTCGCAAGGCTTTATTCGATATTGGGGACTTAAAAGCTCCAGGGCCAGATGGTCTCCATGCTATTTTCTACAAAAGGTTCTGGCCTATGCTGGGGGGCGACCTAATTGAGGAGGTCCTGAAAGCAAGCAACACATGTACTATTCCGACTGGTTGGAACAATACGGCGATCATGATGATTCCTGAGATTAATACACCAGAAAAGGTAACACAATTTAGACCGATCAACTTATGTAATGTGGTATACAAAATAATTGCAAAAATGGTGGCTACCCGTTTGAAGGGTTTTTTTACCAGAAATCATTAGCCCAATGTGACGCCCTCGATTCAATCGTACACTAATCATGCACGCAAATGTGTACGATCAAGATCAAGGACTCACGGGAAGATATCACAACACAACTCTACAATAAAATAAGTCATACAAGCATCATAATACAAGCCAGGGGCCTCGAGGGCTCGAATACAAGTGCTCGATCATAGACGAAGTCAGTGGAAGCAACAATATCTAAGTACGTATATAAGTTAAACAAGGTGCCATAAGATGGCTAGCACAAATTGGGATACAGATCGAAGAGGAGCAGGCCTCCCGCCTCGGATCCTCCTAGGTCACTCCCGGTCGCCGCCGCTGGGCTACACGTAGTAGTAGGCACCTCCGAGTAGTAGTCGCCATAGGCGGTGGCGCCTGCCCCGGGCTCCATCGTCTGTTGCAGCAATCGAGTAGAGGTAGGGGAAAAGGGGAACAAGGCAACCGTGAGTACTCATCCAAAGTACTGCAAGCAAGGAGCTACACTACATATGCATGGATATATGTGTAAAGGCCATATCGATGGACCGAATCGCAGAATGCCGAATAAGAGGGGATAGCTAGTCTTAACGAAGACTACGCTCGACACCTGCCTTGCAACAGTAGGAGGGGACAATCTTAAGTCCTCCAAGTAACATCATATAGCAATAATCCTACCCGCAATCCCCGCTCATAACCCCGAGCGAGAGCGACCACCGGTTGTATCCGCACTTGGAAGGGTGTGTTTTATCAAGTATCCGGTTCTAGTTGTCATAAGCTCAAGGTACAACTCCAAGTCGTCCCATATCAAGATCACGGCTATCCCAATAGATTAACTTCCCTGCAGGGTGCACCATCTTACCCAAAGACGCTTGATCCCATTTGGCGGACACACTTTCTCGGGTCATGCCCGCCGCGAAGATCAACACGCCGCAGCCCCACCTAGGCACAACAGAGAGGCCAACACGCCGTCTAAACCTAAGCGCCGCAAGGGTCCGGGCCCATCGCCTCGAAAGCACACACTGACGCTATGACGCTGCCGAAGCGCACCTAGCCCAAAGAAGCGTTCCAGCCCAATCCGGCGCGCGCCGCCCGTCGTGACGTCTGAAGTATTTCGGCCGATACCACGACGCCGGATACCCATAACTACTCCCGCGTAGATGGTTAGTGCGTATAAGCTCGTATCCAACCCAGATCAAATACCAAGACCTCGTTAAGCGTGTTAAGTAACCGCGAACGCCCAACAGGGCCAGGCCCACCTCTCTCCTAGGCGGTCTCAACCTGCCCTGCCGCTCCGCCACAAAGATCCACTCGCGGGTGCTCCATCAGCCGACCCGACTTTATTCTCACATGTATCATGTATAAGTATATATAGTATATACCCGTGATCAACTCCCGAGTGATCACAGCCCGATAGTATAGCACGGCAGATGGACAAGAAAGTAGGGCCACAGATGAAAGTACTAGCATCCTATACTAAGCATATCGGATTGCAGGTAAGGTAACAATGGTTTACAAGGACAAAGCTATGCAAGAAAGATAGGAGTATCTGAATATAGTAACATGCTATGCTACTCTAATGCAAGCAGTGTAGATAAGAGTAGGCGATATCCGTGATCAAGGGGGCTTGCCCGTTGCTCGCAAGAGAGAGGGTCGCAACACCGTAGTCGAACCGCCACCGCAGCTGGCTTGGCCTCAGTAGTCTACCGGAAAGAAGAGGGGAAGAAACAATGAATACAAAGTAAACAGATGCATATCGATGCATGACATGCCAAGAAGCGATGCTAGGCGTGCCCTAACGTGGTATGAGGGGGTACCGTTAGGGGAAAACATCCGGAAGTTTTCCTGCCCGGACGCCTGCAGATGATGAACCGGAGAGGAAAGTTTGCAGGTTCGATAGGTTAGAGGCGTGCGGTGACGAACGGATCGCGATCCGGATTCGCCTCGCTGCTCGAGCAACTTTCATGTTGAAAATATTTTAATCCGGATTACGGATTAAAAGATATGATTTTAAAAGATTTTATTAATTTCGAATTTAATTAATTATTTAATTAATTTCGAAAATGCATTTATGATATCAGCATGATGTCATGTCGACATCAGCAGTCAACAGGTTGACTGAGTTAACCTCCGACAGTGTGGGTCCCGCATGTCATTCTCTAATATCTAATTAACCTAATCGAGTTAATTAACATTAGTTAATTAGGTTAATTAGTGATTAGGTTAATTAATCGAATTAATTAGATTAATTAATTACTTAATTAATTAATTAATTAATTAATTAATTAGTTTTAATTCATTTTCATTTTATTTTTATTCCCCGCTTAATTAAAAAACGCTCGTGTGTGGGGGTGGGGCCCCATGTCATCGCCCGTAGGGGCAACGGCAGCGGGCGCATGGGCGATGATGCCTGCTCGGGCGCACTCAGAGGACACGGGCGGGCGCCATGCCGAGGCCAACGGGGCCGGGCGGCGAGGCTCAAGACGGCGGCCGAGGTCAGCAGCCCACGGCGCGACGGGCGGGCGGCCAACCAAGCGCCAGCGAGGCGATTCAGGCGACGGGCGGGGGCAGCAGGGCGAACGAGGGGGGGATGGCCGAGCGCCGTCAAGGGGGTTCGATCGAAGTGCGAGGGCCGATAGGGGCGCCAGAGATGTCGCGACGGGGAAGAAGAGGGAAAGGGAAGGCGGCGTGGCCAGGTGGGGTCGGGCGGGCGACGAGAGCCACGGGCGACGGGCGCGATTCGGGAGGGGAAGAGAGGGAACGACGGGGGAGGAGGCGAGCTCACATGCCAAGTGGGTCTAGGGAGGCGGCTCGGTGGAGGTCGGTGACGACCGGCGAGGAGGCGGTTGGGGTAGCGTGCCAAGGCTGTCAGGGGGGGGGGCCTGATCACAAGGGCGCAAGGCACACGCTGGGCGAGGGCGGGGAGGAGGAGGGGCCAAGCGTGTAGAGGAGGAGGAGGAGGTCCCAAGGCGGTGGTGGGCGGGCGGGGGCCGCCGGAGACGAGGTGGGCGCGGCGGGGGCGACTCGGTCGGGGTCTCCGCCCCCGATCCAGATCGGGCGAGGGCAGGGGAGAGGGGTGGGGGCGCGTGGGGGGGAGAGTGGGGCGGCTAGGGTTCGGCCGCGGGGGGGTGGGGGATGTGGCCGGGGCGGCTGGGCCGGCCCAGGGGGGGAATGGGCCAGGGGCGAGGGGCCAGGTGGGGAGGGGGGCTGGCTGGGCCAGGGGGTTTTCCCTCCCCCTCTTTTTTTGTCTTTCTTTTCTTTTCTTTTCTTTTTCTATTTTTAGTTTATTTAAAATGCCAGAGCATTTTACAAAAATTAGTGCACCCCACCATAATTAGGTTAGCTATTTTAGACAACCCCTAACATTTTTAGTCTTTGTTTTGAAACCTTTATCTTTGCTTTTGTTTTGATTTTTGTTTTAGAACGGTTCGAATCAAAGAGAGGTTTGGCACAAGAATCGAGGTGATCACTGCTGCATAACCATCCGGCGTTACAAATCTCCTCCATTACAAGAAATCTCGCCCCGAGATTTAGGAGGTAGAAGGAAAGAGTGCGGGTATTCATCTCAAGACGATCCTCGCTCCTGTGTGGCTTCATCTTCGAGTGATTCACCATCGGACTTTGAGGAACTTGATCGCCTTCGACGTGTGCGGCGTTCAGCTTGGTCGAGAATGCGGACCGGATGCTCTTTATAGGAGAGGTCCTGTTGCAATTCGAGCACTTCATGGTCCATCGCTCGGATTGGGTCCTTGAAGCAGCGCCGGAGTTGTGACACGTGGAACACATCGTGAACTCGAGAAAGGTTCGACGGAAGCTCCAGCTTGATAAGCCACCTTTCCACGCCTTTCCGAGATAGTGAATGGGCCAATATAGCGAGGAGCTAACTTGCCCTTGATCCCAAGCGGTGAGCACCCTTCATTGGTGTAACGCCAAGATAGGCCTTTTCGCCAAAGTTGATAGACCATGTCCTTGTGATGACGGTCATAATTACTTTTTGACGCGATCGAGCAGTCTTGAGATTCTCGCGAATAATGCGGACTTGTTCTTCGCATGTTGGATAATATCCGGACCAAGAGTGGACGCCCCCGCTTCGACCAGTTCGTAGGGGTTCGCACTTTCGCCCATATAACACTTCAAGGGGCCATCTTCGACTAGCTTGATAGATATTATTATAAGAGAACTCAGATACGGAGAGATTCCTCCCATTTCTTGCGAATGAGACGACACAAGCTTGAAGCATGTCTTCGAGAATTTGGTTGACACGCTCGACTTGCCCTTGAGATCATGGATGAAACGCAGATCGAAAGATAAATGAGTCCCCATAGCTTCTTGAAAACTTGCCCGTAATCTTGAAGTGAATAAGCTGCCACGGTCCGAACCGATAACCAAAGGAATACCGTGAAGTGAAACAATTTCGACATATAGAGCGCTGCAAGCTGGCTAGCAATGATCGCTTTTTTGACCGCCGTAAAATGTGCAACTTTAGAAAGCCGGTCAATGACGACAAGAATAGCATCATTACCCTTCTGCGATTTGGGAAATCCAGTGACAAAGTCCATTTCAACATGGTCCCATTTCCATTCGGGAAGAGAGATAGGTTGCAGAGTTCCAGCAGGCCTTTGATGTTCTGCTTTGATACGACGGCAAACGTCACACTCAGAAACATAGCGAGCAATGTCCTGCTTCATATTAGACCACCGTAATCTCGGATTTAATGTCTTGATACATCTTTGTACTACCAGGATGGATACATAGAGGCGATCATGAGCTTCTTGCATAACCTTCTGGAGTCATATTCAGGTTTTCCTTCTTACACGGCACCACTAGGCGGCCTTTGAAGTACAAGGCGCCATCATCAAGAATAGTGAAGGATGAGGGATTTCTTTCTTGATGTCTTGTTTAAGCTTGTAGACTTCAGAGTCAAATCCCTGCATTGTCTTTATGGTGCCTACGAGGTCGGGTTCAACAGCCAGGGTATAGAGGGAACCCTGAGGAATGACACGGAGATTCATCTTATGGAACTCCGGAGGAGGGGAGCGAGTGCACCGGAGGAACAATATGGAGGTTCAGCTTTCTGAATTCTTCAACAAGTGGGGCTGAACTTGGTGAACTCAAGGTGGTTGCAGAAGACTTGCGGCTCAAGGCATCAGCCATTACATTAGCCTTGCTCGGCGATAGGAGATACCCAAATCAAAGTCTGCAATCGTCTCCATCCATCTCTCGCCGACGGAGGTTCAGGTCTGGCTGAGTAAACAGATACTTCAGACTTTGGTGGTCGGTGAAGATCTCGCAACGACACCGAGAAGGTAATGTCGCCATCGCTTTAGTGCATGGATGACAGCAGAAGTTCGAGGTCGTGAACTGGGTAGTTCTCCTCGTGAGGGCGAATCGTCGAGAGGCATAAGCAACCACTTTGCGCTCTTGCATTAGGACACCGCCTAAACCTTGACGAGAAGCGCCGCAGAAATGACGAAGTCCTTCTTAGTATCGGAGGAGCTAGCATCGGGCGACGTCAACTTGTCTTTGAGTGCTCGGAAACTTTCCCGACATTTATCACCCATTGGAATTTGACGCCTTATGCAACAAAGTTAGTCGAGGCTCGGCAATCTTGGAGAAGTTCTCGACGAATCGACGGCAATAGTGGCGAGACCGAGAAAACTTCGACTTGCTTAACGCTCTTCGGAGGAGTCCAATCGAGAATGGCCTGAACTCTTTCGTGGTTGACGGCAATACCATCCTTAGAAATGACATGCCCAAGATAGGTTACTTCGGAAGCCGAATTCACATTTGGAGAACTTGGCATAGAGTTGATGCTCTCGTAGCTTTTCCAAAGACAAGATGAAGATGTTCAAGATGTTCTTCTTCATTCTTGAATAGATCAGATATCATCCAGATAAACCACGACGAACTTGTCGAGGTAATCCATGAATATATAGTTCATCAAAGAGAGAATGTGGCTGGAGCATTGGTTGCCGAAGACATGACGGTGTACTCGTATGAACCATAACGAGTCACGAATGCGGTCTTGGGGATATCCTCCTCACGAACACGGATCTGGTGGTAACCCAACCTCAAGTCGAAGTTTCGAGAACACCGACGAACCAGCCAATTGATCATAAAGATCATTGATCCGAGGAAGAGGATACTTATTCTAATGGTAGCTTGATTTATAGGACGGTAGTCTTGGACCAATCGGTTTGTCCCATCCTTCTTCTTGACAAAGAGAGAAGGTGCTCCCCAAGGTGAGCAACTTGGGCGAATGAAGCCGCTTTGAAGAGATTTGTCGATTTCCTCCTTTAGTTCAAGGAGTTCATGCGGCGGCATCTTGTAGGGTCGCTTGGCTATAGGAGTGGTGCTCGGCTTCAAGTCGATGACGAATTCGACAGCCCTAGCAGGGGAATCCTCGAAGTTCTTCAGAAAGACGCCTTGGAAATCGCAAACGACGGGATGTTTTCAATTCCTCGAGGGTGCGGCGCTCAATGCATTCAATGCATAGAGCCTTGCCTCGCATCTTGAACCGCATTTAGCATTGTAGCTTACTATTTCATCGAAGGGTGTAGCAGATGGACGGTCTTAGTGGCGCAAACGATTGACGCCAGATGCGCTTTCAACCAATCCATCCCTAAAATGAGGTCGATGTTAGACGCCTTCGTGATAATGGGGAGGCATAGAATTCCAGCCCTTCGATTTCCACGGGACGCCGACGCCAACCATGGAGGTTTGACATTGTCCCAATGGGGTTTTTACCACTACCAAGAGTTCATCTCTTCACACTTAACGTCGTGCTTGTATGCAAAGTCTTCGACATGAATGAATGCGATGCTCTGAATCGAATAAAACAGATGCGTGTACTGAATTTATGAGGAGTGTACCCATCACAAGAGCAGGCTGGTCTTGAGCTTCGCTCGATCAACGTGGTTGGCCTGAGCTTGCCCATAAGACTTGCCAGTGTTGTTGCGGTTCGGTGTTTCCACGGCCAGCCTTTGGAAGGGCCGCTTGATTCGGTTCGTTGCATTCTCTAGCACGGTGCCCTCGCTGTCCGCACCAAGCATAAGCCATTATTGGGAGTGGGAACAGGAGCTTGGGGTGGTGGAGCTGGAAGCTTCGCTGCTTAGTTGTAGGCGCATTTAGAGGTGTAGCATAGTTCGCTTTGGAGCAGTGCATTCGGCCGGTACATGCTGTTGGGAATCCATATCTTGCGCTTCGCGAGGACGGGCTCAAGATGAACCCGTGTCACGGTTGCGCTCGTTAGAGCTCGTATTCCCGCAGCACCAGTTTCAACGTTGATAGCTTTGTTCACCAAGGTGGCGAAATCAGCAAAGTCGTGCACTAGAAGTGCGAGCTTGATGTCGCTTGAAGACCATCACGGAACTTCTCCCGTCTGCGGCATCGCTTGCAATATCCTCCTCAAGATAGCGAGACAAGTCCAGAACTCTCCGATAGGCTTCAACAGTCTTGTTGCCTTGGGTGAGGTTGCGAACTCACGCTTCTTCCGTCCATGACCCCTTGAGGGATGAAGCGGCACGGAAGGCAGCCCGAAGTCCGCCAGTGATGAGTGTTCCAACTGGCAGAGTACGCCGTGGCTGTCCCACCATTGAGCTGCGGTCCCTTCAGAAGAAGGAAGCAAAGGTGACATAGCTGGCGGGGGCTACATCAGCAGACTCCATCTCATAGGTGATGTCACGGAGCCACCATCGATCTAGTGGCTGGGTTGAGCTGCGGTACACGCCGGGGTTCAGCGTATGAAATCAGAGTTGTTCCGCTTGGGTGCTGGTTCATATTGGGGCGAGGAACTAAGCCATCATGTTCTCCATGAACTGCGATTCATCTCGAGCTGTTGGATCATACCAGCCATGTACTCAAAGCGGTGGTGGAAAGTTGGCACGACGACCACGACTGCTGGCCTAACCATCCCGCTATTATATAACAGGTAGTTCAAGATTTGAGAAATTAAGCAAGAGACAGAATCATTCATGATGAAACATGCATAATGGAAGCAAAGATGATGGGAACTACATAGTAGTTGGCATATCTTACAAAAGGAATCATGCATAGAGTTCGATACATAGAGTCCAAAGACATAGACTACTACATCATAGGCGGCACGCAGTTCATGCGGTGAATACATCAAACACTAACAAGCAAGTCTACATCAGTCCCACGCGGTATCGCGGAGGTAGTCAGCTCAAAGCTGGTAGTGCGGCAAGGGATAGTCCTCCACGCCGCTGACTGGGGCCGCGGATACTCGGTGCTGAATCCGGCGCCCGTGTGGCGTAAAAGGCCCAAGTGCGGAGAGTAGCCTCCCACGCCCGCCAACCGACACCTCGGGGCATCACGGTCTGGCTGGGTAGATCGCAGAACGCGCAGCTCTCCGGATCGGACAAAGGGTGCATCAGCGTCGAGCACGGTAGAGGTGCCGACGGGTGATGTACAACTCGTGGCGAAGAGCTCGGTTAGCTCGATCCAGCCCATCGCATGCGTAACAAAGTTCGATGGTGGAAGGGCTCTCGGTGACAAGTGGTGTAGGCAGCAGTAGTAACCTCCTCACCAACATCGACGCGATAGCAATGTGCTCAAGGGGAGGTGTCCAACTCTCGATACTCGCACGAAGACGGTCGAGCAGCATAAGAAGCATCGTGGACTGCCATATCGATAGTCACTCCAACACCATGTGCGTGTGCAGCACAAGAGTGGACTCGTACTCCGAGAGTAGAGGTGGACGATGGCGCTGCATCGCTCTCGGTTATAGTCCCGGTACTCCTCATAGACGGTGTACTCAGGTGCCGCGATAACCCGATAGGTCATCATCTCGGCTAGCACCGCAGTGATCCCGAGGCACCAATGGCCGCCGTGTGACGCACGACCTGCCTCGTGGGTTCCATCTGAAAACAAAGACGCTTCAAAGGAGTCAATGACAAGGTGGAAATTGCTCAAATACAATTCCAAAACAACTAAGGCTATATCCAACTTTGGGGTGAATGCGATCACGGGATCCTAGTGATAGTTAGTAAAATCGTTTAACCCGAGTAGAAGAGAGTTCAGAGTCCCAGAGTAAAGGTCGAGGAGTAAAAGATCCTAGTACCACCCGATGGCGACGTGGGCCCGTAAGGCACACAGCCAAGTTAGTAAAAGATTTTGCAATGTCTAGACTCGACTTCGGCCAAGGAGTTGGAAGGGGGATTCCTACAGGCAGTTGGCTCTGATACCAACTTGTGACGCCCTCGATTCAATCGTACACTAATCATGCACGCAAATGTGTACGATCAAGATCAAGGACTCACGGGAAGATATCACAACACAACTCTACAATAAAATAAGTCATACAAGCATCATAATACAAGCCAGGGGCCTCGAGGGCTCGAATACAAGTGCTCGATCATAGACGAAGTCAGCGGAAGCAACAATATCTGAGTACGCACATAAGTTAAACAAGGTGCCATAAGATGGCTAGCACAAACCGGATACAGACGAAGAGGAGCAGGCCTCCCGCTCGGGATCCTCCTAGGTCACTCCCGGTCGCCGCCGCCGGCTGCACGTAGTAGTAGGCACCTCCGCAGTAGTAGTCGCCATAGGCGGTGGCGTCGCTCTGGCTCCATCGTCTGTTGCAGCAATCGAGTAGAGGTAGGGGAAAAGGGGAACAAGGCAACCGTGAGTACTCATCCAAAGTACTGCAAGCAAGGAGCTACACTACATATGCATGGATATATGTGTAAAGGCCATATCAAGGACCGAATCTGAGAATGCCGAATAAGAGGGGATAGCTAGTCTTAACGAAGACTACGCTCGACACCTGCCTTGCAACAGTAGGAGGGACAATCAAGTCCTCCAAGTAACATCATATAGCAATAATCCTACCCGCAATCCCTGCTCATAACCCCGAGCGAGAGCGACCACCGGTTGTATCCGCACTTGGAAGGGTGTGTTTTATCAAGTATCCGGTTCTAGTTGTCATAAGCTCAAGGTACAACTCCAAGTCGCCCTATTATCAAGATCACGGCTATCCGAATAGATTAACTTCACTGCAGGGTGCACCATCTTACCCAAAGACGCTTGATCCCATTTGGCCGGATACACTTTCTCGGTCATGCCCGCCGCTGAAGATCAACACGCCGCAGCCCCACCTAGGCACAACAGAGAGGCCAACACGCCGGTCTAAACCTAAGCGCCGCAGGGTCCGGGCCCATCGCCTCGAGCACACACTCAAGACGTTATGCGACGCGGCCGAAGCAGACCTAGCCAAAGAAAGCGCCCAGTCCAATCCGGCGCTAGCCGCCGTCCGACGTCTGAAGTATTTCGCCGATACCACGACGCCGGATACCCATAACTACTCCCGCGAGATGGTTAGTGCGATAAGCTCGTAGCCAACCCAGATCAAATACCAAGACCTCGTTAAGCGTGTTAAGTAACCGCGAACGCCAACAGGCCAGGCCCACCTCTCTCCTAGGCGGTCTCAACTCGCCTCGCCGCCCCGCCACAAAGATCCACTCATGGGTGCTCCATCACCGACCCGACTTTATTCTCACATGTATCATGTATAAGTATATATAGTATATACCGTGATCAACTCCCGAGTGATCACGGCCCGATAGTATAGCACGGTAGATGGACAAGAAAGTAGGGCCACAGATGAAAGTACTAGCATCCTATACTAAGCATATCGGATTGCGTAAGGTAACAACATAAGTTACAAGGACAAAGCTATGCAAAGAAGATAGGAGTATCTCAATACAAGAATATGCTATGCTACTCTAATGCAAGCAGTGTAGATAAGAGTAGGCGATATCTGGTGATCAAGGGGGGCTTGCCTGGTTGCTCGCAAGAGAGAGGGTCGCCAACACCGTAGTCGAACCGCCACCGCAGCTGGCCGGTCTCGTAGTCTACGGAGAGAAGAGGGGAAGAAACAATGAATACAAAGTAAACAGATGCATATCGATGCATGACATGCCAAGAAGCGATGCTAGGCGTGCCCTAACGTGGTATGAGGGGGTATCGTTAGGGGAAAACATCCGGAAGTTTTCCTGCCCGACGTCTGTCGATGTGATGAACCGAGAGAAAAGTTTGCAGGTTCGATAGGTTAGAGGCGTGCGGTGACGAGCGGATCGCGATCCGGATTCGCCTCGCTGCTCGAGCAACTTTCATGTTGAAAATATTTTAATCCGGATTACGGATTAAAAGATATGATTTTTAAAAGATTTTATTAATTTCGAATTTAATTAATTTCGAAAATGCATTTATGACATCAAGATGATGTCATGCCGACATCAATAGTCAACAGGGTTGATCGAGTCAACCCCGACAGTGGGTCCCGCATGTCATTCTTCTAATATCTAATTAACCTAATCGAGTTAATTAACATTAGTTAATTAGGTTAATTAGTGATTAGGTTAATTAATCGTAATTAATTAGATTAATTAATTACTTAATTAATTAATTAATTAATTAATTAGTTAATTAGTTTTAATTCATTTTCCTTTTATTTTTATTCCCGCTTTAATTAAAAAAACGCTCGTAATGGGGGTGGGGCCCCATGTCATCGCCCGAGGGGCAAACGGCAGCGGGCGCTGGGCGATGCGATGCCTGTCAGCACTCTCAGAGGATGACGGCGCGGCGCCCACGCCGAGGCCAACGGGGTCGGGCGGCGAGGCTCAAGATTTGCCGGAGGTCAAGAGCCACGCGACATGACGTGGGGCGTTGGCCAAGGCCCAGCGAGGCGATTCGAGGGCGACGGGGCGGGCAAAGGGGCGTGAACGAGGGGATGGCCGAGCGCCCGTCAAGGGGTTCGATCGAAAGTGCGAGGGCCGATAGGGCGCCGGAGATGTCGTCGACGGGGAAGAAGAGTGGAAAGGAAGGCGGCGGGCCATGGTGGGGTCGGGCCACGCGACGACGCGCCGCGACGGGGGCGATTCGGGAGGGGAGAGAGGGAACGACGGGGTGGGGGGAAGGAGGCGAGCTCACAGCCTGGGGGTCTAGGGAGGCGGCTCGGTGGAGGTCGGTGACGACCGCGAGGAGGCGGTTGGGGTAGCGTGCTGGCTTGGGAGGGGCGGGGCGAATCACAAGGCGCGGCAAGGCGTGGCACGCTGGGGGCGAGGAGGGAGGAGGGCCCGGGGCGGTGTAGAGGAGGAGGAGGAGGTCCCGGCGGCGGGGCAGCGGGGGCCGGGAGACGAGGCGGGCGCGCGGGGCGACTCGGTCGGAGTCTCCGCCCGATCCAGATCGGGCGAGGGGGGAGAGGGGTGGGGCGTGTGGGGGAGAGGGGGCGGCTAGGGTTCGCCATGGGTGGGGGGATATGTGGTCAATGGGCCGGGCCGCCTGTGGGGAATGGGCCAGGGCGAGGGCTGTGGGGAGGGGGTGGTGGGCCAGGGGTTTTCCTCCCCTCTTTTTTTTGTCTTTCTTTTCTTTTCTTTTTTTTCTGTTTTTAGTTTATTTAAAATGCCAGAGCATTTTACAAAAATTAGTGCACCCCACCATAATTAGGTTAGCTATTTTAGACAACCCCCGAACATTTTTAGTCTTTGTTTTGAAACCTTTTATCTTTGCTTTTGTTTTGATTTTTGTTTTAGAACGGGTTCGAATCAAAGAGAGGTTTGGCACAGTAACCGAGGTGATCATTGTTGCATAACCATCCGGGCGTTACACCCAACACAGAGTGCATTCGTACCGGGAAGACTGATAACGCATAATATTTTAGTGGCCTATGAATGTTTTCACACAATTAAGAACAAAAGAGAAGGTAGAGAGGGCTTGTGTGCCATAGAACTTGACATGTACAAAGCATACGATAGAGTCGAGTGGCCTTTTTTGAAGCAGATTATGTTGAGATTGGGTTTTCGTCAAGAATGGGTGAATTTGATTATGCAATGTGTCGCAACTGTCGAATACAGAGTAAGGATCAATGCAGAGGAAAGTGAGAGCTTCAAGCCTACTAGAGGGTTGAGGCAGGGTGATCCGCTATCACCATACCTCTTCCTGCTATGTACAGAGGGCTTGAATGCATTGCTGACACATGCTGAGGAAAACGAAAATATATCACGAGTTAAAGTCTGTAGGGAAGCCCCGCCAGTCACAAATCTTCTCTTTGCGGATGATTCATTGATCTTGATGAAAGCCAATCAGCATAGTGCGGCGGCCCTAAAATCAACATTAGATTTATATTGTGCGACGTCAGGACAGCTGGTAAGTGTGGAAAAGTCCAACATTTTCTTTAGTCCTAATACAACGGTTGAGATCAGAGAACAAATGTGTACAATGCTGAATATAATGACAGAGGCAATGAATGATAAATACCTGGGTTTACCAGCCAACGTGGTGCTGACAAATCAGACTGCTTTAAATTTCTGATTGAACGAATTGTTAAGAAAATCAGTGGTTGGAAGGAAAAATTACTGTCCGCCGGGGGGAAGGAGATCCTACTCAAGGCTGTGATCCAAGCCGTACCTACCTATGCAATGTCGGTCTTTAAAATTCCTAAAAAATTGTAAAGGAATCATTGACGCGATAGCGCATTTCTGGTGGGGAGACGAGGAGAACCGGAGGAGGATGCATTGGATGGGCTGGTGGAAAATGTGTGTACCAAAAAACCAAGGTGGAATGGGATTCCGTGATATCCACTGTTTCAACCTGGCTTTGCTCGCCAAACAAGCATGGCGTCTTATTGATAATCCTGACTCCTTGTGTGCCACTATTCTGAGGGCCAAGTACTACCCTTATGGCGATTTGTCAAGTCTAAGCCAAAGCATGGCGCTTCTTTCACCGGCGAGCATTATGGCGGTATAACTACTCAATCGTGGCTATATTTGGCGAGTGGGTAACGGACATAACATCAATATCTCGGGAAGATGCTCGGATCCCAAAATGTGTCACTAGGAAGATTGTGACCCTAGGGGAGCCATTTGCTATCAAAAGTGAGTGACCTAATTGACCTCGCTTCCAACAATTGGGACGAGGAACTGATTAGACAAACTATGTGGCCCATTGACGCACAACGAATTCTTTCAATCCCACTTTCGCAATATGGTATGACAGATTTCATTGCCTGGAGTTACACAAAAAATGGTATGTTCTCGGTAAGGTCTGCTTACTCGGTGGAATGCAATTATCAGTATGGGAGTAGACTCAAATATTCTAATGGGATGGGGCGAATCACACCAAATCCTGTGTGGCGTCAGATATGGAAGTTATCCTGCCCAACAAAAGTAAAAAAATTATATGGTGTACATTACATGGCACTCTCCCATGTCGGGTAACACTCGCTAATAGACACGTGAAGGTCTCGCCCTCTTGCCCGACTTGCTCTCGGGGTTTCGAAGATACGAAACACATGCTTTTCCTCTGTAGTAAAGCAAAGGAGGTTTGGAAGAGACTAGGGATGGATGTGATTATTGATAAAGCTTGTGAGGTTGATCTTGTCGGAGAGGCAATATTGGAATACCTTCTACTTCTTCCATACCTAGACTTGAGTATTATGGGGTACCAAAATGCACGTGAAATGATAGCTATTTCAGCTTGGTACCTATGGTGGGAAAGACAAAAGTTAGTGCGTAAGGAATTAACTCAGAATGCAAATCAGATAGCAATGGGGATTATAGCTCTCACATCCAACTTTGTAAATGCATCATCTCCAAAGGCGGCGATGAAAAAGGGGGGCTGGTACTGTCCTCCTATGGGTTTTGTGAAACTTAATGTTAACGCCTCTTTTGATCATGATATGTTGAAGGGTACGATCGGGCCAGTCTTAAGAGACCACAAAGGTAGGTTCATTGCAGGAGGAAATGGAAAGATTGACTATTGTGCGGATGTTTTGATGGCTGAAGCTTTAGCTCTCAAGTTTGGCCTAACAATGGCGCAAAGGGCGGGGTGTAATCGCCTAATCATCAACTCATACAACATGGAGGTGGTTGAGACCATGCAGGAAGGGGGACAATCAGCGGGGGCGGGGGCGGCAGTTTTCGAGGACTGTTATAACTATGCCTGTGATTTTGTCATGACTAGATTCGAACATTGTAATAGAGAGACAAATAAAGTAGCTCGTGAACTTGCTAGATTAGCTAGATTTTCTTCGACTTCCGACTGGTTTGAGGAACCTCCAAATGAAATTGTAATGATCCTCACAAACGATGTACTGGTTATTTCAAATGAATAAAGTTTCGTTTTAAATCAAAAAAAGTTTGCCCGTCCAAATATTAATTGTTTGAAAATAAAAATAGTTTTACAACCCAATCAAAATTGTCTCTAATAAAATAGTTTACAACCAAATCGAAATTGTCTTGAATGAACATAAAATGAACCAATACATCTATTGGTTGCCAATGTGATCCCACACGTGCTCAACCAAGTCATTTTGAAGATCCAAATGAGTGTGTCAATCACGCAGCTCACGATGGAATTCGACAAACTGTTCAAACGTGGTCGGTTCTTGGTGTAGGGGCTCAACATTTTCACCTTGATAATCAAATCCTTGGTCGAAGATACTGTCATCACGCTCATCCTCGACGATCATGTTGTGCATGATCACACAAGTAGTCATCACCTTCCAAAGCTTCCTTTCATCTCATGACAGTGCAAGGTTTCGAACGATACCCCATCGGGCTTGAAGCACACCAAAAGCACGTTCCACATCCTTTCTAGCACTCTCTTGCATTTGGGCAAATCTCTTTCTCTTCTCACCTTGGGGGTTTGAGATTGTCTTCACAAAAGTTGACCACTGAGGATATATACCATCAGCTAGATAGTATCCCTTGTTGTACTTGGTGGCCGTTGATCTCAAAGTTGACAGTGGGGAGTGGCCTTCGCAAGCCTTGCGAAGATCGCGAACGCTGCAAAGACGTTGATATCATTGTGAGAACTGCCATGTCAAGAAAGAATGTCATATCCAAAGATCATGTGAAGCCACCGCTTCTAATATGATAAAGGCATGCTTTGACATGCCCCTTGTAATCGCCCCGCCAAGCAAATAGACAGTTCTTCCACTCCCAGCATACAATCTATGCTGCCAAGCATGCCTAGAAAGCCTCTAGCTGCGTTGGTCGCCAACAATCTCTTCAGACGTCGGCGCGCTTGGCTGCCTCAAATACTCGGGCCAAACACCTCGATCACGGCCCGGCGTAACTTATACATTGACATCGACATGTTGTCTCACTCATACGCACATACTCATCCACCGACGCTCGAATTTCATATGCAAGCATGCGGATGGTCATGTGCATTTCGGTAAGAGGAGAATCCAAGCTTGCCAAGGGCATCCATCTTGCACTCGAAGTATGGGTCATGAGCAACCACTCCCTCTCGGATACGACTGAACACATGCCTTGCCATACGAAAACGGCAACGGAATTTATTTGGCTTGAACAGCGGGGTGTTCGCAAAGTAATCGGCATAGAACAGTATGGGCCTCTCTCCCGCTGCGGTTCAGTTAGAGCACGGCCGGGAGTGACCCCGCATCGAGGAAGTCGCCGCTGAATGTGGTCGTGAACCACTAGTGCAACCACCACAAGATCTTCATCATTTGACGATGAATCGTCCGATGAACAAATGAAGTGGTGGAAGAAAAACTCATCACCACTGTCCATACATTTGTAGGCAAAGTGCCGAACACCTTGCGGTCGTGGTGGCAAAGAGGCCGCAATAATCACCTCGATGCAGGGGTGGTTGGCGGCCGGCTACTGGCCGCTCTGTAGCACTCGTCGGAAGCTGTCGTGGTCGCCGTGGTACGTCGCCTGCGATCATATCTACTCTGCCGCCGGCTACGACGGCGACGGCCAAATCTCCTCCGATCGACGGCCTAAACTACGGCGAAAGCGCGGGTGTGGTGGTGGCCATGTCGAGACGTGGTTTGCTATGGACGGCCGGGGGCTACGCGGTGAGGAGGCGGCCGGAGAATAGCGGCGGCGCCGTCAGCGGGGCGGGAGAGGGGCTGGAGGCGTTGGAATCAAATGGGACTACTTGTATCCCCGACACGCGGGCCACGGGGGGACAAGGGCGTGCGCGAGCCCGTCCGCGCGATGTCCTTTTCACCCCAACCTCGGCGCAAGTTTGGGCCGGGGATGGGTCGAAAACGAACGGAATCTGGACATTTGTCCGTTTGGGGCCGCACGTTGGGCCACGCTATTCGTCCGTTCTACCCTAGACGGACACACCGGACAAGATGGGGTCGCACGGTGGAGTTGGCCTTACCCATGGATACTTTCATTGGTGGATCAGTTCGTTGATGTGGGTATGGATCTAGTTTAGCTCTACCCATCCAAATCCACCCAATTGCCATTCCTAAGCTAGGGTGGTTTTCTGTGCGACATGAATGCGAGTGGCTGGAAGACGAACAACGACAGAATTATCTAAAGAAGTGAGAAACCGAACGGGTGGCAAGACTAACGCGCGAACGGTCGCCGGGAGATCCATGCGAACGAACTAGCCGAAACGTTATGTTGCTAAGAAGCAAACGCGCCGGTTCGATCCAGCCGGTTCCAACTGAGCAGTCAACGGCTGTTTACCGTGCACCGTCACCGATGTCGGCTCGCGAGGGATTAGCCACGTCAAAACATGTTAAAAGGTCAGCATTTTTCGCCACTGTTAAAAATTCGATGTGATGCACTTTACAACGTTCTGTAAAATGATGGTTTTTTTTCTTTTTTTTGCTTTGTGCGACACTTGATGACACCGCCGAGGTGGCTTTGGTTAAGGGCATGTACATTAGCTTAGACAGCCATCGTCTGTAGCATGTGTCCATGTCACCTAAAGACTGTAATGTAGACACTTTGTACAACAAGCTGTCTTTTTAGGTGTCTCTACAAGATACCGTAAAAATGCATGAAGTACGGCATATATGATCTACCACCGTTCTGCTTGTTTGCTGCAGTGAGCACCATGAACTCGACCCTGTCATCCTCGTAGTTACCGTCACTAGCCGCCACCCCATGTCGCTGCACCTGCAGCGGGAGAAGAAGAAGAAGCGCGAGCTCCATCTCCGGCCGCCGCCGCCCCCACCGTCTCCACCCTCGGGCCGGTCATCACCTCTCTCTCTCCACCCAATAACCACTGCTCCTGCCCTCTTCCCGGCACCACATGTCCGGCCTTTCTTCCGTGAGGATGACGATGCAGGGGATGGTCTCGGCCAGATCCGCCAGCGATCGAGAAGAAGAAAAAATTCACCGGATTGGGTTCCTGGAGAACGGGATCTATGGCGCTTTGGGGGAGAAACTGAAAACTACAGACACCTGAGCGTACAACGGGAAAAAGGCCGTCGATTGCTAGCGATTTTTTGGGATATCGACCGTCTGCCGAATTGCAGACGCCCTTCTTCTCTCTCCTCCTTCTCTTTCCTCCACGTAGACGAAAATCCTAACTGGCATACCTTACAGACGGCTGACTCATCGCTGTTGTACATGCCCTAACAGCGCGGCATATCACCAGAGGTAGTTGGGGCGAGTTTGGATCTACTTCCTCCATTCCCAAATATTTGTCTTTCTAAATATTTCAACAAGTGACTACATACGAAGCAAAATGAATAAATCTACACTCTAAAATACGTCTACATATATCCGTATATTGTACTCCCTCCGTCCCATAATATAAGAACGTTTTTGACACTATGTGTAGTGTCAAAAACGTTCTTATATTATGGGACAGAGGGAGTAGTTCATTTGAAATGTCTAGAAAGACAAATATTTAGGAACGGAGGGAGTAGATGACATGCTTACTACACTTAAAGAACTTGAATGACAATTTTTAAAGTTCAAGAAACCATGCATACATTCAGTAAGCTTGTCTTAACTCGATTAGTTCCTCCTCGTACTACTTAGAACAAACTCTTCAACCTGGGAGCTATTGCCAAATTAGTAGTCAGCCGAGCTGTTGCACAGCGATGAAACGAAGTAAAACAACCTACAACTGCTGCTGAAAATCAGTCAGAGTCGTCATCAACCCAATCGCATATATCCGGGGGCCCCCAATAATACACTGTTGGCGGGGGCAGTCTCCACCTACAATAGATAACCGATCTCAGCATAAATCACCAACTCATTATATCATGTACTCCCTCCGTTCCTAAATATAAGTCTTTTTAGAGATTCTAATATGGACTACATACGGAGCAAAATGAGTGAATCTACACTCTAAAGTATGTCTATATACATGCGTATATAGTCCATATTGAAATCTCTAAAAATACTTATATTTAGAAACAAAGGGAGTAAACAAAAAAGGACGTAATGTAAAACATGGACACAGACAAGGACATATTTGAGTCCCGAACTGCATACAAGCGCGACTCTCAGATTGACAGAATACCTGTTGTTCAATAACGTATCACATTCGCCGGGGGGACGCTCAGCCACTATTAAGTGTGCAGCAACCGTTGCCCCGTCCTTGGGTCTTTGTATGAGTGCCTGTTCAGCAACGCACAGATACATTGATGTTAACTTGCTGAATCAACTAAAACACCCCAGGCAGGCGGGTACCTGGACTAACCTTGAGGATGACTGGTCTACGCTCATGCATTGCAACCTCCATTTTGTCCAGGAGCAACGAAGTAAGCTGGGAATGGATGAAAACCATAAGCTCCACAAAGTCAAGGGGAACCAATTCAGGGATCGATGAGAACTGATTTGCCGTTTACAAAAAGTAGACTTACAAGGCTGAACGGACAGCAAGTCAGGTAGAATAGTGGATGTGAAAGGGAAAGGGGAGAGGGGTGGAGGAAGGGAAGGGTTTAGGTAAAGAGGAGCAGAGAAGCAGTAGATACAATATCGCTCACTGAGCGGCCAGACCTCACAGGACCAAATGTAGTTTCATGTCATATAAGTCATCATTTTTCTATGCTGAATGATATTTTACTTCTTGTAACCTAAATAGGTCAAAATATTCTCCCGACGGACATATGGACATGTAACCCATGAAAAGTATAGACAAAGAGTTGCTGGCATTTGTCTCTCCCATCAAAATTACTTGTCGTTGTTCATCAGTTTCTTCAGCTCAATGCAGCGAGGGTCTTGAGTTTTGATAAGGAGATTGCCTAGTGTACTAGCGTGCATTTCTCTCTTCTTCTTTTTTTTTTTGCGAATACGCGTGCATTTCTCTCCAGATGGATGATACTATAACACTTGTATGCGGACTGCAATGTTGATACCTTCTTGCTAAGACATACTCTACATAGCATCAGCAAGCAGTTTGAAGCCTAATACTGCATCCTAATATTATGAAACATTTCAAAATCTACTTATATGGCACGACATTCATCTATCCAAACTAAATATTTCAATATAGACCAATAGCTAAAGTTTCAAAGGTTTGCCTACACATATCCCAAAAATGGCACGTATTTCTCACTGGAGGAGTACTTATGAACGCACAATCTAAGATCCATCATAAACATCCTTTAATTCTAACTAGGTGCAAAACAATTATAATCACAAATAACGTATGAAACCGGATTGTATTTATTTGCGTACAATTTCTAAAATCCACAAAATTTAGTACGCAATTTCTCTAGGCCTCCCTTCAAAAGTTATGACAACCCAATCCACCAACCCGTAATAGAAACAAAATTAAAATCAGGACTAGAGAAAAAGAGAGTAGGACTGGCAGTGGCAAGAACGGAAGTGCATTATTTTATGGCAGTATCAATATTGTACACATCCATAGTAGCATAAACATTTCCCCTCCAGAAAACAATACCTGTGCTATAGAGTGCAAAACAACCCCATCAAGTTGATTAAGGATATCACCAACCTCAACGCCCTCACAATTTGCAGATGATGCTTCAGGAATCTATGAAATATATGTGATTAACAGATTAAGTCAATGCAAACCAATGACTGAGAAAGAGCAAGCAGAACACAACAACCTGAAATCCTCAGATCATTTACTGAACAGCGTCATCTCATGCTAGTTATCTTATCAAGTGTCCCAACAAAAGTAATTGCAATTGATTAAAAGGGAAAGAGTTAAAAAAAAGTGGCCTGGGTGTGGGACCGCAGGTTGGAGAATTGGACGGTGGATAAGTACCATATCCACAAAAACTCCAGAAGGTGGCTTAGAGAACTTATGGCATATTTCCTCCAGTCTGGCTGATTCCAACAAGTGAAGGGAACGACCCCTTATTCCAAGCCAAGGTTGTTTGACTTCCCTGCACTCACCACAAAATTTCGTCACATGCATTAATGTTTGGTCATAACAAGTACACTAAACACCTCAGATATAATATGAATTATGCTAGAAGGTGAAGAAAAACTGATAAGTTGAACACAATAACTTACCCATATGCTTTGAAGTGTCTCAGGCATCTCCCAACAATCTGAACTGGCAAGAAGGGGGTGGTTCTCTCGTCTATGAAATTCATCCCAATAATCCTTTTCTCTAAATCCACCAGAAGCCCCCCAATAAAAAAATTCTGCAACAACGATATAAATAATTGAACATGAACAAGTATTCATTAAATTAGATCCATAAGAAACACACACGTAGAAATATGAGCACTTGTGGAGGTTTAGTTTCTATCAACACAAGCAGAACCAGAGCTCACCAAGAGTAGTATTGAATTTGTTATCCTTTTAAATAAACTTTTACCTGCTCAATTTGGCAAGTGCTGACCATGAGTTCATCGCAATCTAACTCGCAAGCTGCGCGGAGCGTCTCCCCACGTTTCATCTGCAACCTTCCAGACTCAAATTTCCTGGCAACAGCAACCACCGGACCAGGCGTCAAGAAATAAGAGTCTGGGAGGTCGTTGAGCATCGCCATGGGAAGATTGGCTTGTGCAATGGAAACAATGGCGACATTGTACAGCAAGTCGTACATGAGCAACCGCCCTTTGACAGTCTTCTTGTTATGCAGGAGCACCTCGATCTGCAACCCTCACCAATCAGTCAGCACATTATGAAGAAACAGAGCAACTGATGGAGGCAGGCAATGGTGCTTGGTGCTGACTGCTGACCTTCACGGCGTGCAGTTCGTGCACCTCGGTGTCGCTTTCGGGCTTCCTGACGAGAGCTGCGGAGGTTATGATCCAGGTGGCAGAGCCCTCATGAGCGACGACCGTGCCCGTGCAGGCGAAGGTGGACGGAGGATCCCCATCTGCCCAGTTGGAAAGGCCAAGAAATTGCTCGCGTCGCGTGAGAGTTCGCCAATATATAATACTAGTACTGTAATATACTCCTAGATACTAAGGACATCGCATATCCGCAATAATCCGCAAGGGCAACAAGAAATTACCAGTGGAGGCGGCTATGGAGACGACGGACCTGGACACGCTGAGCGCCGCGTCCCTCGCCCTCAAGCCCTCCGCGCTGAAATCGTTGTCGTCGTCCGAGTTGCTCTCACCGCCGTCGTCGTCGGAGGAGGAGGAGGGGGAGGGAGGGCAAGCGGGCTTCGGCTCCGGCTCCGGCTCCGATTGAGTGCCATGGCCGAACAGCAAGAACACCACGCTGGCAGCTGCTAGGTCAGAAAGAAAGAATAATTAAGTACTGTACTCAGTAAGCACGGGACAGGTGGGCGCGCGGCGCATCGAAGCCCCATGTAGTACCCACCTTCGGCTTCTTTGTCCAGGTCTTGATGTTCCCCTTCTTCCTGATTTCCCTTCCTCTTCGGCGGCATCTCCTCCCTTGCCGCCGGCGGCCGGGTCAAGTTGGAGAGCGGGTCGGGCTCGGAACTTGGAGCCTTGGAGGAGAAAGCGGCCACTTAAAGAAATACTAGTACGTACTAGTAGTATTTTTTAACAAAAGAAGACACAATGTGTCGAATCTCTGCCCTCCAGATCACGCGCCGGAGCATCTCAACCATCCAAACCCACCTCCTCTCCTCCGGAGGGCCCCGCCCGACTCCACCCTCCCGTCCCGTGATCCCCTACCTTTCCCCTCTCCTCTCCTCTCTCATGCTCCGACCTGCCCAACCCCCAATCCGATCCAGTGCGCCTCTTTGCTAATCCGCCGACTCTGTGCGATCCGCCATTGCCGCCCCCGTCCAACCTCGGCGCGTACCTGCTCTCTCCACCCCGACATTGATTTTTCAGGTATGCGCTCTTAATCCCCACTCCCCAGCTCCCCCGCCCAAAAAAATACCAACCTTTTCGCATATCTCTGGTGGATGCAGCCCCTCATAACCGGCAGATGGAGGAGATCATCCCAGTAGGCCGCGACCATGTATCCCCGCAGACCCCACTCACGGAAGTGGTAATCTCTCTCTCTCTCTCTCTCTCTCTCTCTCTCTCTCTCTCTCTCTCTCTCAATAATTACTGTCACGCATACAGGAGTTGTATAATTTCTTAACGATTCTAATTTCTCGTGCCCAGATATCAACCAGTGAAACCACCTCTGGCGTCGATGAGCTATGTGCAGGAGATTTCTACAATCTTCGCGGCGTTGATGACGACACAAAGGCAAGTAAGAAGCGACAACTGAGGATGAGAGAGGAACGGATACAAAACAGGCGCTTAAAGAAGCAACGTAAAATAAGGAAGGCTCAAGAAACCGTGGAGAGGGCCCTCAAGCTAAGAGAGGAACTGCGTCAACACAGGCTCGATTTCGAGGCGTCGGTAAAGGGCAGAGAGGAGGAGTTCTACTACACCCCTCGGTGGAGGAGGGCAGTCCCTGTTGGTGGGCAATTCACCCTCTTCCCTCCTACAGTTATTCTTGTCTTCCTTCTTTTAAATACTGTATATACAAGTTGTTCTTCCCTTTGTACTAACTTTGTCGCTATACCAACTTATTGCAGATAAGGTCAAAAAACCATTACCAGGTTATTTGCTTCTCTCGTCATTGTATTTATACCTATATATGAAGAAGGAACAAGTTTCGTTTATCCTCTAGTGATCCGTGTTTAGTGAAGGGTGTTGCTTTTTGATTTTTAAGATTTTGAATGGATTCCGTATGATTCGATGGATGAGTTTGGGAGAGTATCTGAGCTCAAGCATACAAGTTGGAGAGTTGAGGAACTCACATTACAACTGGCTAAGTCTATTGTCGGACTTGAGTCATATTCAGGTGAATTTTTTTATGTCAGCATGTTATTATTTATGTTAAGTAGTATTAATTTTGCTATGCCACAACAAGTTCTATTTCTGTTCCCTGCAGGAAACAAGCATCTTTTCTCTTGCTCCGGAACTATTGTCGAGTATCTCATGGGTACTGGTTATGTGGTAACATCTGCAAGTTTAGTTAAATGGCCACACCAAGATAAGCAGGCTGATCAACTTAAGGTTGCTGCATTCTTTTGCTTTCTTCATTATCGTATTATTATCTAAACAGTCAACTTACTTTGCTATCTGATAATTTTTCTAGATCGATGTACATTTACCAAGTGGAGAAGTACTCGAGGGCTCAGTCTCAAATGTTGATTTTTCTTACAACATATGTGTGGTTGAAGTTCCTTCAACTTTGCAGCTGCCAACGAAAAGATTCAGTGCTGACACTAGAATTTTCAATTTTTATGAGCGACATCCAAAAGATGTTGTAGCTGTAGGCCGTCTTTGTAAGCCTTGGAGCTTGAACGCTGCTTTGGGAAAACTGGTTCCAAAAAGAAGCCAGTTTGATTGTGAAGAGCTTCTTGTTTCATCTTGCAGGATTTCAAAGGTAATCCAAACGACTGAAGTCATTATGCAAAATTGATATCTGAAACAACAATTATATAGTTCGCTAAAAAACATATATTGCAGATTTGGTGTGTTTGCTTCCTTATTTGAGCACCATCCGTAGAACTGTAGCAACCTTGATCTTAGGTTTTTGTTGCATATCCATAACTGATATTGGAAGGATTATAGTATCCCATGCATTAATTATGGCAACATCCCATATGAACTTGTTCAGAAAAACTGATTATATTCCAAGTTTTCAAACCTATTAATCATAACCAACTAATTATTTGGGCAAACCATTTCATAAAACCACCTCCATTCCATTTTATTGTTTCAGAAAATCACTCTTTAAAAACTGACAGTTGTATGCCCACCTCTCAGTGACACAATGAAATTGGGTACTAGTTTTCTGGAACTATGTTGTTCATGGATGGGAGACAACTGCCACTGTCATGTGCTAAACTGGGTAAAGGTCCGGAGACCAGGGATAGAGCACTCACCCTCATTTAGGGCTGTCAGGGCTCAACCCTGAGAGGCTCGGAGGTTTTGTTAGTATCTTTTGATTATGATGGCTTGATTATAAATGAGTACTTCATGTTCCTTTTATATGGAAATTCTTGACTTGATGGCTCAGAAACTAATGTCCAACTTAAACGAAATATCTCTAATTGAAAGTAGACTAATCTCATCTCTTATCTATATTTTATTAACTACTCCCTCCGTTCCCAAATAATTGTCTTTCTAGAGATTTCAACAAGTGACTACATACGGAGCAAAATGAATGAATCTACACTCTAAAACATGTCTACATACATCCGTATGTTGTAGTCCATTTGAGATGGCTAGAAAGACAATTATTTAGGAACGGAGGGAGTATTTAGGTCTGTATCGTTAACTTTCTAAAGGCAAACCTTATTTCTTTATTTGATTGGATGAGTTTAGGATCTATTGTGCTACAGCTCCACCCGCTATGCGTGAACACTGGACATACTCTTCCCATAATTTGGGCTAGGGGCTGGTTCGCCCATGACTGCCACAATTCTAAAAATCCTGGTTCTCTGAAAGTGTGGAAAAGGTTGTTGTTTTGTGGAACTGCTCATTAAGAGTGGCTCCTTATAGTTTGGAAGAAAAGGTGTAATTTTAAGAAATTTACTTAATTGTTTTGATACTACAGTGAAACTGCTCATTAGAATTTTGTTAGCTCGTGCCTCCATAGGTATTTAGTGTGATCGTCCCATAGTTCAGCTTCAAGTTATGGTGCCTTTCCACATTTAGAGAGAGCAGTTTGTACCAGTATTTCTTGTATGAAGTTCCAGAAATTTCTTGCAAAAGAAAATGGTGCATCATTCCTATAGCAGTATATAATTACCTGTTTCACAATTCATATTAGCTACGTCCAGCGCATCGGATTCGATGGGGGTACATATCTCCGATTTGCAAATTGGAGAAGGGGTTTGTGAACCCGTTGATTCCGATTCGCTAACTCTAGTATGCAGCGTATTTTTCTCTATATGGAGATGAGCACACTAGGTGTGCCACATATTTTATTATACATCTGATTCATACCTAACAAAAGAACAGACACCAGGCTCACTAGAGAATGGGAACCTAATCTGCTGGGTTCACATCCAGACTTCCTAGTCCTTGTGATCCCTGGTGGTACACAGGCACACATCTTTGGCTGCATTTGGCATTGCAGTGGATTATGGTAATCCAGCTTATCCAACCAGCTTTTCCCTATTTTGGTCTTTGTTTAGCCAACTTATCTCTAATTCCTTCCTAAAAAAACACTTATCTCTAGTTCCATGACTATTTTCCCACATTCGATAATAAAATAAGCACAGCATAGTCCAGCAACCGCAAATTGAGCCTTCTTCTACCCCGACGCTGCAGGCACATAACTTTCCTCAGTTCTTCTGCTAGCTCGCCATCTCCTTAATACACATCTTCCTCCCTGCCTGCTCTATCCCATGGTGCTTGTGCTCTGGTGGATGGAGGAGAGGAGCCTCATCCAGGCATCTATTGACGCTGCACAGGAGGTGCTGCGACAGACCAGCAGCCATGTATGCGCTGATGTCGTCACTCGGATGGCCCTGTCAACTCAGGAAAGCTGCAGCGGCGTCTAGCCTGTAATAGCTGCCGCAGTGATTCCATTTTTGGGGTTCACTTGAGATTGACGTATCGTGAGCGAATGTCCACCGATCTGTACCGATTTCGAACACTGGTCTAGATCTATCAATTGATCTAGATCTGGGTTCGAAGCCCATTCCACCGAATTCAGTATCTATGGTTTTATCTTTCTGAATTCAATGGCAATGCAATATTCCTCTGTGAAACAAGTCTGAGAGTCATTATCAGTTGCCACATTTGCCGATGAGTTTTGGAGAACTATGATAAGATGTACTGTATTCTACACGATAGCGGCTTCTCCCTACAATACCCTGGGGTATTGTGTGTGCCCGCACCCTGTCATATAAGGGAATGACTCAGGGTAGACAAAGCAAGTACCCTGCAAGTATCTGGGGTCTAAACCAATCAAGGAGATATTTTCCTTCAGGAGGTACTCTCCATGACTACCACTCAGAGAAAAAGTCGAAGCTTTGACTGCCAAGACTCATCGTCGTCTCCATCATGGGAGATATTCCCCATATATAGAAGACCTCGGAGACCCCAACATAGGGGGATGGTTAAACTCACAAGAGAAGCAACTCAACACCGCAATGCCTAGCTTGTAGATCCAATCTAGTTCTTGTAATCTGTAACCTCGCATCTATGTACACAACTACACATGGCAGAATGTAGGGCTAGTATCCAACATGGGGCCCTGAACCTGGGTATATAATTGTCTCCATCGTCTCCGAAGTCTACGACAGTGTCCCCTCATTGCCCGACTCGACACCTAAATTGTATGTATACCTTCGTGTACAGGATCGGCGTAATTAATCACCAACAACATTCTTCGTTCAGAGATTCTTAGACAAATCTTTGAAAGGACAGCCTGTGGTCTGTGTTTACCACTGTCTATGGTTAGCCTACCTGCTACCGCAGCTTACCTGCAAGGAATGTTTGTTAATCCAAGACGTATGAGCATTTGCACTGAAGAACTTATCAAAAATTTAATTGGTTACAGTTTCTTATGTCACCAACTCTGTTTTGAATGACAATATTTATTAGTTAAGTGTCCATGTTGAAGTTTTTCAGCTGTGCCACGGATATAAATCTGCCGGAATGTTACATGTTAGGAAATTTCTTCATAATTGGTCATCCACGTTTGCTACAGTGATAATTGTATTTCTTGCAGAGAGGTGTTGGGGGTCCTCTGATGGATTTTGATGGAAATATCATCGGCATGAACTTCTATGACAAGAAAGAGACCCCTTTCCTTCCAGGTTTCATTGTGCTGAAGTGTTTGCAGCACTTCAATGATTTCAAGTATGTCTTTTTGTTACTTATGTTTTGTTAAAAGGAAATATCAAGTAGGCTTGCATTTTCTCGCCCATAGTTAGAGTCACAATAGTGATTGTCAAAATATGTTATGTGTAATATTGAAGTGACTAGGCTATTTGTAGTTTGAAGTTTAGTGTTTCGTATTTCTTAGTAATTTTCCTTGTGGAGATTCTGTCGATGGTTCAAACATTACCAACAGTTGTGTGTTAACTATAGTTAGATTGAGCTACCGACAGAGCATAAAGCAGCAATAGAACTTTGTTTCTTTATGAGAAATGTTTTTAGACATAGCTAACTGTATGACCTCCTATACTGCTCTATGTTTTCAATGCTCTCTAATGGTCAATCTGGGCAAGTTATCTGAAAAGATGAATGCACAGTTTAAACACCCCTCTTGTTATATACTAACTTTGGTTCAACAATGTCAATATTCTCATTTTAATGTGTGGTATATGTTGGAAGCTCTTCTTTCTTCTCTAGTACTTCATTGTCCCACCTTTTCATTACTCTAATTAAGCTACACCTTCATTGATATATTGTAGGCAAGTTAGTAAGAAGTGTGGTCTATTATTGCTGCACTTTATAGCATTGTTTATTAAAATAAACTATGTCATGACACAGGAAGGTCATACGACCGTTGCATGGACTGCGAGTTAGAACTCTTCACGAAGATGAACAGCTTACTGCACTTGAAAAGATACATCATGGGTTCCCTGAGGTCCGTGGTGTGATCGTGGAGAAGGTATGCATTTTTTTTCTGCTGCTCTTCCTTCTTGCATTGATCCACGAAATTGGGAGTTCCATATTTTTCTTAATCTTACGAGTTGTGTTGCAGGTCGAAGTACCTTCAGCTGAACATTCTGAGATAAAGGTCGGGGATATCATCACTCATGTTAATGGTGTACCTTTCTCCAGTGCTGCAGAGGTTTGTATCCTTGTAACATTAAGTTTATTATTATATGCATGAAGAAATTGCTGAAGAAGGCGTTTGGTTGATGGGAAATGGGATGTGGGAATGGGAAAACGACTTCACTCCCTTGTTTGGTTCACAGGATATGAAAAATATAGGTTGGGATTCGAAAAGATGCCATTTTTCCTACTGTTGTAATCCCATAGGAGGGGATTGTCGGTATGTGATCTAGATCGAGAATTAACTTTCATCTTTCTCAACCCGTGGATGGCCCTTCTTCCTCGACAGTATACTAAATTACTTGCCTTGATGCCCATGGGTCAATCCCCATCATGGCATGTGTCATCGTGTCACTGGTTGCCGGCACCCTTGGGCTAGTCACCTGCTCTGGCCATATCTGTCACCCAGGTGCTCGGCATCTTCCTTGTTGCTTGATAGCACCAGCCGATCTCGCCTTCCATTGCTGCGCACTCTCCCTAGCAGCACCCAATCACGGTCATCTCATATGGTTGAGTTGAGCCTCCTTCTTTGTTGCCTCCCGGGGTATCGTCTTGACCACCCCTCATGTTATCGAACACAGCTGGTGCAATCCAAGTTCCATTGTTGATCACCCATCAGATGCTGCTGCTCTAGACACTACTCAGTCTTCAGCTCCGTTTGGTGCCGGGCTGCTACTCCAATTGGGGTTATGGGAACACTACTTGTGCTAGTTGCTGGAGGTTCCTGCTGCTTGATCTGTATCCTGTGATACTCGGTTTTGATCTAGGACTCGTCGCTAAGAATGAGGCAGCTTGCAAAGTGTGAGGCAACTAGGTTCTTGGAAGCACATTTGATTTTTTTTTATGTTTTCTGATATATGAAACCCACTTTTTTTATTTTGTCTTGGTTTCATAAAATTTAATTCCTACCTCAGTATATGCAGTTGTGGGAATATCACTAAGTTGCGCCCTGAAACCCACTTTCATATCCCACCTGATATCCCAATTCCAAACCCATCATGCAACCAAAGCCCAAAGGCCACTTTAGAGGCCATGTCCAAGGTCCAAGGAGGCAAGGACTAGTCCTACCAAAACCTAGAAAACAAGTATTACCAAAATGTCATAGATACAAGTCTTGGCAGTAAACTTATGGCATCTCCGGTCAGCAGCACTGACCCTAGGATGTGCAAGACTCAGGGAGCAAGACCCGAGACACACACGTGGGCATCTAGTAATGGACAAACAAACCTCATATTGCTCTCAGAGAATTAGGGTTTACAAAAGAAGCGTGACCCCCTTCCTCTCTACCCTTGGGCTCCTATTTGTAGGAAGGTGTCTAAAGGGGTGTGCTTTGGCCGTTTCCCTTCCTCCATGACTGCGGAGCACATGCTGCAGGATCTCAACCATATGCAGGGGTGTCAGTCCTGCAGCGAGATATCGGCCACGATGGCATGCATCTGAAAGAAAGGGGGATGCGGGTAGGTTCCTTGTTGGTGAAGTGTGTGGATTTGGGGTAATGCTGGGACCGTTCCCCGGACACAAATACGAAGATATGTAGTAGCATTAGAAAAGCAGATATGGCATCACTGCTGGCATCATTAGTAGGTTCCATCTGGTTATCACCAGGAACTGTTGTTAATTTGCACAACGTTGTTTAACAACATATATGTTTTTTGCTTGTTAGCTGGGGGGCATACTGCTGGATACGTGCGCTCAGCACATGCTGCAGAGACAGAAATTGGACCCAACAAAAGACGGAAACCAGATGGAAACAGTGATAAGCCTCAAGGTTTGGTGTAAATATTAGTGCATAAAGTGTTTGCTATGATTCTCACTGACGTGCTGATTGTAGCTTCTTGTGTCCTATTTGTATATCCAATCCAGTTTGATGTGAAAACAGTGAGAGGTCGCAGATCTGAAGCCACAACCAGAACAATCGACGTCAGCAGGTTTAATCCTACTAGTGGATTCAACAGGTAATTTAGTCGTGTATGAACTAAGAAACAGTCTAGTTTGTTAGTATCTGTGTGTTGATATATCGTTTGCTCGCAGGTGGCCGCTTGGGAGACTTTATTTTGTTCGGCGGGTTGAGAACGGAACCCTTTTCACCGAAAAGCGCCGTGGCTAACAGGGAATCAACTTCGTTTTGCTCCTTATGGGTAGAGCTGATTTGTATATTCCCGCTGGAGTAGTAATTAGGATTAGTGTTCAGTCAGGTTTGATGGTACTTTGAGCAGACCATGTACTTTTGCGAGGACAAATTTGGCAAACTTACTCGCACACAGAAGGAACTACCTTGAATTCTATTTAAGATATACTAGTAATAATCCGGTATTTATTTCTTCCAGGGAAATATTTTTGGAAAATTCTAAGCGGCAAGTGGCAGCTGTCTTCCTATGGTATGTGGCTGCTGTCCAATGGGATTTTGCCTATATAGGAAGAGCACATGCATGCAGAAATCTTGCACATCATGTAGATATCGTAACATAATTGCTAAATCCGAATTTTAAAAATTATTTATCTCGTGAACCATTAATCTCATTAGCGATCTGACTTCACCTATGTATTTGCCTCAGCGGGGCAATGAAACAAGAACCCATGTTAACATGCTTTGCGAAAAAAGTTGTCGCTATCAGTTGCCAGATTATGTCATCGCACTTGCCATTTTTAGTTGGAACATTTTTCATATAGATTGTGTAAATAGTTACTAGACAATAATTGTGTATTTTTAAATATTGCAGTGTTATTTTAAGCTGGAGAGTGAGCAAGTGTTGACAATAAGTAGGGATGTCAGTATTATATATGGATCGGGGTGTCCATGGATATTCAGCCCATTGGGCAAGGGTTGGAGGACCTTTTTCATCCATGGGTTTTCACGTGTGGATGCTCACAAACTCTTGGGCTGAGCATGGATTCAAATTTTACTCCATGGATACCCAATGGATATCCAAGAGGACACATATGGCAGTGACACTTGTCATATAACATTGGATACCCAAGAGGACACATACGGCAGTGACACTTGTCATTTAACATGTTTTCATTTCATATCAGCCATTAAGTATTGAGCATATTGTTGTGTGCTATTTATAGTTGTGATGTATGCAAAATTGTTAATTTGTTTTTTCTATCGTGTTATGTGGCCTTTTGTAGGTATTTTTTTATATTAACATGTACATATTATTATGGTTGTTGTTTTTACTGTTACATGGATAGATTTTTTAGGGGTAAAGCTAAGTTTTATTGATCATAAACCTCATAAAATGGTATACAAAAAGGATTATGGGGATGGATCAACCATAAATGTCGCCATTGATCTAGTGTATTAAAGAACTTAGTTAACCTATCTGCATCAGTATTCGATGCTCGACTTTCAAATACAAAGTTACAATTGAAAACCTCGCTCGTTGCTTAAACTCACTAATGATGCACCCGTAGCTACCATTTGTGCCTCTTTCAATATTGTTCACCACGTGTTTAGAATCCGAGGCAACTACAAAATTTTGAATCATCAAATGCTTAGCCAGAGACAAAGCTTCTCTGCACGCCATTGCTTCGAGTGTAGCCACATCAATAATCCCTAGAACAGCCAGAGAAGAACTTCCCAGATATAGTCCTGACTCATCACGACATACTGCTACCGCTGAACTGAACCTCTCATCTTGGATTTGGCCACACTTGCATCAACATGAATTTTTGCACACCCTTGAGGCAGAGCTCTCGGTCTATAGCTGCTGCAATTCTAGCCTTGGCAAGTGCCCTGACTCCTTCCTATGATGTTAGTTTGAGGTCTATTATGAATCTCTTAATTAATAAATTCATATGTAGCTGAAGGATTGATAAATTTCCTCGTGTATCACTTGTCTCCTTGCCCACCATATTGCCCATAAAGTCACTGATAATTAAACAAAGGCGCCATGCGATAATGTTTCTGTCATCGAAGAGAGGCACTTCTTGGCACTTGGTTCAGATGTCTCGCACAGGTGCAACTCACCATCGACAAGTGCCCAGACACACCTTGTCATGGTGCATTCGAGCAACAAATGCTTGCAGGAGTCCGCAACTCCCCACAAAGCACAAGAGCTAGTCGTTGAGATTTTTCTGTGAGCCTTCACATCCTCAGCGGGCAACTAATGCTTCGCTAGTCTCCAAAGAAACAAGTGGATTTTACTTGGGATTGGCGTCTCTCATAGTTTTTCTCAAGATGATACGCATCTCTATCATTACTCGAGGAACCAGAAGTGCCATCTAGCCAAGCTTCACGTCTTAATTTTGCAGCAATCAACATGGATAGATGGATATCCAATAGGTATGGGTATGGATAGTGTCTGTTACCCATGTATACTTTCATGGATGAGCAACGGATGGGCTCGTGGATATGGGTATGGGTCTGGTTTAGCTCTACCCATCTAAACCCACCCCCATTGCCATCCTTAGTTATATTTCATCTGTCGTTGCATATTGGACCTGAAAATAAAAACAACATATACAGAAATATACCAATACACAATGTAACGGGAATGGATTGTTGATGAATTGTTAAGTTTCTTTTTGTCTGAAAAGTCCACTAGGGCAAAACGCCCACCTGAACATTTTCATTCAACTGCAGTTGTCACAGTAAGCATGAGGAAGCATACAGGGGTTGTCCGGTGGCCAGAGGCAGACGTCCCGGCTGTGAAGCGCAAAAGAAAAAACCCAATCTACACAATTTGTCTACACCCAAACCTCTAGGGTCGATTTACAGGATATGTTTTTTGCACCAAAACCTCTAGGATCGATTTACAGATGATAATGGAACAACGACAGCGCTAGAGCAGCACATCCACATCTACAGCAATGTTGCGGGCGACAGACCCAGGGGGCGGTGATCGCTTCTGAAAACCTTGTCGTTCCGGCTTTAACAGACCCCCAAGGGGGCGACGATCGTGGCAGTTGAGCACGCGGGCGAGGTGGCATCCCGGCAACCACAAAGGACCGCTGCACAGAACTTCAACCGAGACGCAGCTTGGTGCGTCGCTGGGGAGGATTACACGCTAGATGGCAGGCGCGGGCATAGCCGAATAACAGGTGTGCGGTGTCCTTCTTGTCATTGTAGAGCACGCACACCAGAGAGTCAACGATGGGGCGGTGATGCAGCAAGGATGCACAGGGGAGACGTTGCCGGTGACAGTGAGAGGAAAATCTTGGACTTGCTTGGGGCGAAGGCTCTCCAGATGGTGGGGGCAAAGTTGCCGACTGGGAGCGCAGTGAGCTGCATCTATGTATGACCAGTGCGGAAAGGTGAAGACCACACGGGCTTCCATGACATGAGACGTAGCACCAAACGGTTGAGACCGTCTATTAGGCAGCGGAGCTCCATCGTAGCAGCCCGCCTGGGGTGGAGGTGGCCGGAGAGCTCATCGACGACAGCAACAATAGAAGCATGGGGACGCCGCGAGTGCGAGAAGAGCGCGGAGAAGCAGACGGCCAGGGTACCAGTGTTTCCGCCCGCCCAATTGTCCAACCAGAAGGCGGTGTGCTCCCCGTCCCCGAGACCCCGACCCGCACCTCAGTAATTCAGTATAGCCGCGGAATAATGGGAGGGCGCCGAGCAGAGCCTTCCAGACCACCGTGTCGAGGCGGCCCGCGTTGCCCAGGCCCATTCCAGAACGTCTGTACCAACCATAGAGGCCAAAGAACCAGCGTTGTCATCAATAGTAAAACATTTACGGGCAAGATCCCACAGAAATCACCTACGGACTCCTGTCCACTAATCTCTTCGCTCCCTGATTTTCATGGCGAGTCCCACTCCCTCCTGATTTTCAATCAAGGTTTCAAAGCTCAGCCCGTAATTTCATTCGATAGGAATCAACACGTAAGTGTAGCATTTCTCGCGTTGCCATGCCATGTCAGGAAATTGTCAAGGTTATCCTCAGTCTGGCGCCCCATTGACGTATCGTTACGTGTTTCCGCCGCGGCAAAGCCCGCGTAATACTCTTTTTGCTAAGAATGATGTAATACTGCATCCGTTAAAGTAAAGTTATCTAGCAATGTGCTGCCGAGTTGGCTGCTGAAAACTAGTCGGAGTAATCATGCCATTCACTTGGCCCCCACCAATACTCTTTTGGAGGCGGCAGTCTCCATCTACAATCGAAACCAATCACAACATAAATCACCCATAAGACATAACATGCTTCAGTTTAAGATTGCCTGAGAAAATAGACAATATACCTGTTTCTGAACAACATATGGCATTCACCAGGGGCGCATTCCACTACTTTCAGGTTTGCAACAAATGTTGTACCATCCCTGGGTCTCAAGACAGTCGCCTATTTAACAGCCGAAAGGTGTATTAACATTGTAAGACAATTATACAACACATAAAGCAGGGTAAAGTAGAGTCCTAGACTAACCTGGAGGACGACTGGCTGCATATTCACTGCAACCTCCATTGTGTCTAGAAGCATTGCTGTAAGCTGGTGATGACATAAAAACACAAGAATAAGCTCCACTAAGTTGAGAAAACTCGAAACGGGGACAAAACCTGATTGCGATATAAAAGCACTATAACGCCATGTCAAGGTTTCTCCAAGAGAGCCAGATGGATGGGAATCCGAAATCCAGGTAAAAGATGAAGGAATTAGAACATGAAAGATTCAAAGGTATCACTATCACTAAATAACTCACCAAAGAGCCTTCAAATTCATCACATGCTCTACAGAGTACTCCATGCCTACAGGGTCTGCTTTCACTTCTCCTTCTGTGAGCTACTTAAAGATATTCACCCAGCAAGATTATTTTTTTTTTACGAAATGCTGACGGGGCAGCTTTTTATTTCACATAGGGAAGAAGTCATACATGACAGGAAGCCACTTCATTATCTAACACCCTAAAAATTACCTCACATGTACACAAAAATGGAAGGTGAACTTTAAGTTTGGCAGAAACACTATTCCACACATTTGCAGCGGCAAGAACATCTTTTTCTCTAGAATACCTGTGCCGGAGAGTGCAAAACAACTCCATCGAGTTTAGTAAAGATATCACCAGCCTCAATGCCTCCACAATTTGCAGATGATACTTCAGGAATCTTGAAAATTCATTTGAAGACAAAGCAAACATTGGACAGAGTGAGAGAAAGCAAAAGTGCAAAAACACAAAACATCCGAGAAAGCAAAAGTGCAAAAACACAAAGCAAGGTGGATTTCGAGAAAGCGTACGACAAAGTCAAATGGCCTTTCCTTCAGCAGGCCTTACGCATGAAGGGTTTTGATGAAGCTTGGCGACGCCAGGTAGAATCCTTCACGCAAAAAGGGAGTGTTGGAATTAAAGTGAATGATGACATTGGCCATTATTTCCACACACACAAGGGCCTGAGACAAGGTGATCCAATGTCTCCTATTCTGTTCAACATTGTGGTTGACATGTTGGCAATTCTGATAGGAAGGGCAAAGGAGGCCGGTCAGGTGGGTGGATTGGTGCCTCATCTAGTTGATGGAGGTGTATCCATCCTGCAGTACGCTGATGATACAATCATCTTTATGGAGCACGACTTGGCAAAAGCAAGAAATATGAAGCTGGTGTTATGCTTATTTGAACAATTGACCGGACTGAAGATCAATTTTCATAAAAGCGAGTTGTTCTGCTTTGGTAGAGCCAATGAGGAACAAGAGGCTTATAGGCAATTGTTTGGATGCGAATTGGGGGCGTTACCTTTCACGTACTTAGGTATACCCATTCACCATCGTAAGCTGACAAACAGAGAATGGAAGAGCATCGAAGACCGGTTTGAGAAGAAACTTAGATGCTGGAAGGGCAAACTCATGTCTTATGGAGGCCGACTAATCCTTATTAATTCGGTGCTCACGAGTATGCCTATGTTTCTCTTATCTTTTTTCGAAGTCCCAGTTGGTGTTAGGAAAAGGCTGGATTTCTATCGATCCCGGTTCTTCTGGCAGAGTGATGAAACAAAGAGAAAATACCGACTAGCCAAATGGGATATCATCTGTCGACCAAAGGACCAGGGGGACCTTGGTATTGAGAATCTTGAAGTCAAAAACAGATGTCTTCTCAGCAAGTGGCTGTATAAACTTTCAGTTGAAACTGAGGCCACGTGGGCGCAGATTCTTCGTAGTAAGTATCTGCAGTCCAAGACGTTGTCCCAGGCGACAGTGAGACCCACAGACTCGCCGTTTTGGAAGGGGCTTATGAGAGTCAAAGCTGCCTTCTTTAATAGAACTAAGTTTATAGTCGGTAATGGTAACAACACTCGCTTCTGGGAGGATACTTGGCTTGGTGAAACGCCGTTGGCGCTTCAGTATCCATCCCTGCATCGTATTGTTCAACGACGTGATGCTCTTATTGCCACGATTTTGCAGTCCATTCCCCTTAATATTCAGTTTAGGAGGGCGCTTGTGGGCGACCGGTGGGAAGCATGGCTTCATTTGGTGAGTAGACTGATGGAGGTTCAGCTATCTCATCAACCCGATAAGTTGTGTTGGAAGCTTACTAGGTCTGGAGAGTTCACAGTCAAGTCGATGTATATCGATGTCATTAACTCTAGTGTTATCCCTATTTCCAAAGAGGTTTGGAAAGTCAAAGTTCCTTTGAAAATTAAAGTGTTTATGTGGGTTGTACATAAACAAGTCATTCTAACAAAGGATAATTTGGTTAAGCGCAATTGGACAGGATCTACTAGGTGTAGTTTTTGTGATCAGGACGAAACCATCAAACACCTCTTCTTTAACTGCCCTTTGGCAAAGGTTTTGTGGCACACGGTGCATATTGCCTTTAACATTACTCCTCCGAATTCGGTCAGTACGTTATTTGGAACGTGGCTTGTTGGGATAGAGTTCGAAACAGCTAGACACATTCGTGTAGGAGTATGTGCTTTGTTGTGGGCAATTTGGAATTGCAGAAATGATTTGACCTTTGACAGAAAAACGAATATTCATTTTTTGCAGGTTTTATTCCGAGCTACTGCACTGATCCGTATGTGGTCCTTACTCACTCCGATGGAGGCCAGGGAGCGTTTGGTTACTGGATCTGTCGGGTGCGAGATGGTAGCGCGGGATATCTTCAACCGGTTTGGATGGCGGTCATGTAATAGGATAGGCAATTAGTTTACCTATCTTTGTTTTGCTAGCCGGTTGTGACTTTTGGGCCTTGTGTTTTTGGCGTTGTGGCTCTTTGTGAGCTCGCCGTTATTTCGTTTTCAGACTTTACGACCTTGTTGAACAACTTTATTTATCTATTTATGTGGCCGTATGCATCGTTCTGATGCAGAGGCCGGGGAGACCCCCTTTTTGAAAGAAAAAAAATCCGAGTTCCGAGATGACAATTCTAAAATCCTCAGACCATGTACAAAATAGTGTCATCTCATACCAGTTATCTTGTTCTGTGTCCCGACAAAACTAATTGTACTAAATAGAGATGGATGGAGTTTGGAAAAGTGGCATGAATGTGTGTGGGTTGGAGACTTGAGGTTGGATAAGTACCTTCTCCACCAGAATTCCAGAAGGTGGCTTATGGTACCTGTGGCATATTTTCTCCAAGTCCTTTAACTCCAACATGTGAAGCGCCCGGCCCCTTATTCCAAGAAATGGTTGTTTTATTCTCCTGCGTTTATGACAAAAATTCATTTTCTCGATATTCTATCACTGTAAATGGAATACCTTCGATTTCAAAATAAAATAAAATAACAGTTTCATAAAATGGAATACATTCAGCTATATTGTATTCTACAGTACAACAGGTAGTCAGATTATAGTTTTGGCCTTCAGAAATCAGCGAGCAACCCATGTATTACAAATTACAATCATCCTGTTAGAAGTTCAAGAGCAAAGGAAAAGAAAAACATACCCAAACTTTCTGAAGTGTTTCAGGCATCTCCCAACAATCTGGACGGGCAAAAAGGGAGTTCTATTCTCGTCTATGAAATTCATGCCAACAATTCTTCCTTCCAAATCAATCAGAAGACCCCCAATGAAAATCTGAAGAAAATGGTACCAATGTGAACAAGCACTCATTCAATAAGATCCATACAAAGAATGTGAGCACTTATGGAGCTTAATTTCTATCAATGCAATGCAAGCAGAAGCAGAACTCACAAGAGTAATATACTGAATGCTGTTATCCTTGTTTTGCCTCTGAGGCTCCATTTGACAAGTGCTGACCATAAGTTCATCACAATCTAACTCGCTAACTGCACGGAACGTCTCCCCGCGCTTCAGCTGCAACCTTCCAGACTCAAATTTCCGGGCAACTGCAACGACCGGAGTAGGTGTCAGGAAGTAGGAATCCGGGAGGTCAGCGAGCACCACCACCGGGAGATCAGCTTCACACTCGACAGAAACGATGGCGACATTATAGTGCAAATCGTACATCAGCAGCTGCCCCTTTACAACCTTTTTGTTAGGCAGGAGCCGCAGGAGCACCTCAATCTGCAACAAACCAATCAGCTACCACATCAAGAAACTCAGTGAAATAATATTGATAACTCGCAGATAATTAATCGGCCGGGCTGACCTTCACACTGGAAAGTTCATGGACCTCGGTGCCGCTGTCATGCTTCCTGATGAGAGTCGCAGAGGTCATGATCCAGGCCGCAGGGCCCTCGCGAGCGACCACGGTGCCCGTGCAGGCGAAGGTGGACGAGGGATCTCCATCTGCCGATCAGCAAGGCAGCAACGGATCAATTGCTCAGGCGAGAGGCGAACACACAGCAGAAGATTGCACAATGCCCAGTTGGTGAAGCCGCGAAGGTGTTACCGACGGAGGCGGCGAGGGCGACGACGGACCTGGCCACGCTCAGCACCGCGTCCCTCGCCCTCACGCCCTCCTCCGTGAAATCGTCGTCGGAGCTGTCGCTGGCATCGGAGTCTCCGCGGGAGGACGACGAGGGGGACTCCGGCTCCGGCTCCGGCTCCTCGTCGCTGCCGAACAGGCTGCGGCGAAGGCGAATTGCTACCACGAGATAAACAGAGAAAAAAAATGGTAAGCTTGAGGCAAGCAGGCGGGCAGGCGTCCAAGCGGCGGTTGTTGTACTACCTGCGCCTTCGTCCTTGGGTGGCATCTCTGCCCCGGCTCCGGCGGCGGCGTCCGGCGCGGCGGGTGGGGTTGGCGGCTCCATCCTAGTCCTCCTAGCCGGCGGTGGGAACTCGGAGCAATCGGACGAGAAAGAAAGCAGCGCCGACCCCAAGCTGAGGCCGAACAGAACACATCGACCGGGCCGAGCGACGTCGTTGGACCCGGGCCAGCCCGCAAACTAGGTTTTTTTTGTGTGTGTTCATTTCGTGGCCCTTCTCCCCCAAATCTGCTGCATCTCCGAGCAATCGGACGAGAAAGAAAGCAGGCGGGCAGGCGTCCAAGCGGCGGTTGTTGTACTACCTGCGCCTTCGTCCTTGGGTGGCATCTCTGCCCCGGCTCCGGCGGCGGCGTCCGGCGCGGCGGGTGGGGTTGGCGGCTCCATCCTAGTCCTCCTAGCCGGCGGTGGGAACTCGGAGCAATCGGACGAGAAAGAAAGCAGCGCCGACCCCAAGCTGAGGCCGAACAGAACACATCGACCGGGCCGAGCGACGTCGTTGGACCCGGGCCAGCCCGCAAACTAGGTTTTTTTTGTGTGTGTTCATTTCGTGGCCCTTCTCCCCCAAATCTGCTGCATCTCCGAGCTGCATCTCCGAGCAATCACGAATTCACGATCAAACCCTAATCTCAAATCTCGATGGATGCTGAACCCGAGCATGCATCCCCTCCGGCTCCGGGCCAGCACACTCAAGTGGTAAGTGGTAACCCCTCTCTATCTCTGCCCAGACCCTCTCCCAAATGATCACCGCGCATATAAAGAGGAGTTGTGCAGTAACTCCACAGCCATTAATGATTTGATCACAGGCATCGACCACCGATTTTTACAACCTTCGCAACGTCGATGACGCCGCAAAGGCACGGAAGAAAGAACAGCGGAGGGCGAGAGAGGAACACATCCAAAAAAAGCGTTTACGTATCCAAAACAGACGCCTAAGGAAGCAAGGTAAGATAAAGGAGGCTCAAGAAGTTGTGGACAGGGCCCTCAAGTTGAGAGAAGAGATGCTTCAGAAGAGGCTCGCATATGAGGCGTCGACGGAGGGCAAGGAGGAGGCGGAGAAATACCGCAGGACCCCTCCCTGGAGCTGGAGGCCGGCCGTCCCCGTCAGTGAGTATTTGATCTCACTTCTCACCCTCTTGCATTGATTCTTTCGAATAAGTTGTTCCTCCCTTTGTAAGTTGTAACTTAGCTCCTCGCACCAATTTATTGCAGCTGAGGTCACTGAGCAGCCACCAGGTTATTTGCTTCTCCTACCATTTTATTTATTTACATACCTATATGAAGGAACAAGTTTGGTTTGTCCCGTAGTGCCTCGCGTTTAGTGAAGGGCGTTGATTTTGAAAATTTTAAGCTTTTGAATGGGTTCCGTACTTTGACGTTGATGAGTTCGGGAGAGAATCGGTGCTCAAGTGCGCAAGTTGGAGCGTCGAGGAATTCACATTGGAACTTGCTCAATGTGTGGTTGGACTTCAGTCATTTATAGGTATATATAACATTATTGCAGCGGGTTATTATTTATGTCAGTATTAACTTGGCTATACCACAATGTGTTCGATTTCTGTTCCCAGCAGAAGACAGGAACTTTTTCTCTTGCTCTGGAACAATTGTTGAGTTTCTGGAGGGTGTTGGTCATGTGGTAACATCTGCTAGTCTAGTTAAATTGCCACACCAAGATGAGATAGCTGATAAACTCAAGGTCAATGCATTCTTCTTTTTCTTTCTTAATGGTGTTATTATTGTGTCCTTTTGAACAGATATAATTACATTTTGCTATCTGGTATTTTCCTCTAGATCAATGTATTCCTAGCAAGTGGAGAAATACTCGAGGGCTCAGTATCAAATGTGGACTTTTGTTACAACATATGTGTGGTGGAAGTTCGTTCAACTTCAATGCTGGCGACGAAAAAGTTCAGTGCGGACAGTAGAATCTTCAATTTTAAAGAGTGTCATTCAAAAGATGTTGTAGCTTTAGGCCGCCTTTGTGAGCCGTGGAGCTTGAATGTTGCTTCGGGAAAGCTAATCCCAAGAAGAAGCCAGCTTGATTGTGAAGAACTTGTTGTTACGTCTTGCAGGATTTCAAAGGTAATTCAAACAGCTGAAGTCATTATCCAAATTGATGGCTGGACCACTAATTATAGAATTACTTAAAATTAATTTATTAATGATTTGTTTCTTTGTGTGCCTTGTTTGGACACCATTCGTAGAATTGTAGCAACTTTGGTCTTAGGTTTAAGGACCTCATTATATATCCGTAACTGGCATTGGAAGTAAACTGTCTTACCCTAATTTATTAAATTCTCTGGGAGAGCCAGATGCATGGACACCATGGTTGAAGATATTTTGTTTTAACTTTCTGTGAATCGAATACAATTTCGCAGTAAAAACAAAGCACTATATTTGTATAAGAAACTGAAGGTTTCTTCTTTCTCCAAAGGTAGAAGCCATTTGTGGATCCTTCTACATAATAATCAGCAAAAGAAAATATTTTTGGATTATTATCTGGTGTTTGAATTAGATGGCCGTCAGTTTGTTCACTCTCTCACTTCAGTATGTAGCCAAGTCTCGTAACCAACTAGCAGCTTCAATTTTTACATTTTCTAGGTCTGTTATGTTGTAGTGTAGAAACTAAATTTATGACTTTACTATGCTGTGAATAACAAGATTCATCACTTAAATGTCCATGTTGAAGTTTGTCTGCTGCTTAACGGATATAAATCTGCTAGAACATGTGCTATATGTTAGTTTTTTTTCATTTGATCTTTGCCACAGTGATGAATGTATTTCTTTCAAATGATCAACTATATGCAGAGAGGTATTGGGGGTCCTCTGATGGATTTTGATGGAAATGTCATCGGAATGAACTTCTATGACAGGAAAGAAACCCCTTGCATTCCAGGTTTCATTGTGTTGAAGTGTTTGCAGCACTTCAATAATTTCGGGTATGTATTTGTTATTTTTGTTTCATTAAAAGGAACACTAAGTAGGTTTCATTTTCTAGCCCATACGTATTTTTAAAGTTAGTGTTCCTTATTTCTTTGGTAAATCTCCTTGTGGATATTTCTTCGATTTTTCAGACAGGGCCAACAGGTGTGTAAAAACTAATGCTTCTGAACCATTACCGAAAAAGGCTTTCACCCCGCTTTATAAATAAAGCAAACTGAGCATAACGCGAAACTCTGTTTCTTCATTACAGTACACAATATTTTTAGATACAGCAGGACTATATGACCTCCTTGACTGATTTATATTTTCAAGTCCATAATTTGAGTTTTCAAAGGAATTTCATTGCCCTTTAATTGTCAATCTGGGCAAATTGAAAAGATTTATCTGCAGGATAAATACCTGCCTCATGATTGGAAAACATCAGTGTTGTCATTTTATATGTAGTATATTTGATGCGCCTCTTGCTTCACTGTTATTTATCCAATTATTTGGCTACTTCCCTTTCCCACCTTCTCATTACTCCAGTTAACCTACAGCCTTTCGTTGTATGCGAGTTAGGAAGAAATGTTGTTTATTAGTACTTCACTTTCTAGCATTGATTAGTAAAACGAACTCTCTGATGATGCAGGACAGTCATACGACCGTTGCATGGACTGGGAGTTAAAACTCTCCACGAAGCACAGCTTACTGTACTTGAGAAGATACATCATGCTTTCCCTGAGATCTGTGGTGTGATAGTGGATAAGGTATGCATTTTCTCTGTTGCGCTTCTTTCTAGCATTGATCCGTAAAATTGGGAGTTCTGTATTTTTCGTGCCTTATGGGTTCTACTTCAGGTAGAAGTACCTTCACCTGAACACTCTGAGATAAAGGTTGGGGACATCATCACTCATGTTAATGGCATACCTTTCTCCAGTGCTGCAGAGGTTAGTATCCTTGTAATATTAAGTTTTTCTTTAGGCATGAAGAACTTGCTGAAGAATTGTGTGGCATTTGGTTGATGGGAAATGTGAGGTGGAAATGGGAAAGCAGGGTGAGATGACTTTTTTTTAACAGAGGAGGGTCCCGAAAAACCCAGTAGCTGATACTATATTATAGTATATGACAAGAAGTTACAACATAGCTAACACAGAGATCCCTACTATGAAAAACATCCACTCCCTTGTTTGGTACACAAGATCTGAAAAGATCCAGGATTGGAACTGGTTTGCAGGTGGGATTGGGATATGGATTGAAAAATAACCTTCGTCTTTCTCACCATGCTGCTAAATAGTTGCCTGGATGCCCGTGCACCGATCCCCATCATGGGATGTGTCATCGTTTCACTGGTTACTGGCATTCTCATTCTCAGACTAATGAACACCTGCTCTGGCTCTGGCCATATCATCAGTCACTGGGTGGTCGTCATCTTGTTTTTGGACGGCATCAACCGATCTCAGCTTCCATCGCTGCTCACTCTCCCTAGCAGCACATAATTCACTGCCAAGCTCATCATGTATGGTTGAGCTGCTCCCTTGCCCCTTTATTGCTTTGTGAAGCATATCGTTCTCGATCTGCCCCTCATGTTATGGATCGCAACTGTTGCATCACCCAAACTTGGGAGTCTCCATTACTTGCCAAGATCATGGGATGCTGCTGCTCTAGATGCATGTAGAACTTCCACCATGACTCCGGAGCATCGGTCATCCGCTGAACATCGGCCATGATGGCATGATCTGAAAGAAAGGGGAAAGGGATGGCGCAGGACTTTTCCTCCAACTCAAATACAAACATAATATACATATGCCACATCTTTTTACAAAGATATATAGCATAGAAAATCAGATCTGGTACCACTGATGACCAGTAGGCCTCGTCTTGTCACCACCAGGAACTGGTAATTTGCGCGATGTTGTTTAACAACACACATGTTTTTTTGTTTGCTTGTTAGTTTGGTGGTATACTGCTTGATACGTGTGGTCAGCATATGCTAGAGAGACAGAAATTGGGCCTACCGGAGGACTACAACCAGATGTCAACAGTGATAAGCCTAAAGGTCTAGTGCAAATAAATGCATGAAGTTTTTGCATGATTCACGCTGACATTTTGATTGTACAGTAGCTTATTGTCCTATTTGTACATCCAATTCAGTTTGATGTGAAAACACAGAGAGGTCGCAAATCGGAAAAGACAACCAAAACAATCAACGTTGACAAATTTACTCCTAGTGGAAAGTTAAACAGGTAATTTGTATAGTTGATAGAAACAGTTCAGTTCTTCAGTATCTGTGTTCTGATATCGTTTACCCACAGGTGGCCACTTGGGAGGGCTTATCTTCTTCGCCGTATTGAGAATGGAATCCTTTACACCGAAGAGCGATATGGCTAACAGAGAAACTCTTCGTTTCATCCATTTGAGTAGAATTATTTTGTACCATGCTAGTATAATTAGAAAGAGTTTGAGTTCATGTGTGGTTGGTTGGAGACTACTTAATTTTAGGAGTTATTTACCCAAAACCACCACATTATGGACTAGGGTAACAGATCGGTACCACATTTGAGGCAGGGCACAAAAAACCACCAGAATTGCGTCTAATACGTAACGCGGAGCACTGATGCTCGAATTTGGCCACGAAAACAGCGGATCTGACCGGTTGGGCCCACCTGTTGGGCCGATGTGGCATGCCTACATGGATAATTTGCTGAGGTGGTCGAAGGCCCACCTGTCGGCCTCTCTCTTATCCCCCCCCCCCCCTCTCTCCCTCCAAGCCTTCTTCTTCCCCACAGACCGCAACCACGGCCAGCCGTACTCGTGCCGCCGCCGGAGCCTTAGCCCCACGAGCCATCACCGGCGAGCCTTCCCGCCGCTCAGCTACCTGTCATCTGTTCTCCAGCCGCACTTCCAGCTACCTGTCATCCGTCTCGCCCGGATCCGGCGAGGATCCGCCCAGCCGCCGTCGTTCTCGTCCCCCGCCGCTACGCCGAGCGCCGTAGCACGATGACCGGGTTGAAAAAGGCGCGCGGTCGCCCCCTCCCCCACTTCCGACAGAGGCGGCCGCGGCACGGCGACTGTGACGGAGGCGCACGTCGTTGGCGTGGTGCGCGCGCGGACGGCGGAGGTAGGCGGGGGCTGGTGGAGTCCGCCTCATCTCCTCGAGGAACCCGCCGCCGCAGTCCGGGCAGGCGAGGTCGACCCCGTGCAATCAGGAGGTGATTTTGGCGCGGGTGCACGGGGCGAAGGAGTAGCCGTGCTGCTGGTGGCCGCCGGCCTGCGCGTGCACGCAGTGCGAGTAGGAGGAGGAGTGCGAGTGCGCTGTCTCCCGGTCGACGAGCGCGCACAGGCGGAGGAACTCGTCGATGGAGCAGGGTAGCTAGAGTGGGCCGGCCGAGCTGTATAGGCGATGGGGATGTCCGACCGCAGCGGCGAGTTTGTGGCGTCCTCTCCGCCCGAGCCCACTGTCGTCCTCTCTTCAGCGCCGCCCGAGCTTCTCCTCGCCGCAACTGCCTCGGCTTGCTCCCTGGTGCGCCGCCCACGCGGCCTTGCCTGGTCGTTGCGCAGCTCATGACACGCCCATAGCGTGTTTGCTGAAATGCCCATGAGAAATAAAAAGAAAAGGTGAAAAAGGATAAAGAGTCATTGACAGGTGTGACCCTTTTGCCACCTCAGCAAATTATCCACATAGGCACGCCATGTCGGCCCGACAGTTGGGGCCAACTTGTCGGTTTCGCTGTCTTCGCAAGTAAATCGGACAATCAGTGCTCCGCGTTACGTATTAGGCGCAATTTTGGTGGTTTTTTGTGCCCTGCCTCAAATGTGGTACCGATCTGTTACCCTAGCCCATAATATGGTGGTTTTGGGTAAATAACCCTAATTTTAGCAAGCATTTTCTGTGAGGATAACTTCGGCCAAGTGAGTCACTGCTATAATTTTTGGAATCAGCAATCATGTTTCCGTCTCCGGTCATATGGTTTTGTGCAGCCACTATCCATGGCCCACAATTCCTATGGAGACATGCATAGTCCTACAGAAGAATTAGGTTTCTTAACCATCCACATCTTTATGGGCGACTTAGAAGCAATAGCATTATGTTGAACATTTGAGAACATTGCACTAGGAATATGAGAGTTTCTCCTCGGAGTAGGGTTAAAATATCAAATGAATATGAATAAAATTATTCAAAGATTTGTGAGCATAATGATTCAAAGAAAAATGCTCATATTCACACGAGGCAGAATTAGCATTGGAACCCTTTGAGGACTTTGCAGCATAGCCATGAGCAGACTTGTGGTCATGCGAAGAATTTCCACCTGTAACCAGCGATGAATTAGTCCTAGGATGGGGTTTACTACCCTGTAGAGTCATGACAACATTTAGGACTGCTATAGATAAACTCCTTGGTTACCAAATTTTCTTCTCATGAGGACCATTCCTGTAATTAGTTCCAATATAGCGAGCAAACACTGCGTCATGATGATTTTTTTTTTAAACAGTTTATATTCAGAGTCAAATGACTCATCCTTGTTGGAGTAAGTGGTACAATAATAACTGATAGGAGCAAGGGATCAAAGGTTTTCCTATGGAGAGCATCCATTGTGTCATGGGATACTGCTTAGGAGTCTAGTAGGAACCATCATCATTGATGTTCTTTGTAAAGTCAATCCCTTATTTTCTAAGGTTCTTGTTGAGAATTTGCTTCTTACATCACAAAGGATTTGGTGCCCTTTGAGGCTTTTGAACACTCATGTCTCAAGCAAATTCTTCATCCTGGCATTCTCATTCAAAATGTTTACAGTTTCCTGATATGAGGAGTTAGTAACCACAATATCAATTGGAAGCATTTGACATAGCATTATCAGAACCATTAGATGATTCTAGTGAAGAATTAGCAGCTTCATGTTCGATGCACTTTAAGCAAGGTGGAACAAATTTTCTTGAGCATCACTGATCTACTGAGCGAGCAAGGAATCATTCTCAATCCTAAAATCATCGCGAGACACTTCCAATTTCTCAAGATCTTGCTTCCTTTCGAGAAATTCAAAAATTAGTTCCTCATGGTCAGCTGAAAGAGCCTAAGGAAAGATCCTCAAACTTTGACTTTAGAAGTTTACGTTCTTTAGTCAAGTTTTGGTTCTTCTCCATTTCCCCGATCAGCAAGTCTTCGTACTTGTCAAGGGTGACGAAGCAACATATCATCAGCACCCTTGATGAAAAGAGGAGGGCTCGATGCATGGCTTGAGGGCTCAATCGCTTTTCTATGTTATTAAAGAGAGAGAAAGAGGAGTCGATGGGTTGCATAGTTTACCACTTTATGAAACGAAAGGGCTCAATTTACATGTTGGTAACGGAAGGCACGACCTAACATCATGCACGGGCAAAAGTTGCTCATGTGGCACTTTTGCTGAGGATGTGGCTAGACTGCTGAGGTGGATGGTTGCATATTGATTAGTGATGTGCATAGCCTGCATGTAAGAGAAATAAGATAGTGGGGATAAACTATTTAGATATATTTTATATGTCCTTATTTATGACTAATTTTTTAGTTCTGTTTCTGGCTTTTTTTAATGATGGCATTTCCCAATTTAATGAAACCGTCAAAAGATTACTTGATTTATGCTTATATCACATTTACCATCATCTAATTCACTGTGCTTCCTAATTTTGAAGCCCTCCCATCCAATTGAGGACTTGAGGTGTTTAATTTGGATTTGGTTCGCGATTTTGACTGCGTCAACGGTCTCTCAAGGAGCTCTCTCATTGTGTTGAGATATTCAATTTTGGATTTAATTCATGATTTTAACTGAGCCAACGAGTTCCTCAATAAATCAGTATCAACCAGCCTACATCAGTCTCGTGCATCCTCCCATCACCTAAAAAATAAGCGCCAACATGCATGTGACATTGCATCACCACTATAGTACATGCGGCCACCAACATAAGAAACTTCTCCACGTAAGTATAGATTGGCTAGAAGTTAACACAGAATCACACCGCTAAGAGCATCTCTAGCCGTTGGCCCCCCAGGGGGCGCCTAAAATCGCCGCCTGGGGGCAAGCCGGCGCAAAAAAAAGGGCCTGGGGGCGAGTTGGTCCTCAGTCGCCGGCCCCAGGGCCGCCCCAAGATGCGCATAATTTTTTCAAAAAAAAACGTCCGATGAAGTTCGGTTAAACACGCCTAAATTTCGGCAAACCCAGGCATATATTGACATGTTCGACGGTACATAGCAAAATATAACTAAAAAAGAAATCGTTGAACGCTGAGTAGTCGCCGTCGTCACCGCCATCCTCGTCGCCGTCGTCGTCGGCCTTCTCCTCCTTGACGCGGCCATCCCTGATGGACCCCTGACCGGCGTCGCCAACGCGGACGGGTGGCGCCGGCGCATCGTCGTCGTCGCTGTCCTCGATGACGACGACTCCTCCTTCGTCGTGGCCCTGGCGGCGCTGCTCGAACCGCCGCAGGGCGGCGCACTGGCGCTCCCTCGCCATCTTCAGGGAGTCCTTGTGCGCCCATTCCAGGGCCGCGTCGTCGTCGAGCTCCACGTCGCCGTGCTCCGTCTTCACGGCGGGGAGACCCGGCTCCGTCTTCACCGGCGCTAGCCCCGGCTCCGTCTTTGGCTTGACGAAGCGCGGAGGAGCCGACGAGGAGGCGCGCCGACCGCCCTCGTTGATGACGATACCGGCGCTGCAAGTACGCCGGCCGAGCGGCGTCTCCGCCGCGGGCTCGGCCTTGACGCCGAGCAGCGTCGGAGAACCGGAGGAGTGGGAAGAAGCCCGTGAGGAGGAGTGCGAGGAGGGCGACGAGGAGGAGTCGAACCTCCTAGGCATCCATTGCCCGGCGCGGCGGCGGTGGACCGGGGCGGCCGTCCTCGCCGGGGAAGGGTATGCCAGCGGTGGGTTGTTGCCGCCCTCAAGGTGCGTCAGCACGCCCTCGAGCGTGCGGCCGGGGACGCCCCACCACAGGTGGCGCCCCTCGTTGTTCTTCGTGCCGCCCACCACCGGCGCCCCGTTGGTGGATGCCAGCCTCTGCTGCTGACGTCGCTTGAAGTACGCCGCCCACGCCGCGTGGTTGTCGGCGACGTACTGGGGGAGGGCGTGCTGCTCGTCGGTGAGGGAGGCGCGCACAATCTCAACCTCGGCGGCGAAGTAGCCAGGGCGCGCCACGACGTCGGGCAACGGGGGAACGAGCACTCCCCCGTTGCTGAACCTCCACCCCGTCGGCCCGGCGCGCATGTCCGGTGATGTCGGGATGTTTGTCTCGAACAAGAGCCACGACTCCTGTTTGCGCAGCGAGCGGCGGCCGAAGCCGTTGGCCGCCGCTTCGTCGCCGGGGAAACGCTCGGCCATCGGGGCACGGGTGGAGGGAGAGGGAGGGCTCGGAGGCGGCGCACGGGGGAGGGAGAGGGAGGGCTCGGCGGCGGCGCACGGGGGAGGGAGAGGGAGGGCTCGGCAACGGCGCACGGGGGAGGGCTCGGCGACGGCGCACAAGAGGGAGAGCTCGGTGGCTAGGGCTTGGTGTGGCCCAAGGCGAGGGAGGCCACCGGCTTATATAGCCGCGCCCGTGTGTACGCGTGCGTGGGAGGGGAGGCGTCGGCGCGCCGCCCGTGAGGAATCAATGGCAAGGCTGACCGGCGGCGGTAGCCTTGGCATTGATTCCCGCGGGAACCGAGGCGATGAGGGCGACGAAGCGCCCGTGTCGCTGACTCAGCGGGCCCGCAGCTCTTTCGTGCCAAAAACGATTCGCCCGGCGCCCCTGGGCGCCCCCAGCGCGCCGGGATCGGGCTGGGTCCGCCGGCGCTGATTTCGGCCCAGGCCGGCGAAAATCGGGCTCCTGGGGGCGTGACTGGGTCGTTTTTTCGGCACCGGCGCGAAAAAATCGCCTGGGGAGGCCTTTGGCGCGGCTGGAGATGCTCTAAGAAAGCCCACCAAAACACCGCATTATGAAAGAGGAAAATACATTCCATCATTTTCCCCACACGTCAAACCGATTTTCATCTTTATGAAAACCCAACAACACCAATAGCGCAACAAAGCACACCCAACTCTTCTAGTATATAGGATCTAAGAGATTGTCTAGAAGGTCGGGGTGAGCGGGCGATTAAATCTTTAATGATTTAGACCAAACTCTTTACAAGATGCATAATTGAAAACACAACAGATTTTATCAAGATCGTAACATATAAACCGATGGATTGCATTAGACATAAATATCAACTTACCGAATCAGCATCCAAGCCACAAAATTGAACAACTTTATTATGAAGCTCCCAAGAAAAAAATTGCTTAGATAAGTATTTCACAACTCACATGTATCTGTTTTGCTTCCTAAAATTCCAATGAATTTAGTGAAGCATGAAGCATCCCTTATACTAGTATAAGATATAGTGTTATCCACGAGTTCTCGAGGTTTTACCGAGGCATCATAACCGACCTACTCTCTCTTTTAGCTAAGGTAGGGATGGGCTTTATGAGTACATCTCACATCACAGTTAGAGTAGCAAAGACAATGGGATGAATGTCTGATTATTGGGGTACAGACAAGCTTCTCCTTAATGTAGGCGTTGCCAGAGTTGAGGCACTGAACCTGCCATTGCCCGTAAAAGAAGAGTTGAGGCTTCGGCACCATCTCGCAGAGAGTGACGTGTGTGTGGCCTCCGCCCCCTTCTGTCGCCGCCGCGATGCACGGGTATTTCGGTGGCGAGGGTTCTAATCTGGTGTTGAGTCGATTGGTTAGGGTATGTTTGGTTTCAGTCATGAACTGAAATGACATGGGCCGGACCCGTTTCTGGGAACATGACATCCCATTTCACTTCGTTATTCAACCAAACACACCCTTAAAGAATGCCCATTTTTTTAGGCAACCTTAAGGATAGGGTCTTGTTGCTTAGGTGAGTATTGGGCCTATTGTTGATATATAGGCCTCCAGTTGTAGTAGGCCTTATGACAAATTAAACTAGCCCCTGGTTCTGGCCCAAATCCCTTCTTGGAGTAGTGAGTGCTCTAGAGACGGCTCCCGCTGGCCGTAAAAAAAATCCCTCCCCGCCGCTGTCGGTGACGCCGTGACGGAGACCCGTCGCCGCCGCCGCTGCCTGCCGCTGGTTCTGGCCCGGTGCGACGGCGAAAACGAACGACACCTGTCGTCACTGCGGCGGCTGATCTCCCTCCTGCGGAACGCTCGCCGCGCCCCGGTAGGTCGTCTCTACCGCTACAGCAAGATGCCCAGAAAGAATCAAGAACGTAGCGGGAGCATATGTGGAGGAGGAAGCACGAGTAAGAGGCAAAAGACCTGCTCACCTCCCATCTCCGACCCAGAAGGTGAACAGAGCGCACAGAGCACTTCTCAAGGCTGGCTCCATTGGATTGTGAACCATCTTCCAGAACATGTTGAATTGTGAATTACTTACTGTACAGCTAATTAACCATTGCAATTTCGTATTGATGCCATTCCTTGTCATTAATTATTTGCAGATTCTCCGCCTCGGCGCGACGGTTAGTTGTAATTCAGCATGTGGCAGACAAACCCTACCTTGCATCGGTCATCCAATTGTTAACCGTTTCAAGTTTTCACCCTGTTGCATACTAGGCTTCACCCATATGATGCGAAAGAGGATGCTTCCTCGTGGTTATCCTATGCCGGATGGTGTTTATGGCAAGTTCTAATTTCGTACTCCCCTTATTTAATTTTTATAGGTTTCTGGAGATTTATCCCATATTGCGGTACTATATCATGTTTCCTTGACCAGGGGGCATGCGCTTGGTGAACACCTTTGAGCTTTGTTTTAAAGAGTTAGATGGCTACAATGAAGATGACACGAAGATCAAATTACTTGCTTTAAGCGTGTCTCAGTCTATTGTCTCGCTTGCTTCGTTTAAGGGTAATAACACAATCATTTGTTTGTAAGGGTTCTATCTATTTAAGTTAATCCGTCATTAAAATGTTGATCCTATATGTAGGGAAAACACGACAGTTTACGTGCACAGGCACAATTGTAGGACGCACGCCATCCTGCATGAGCATTCTAACATCTGCTAGTTTAGTGAGATGCACCAACGATGAAACTGAGATAGATGATAAACTGAAGGTCAGTGCTTCAAGCCATTTTTTTTTCTTCCATTGGTTCATTTGTGTTTTTTTGCTTTGTGAGATGATGATCAACATCCGCCACTTGGTTGCAGATTAAGGTGCGCCTGCCCAACGGCAAGATTGTTCCAGGAAAATTGTGGAAATACGATCTGTATTATAATATTGCTGTTGTCAACATGAAGGCTTTCCCTGAATTTCGCGCAGCAGACATTCATAATCAAGTCGAAGCTAATGTCAAATTACCACAAAGTAAACTGGTAGCCATTGGACGAGCTTTTGAATCCGGAGAACTAATGGCTACAGTTGGCACACTGCTTTATAAAACTACCAAACTTGACTGCCAGGAACTCATGACCTCTTCTTGTTATATCACAAAGGTATTTCCCTTATCTTATTGTTTATTGCTTGGTAAACATATTAATATATGAAATTGGCAGTATGACTATCATTAGGAGCGGTTGTTCTATTAGGAATCATTTATTCATATGGAATATCTTGTGAAAAGTATACTTCAGAACTACAGGCGTAACTATAGTGTTGTTACACATGACACCGTTTATGCATCATTTGTTCACGTACCAGCCTTTTGTGCTAGGCTGGGATTGGTGGGCCCCTTATTGGTTATGGTGGCAACTTTGTTGGCATGAACTTTTGTTCAGATGATGGAACTCCTTTCTTACCAGCCAGTCTACTTTCGAAATGTTTGAAGCACTTTGATACATTTGGGTATGTTTTCAAGTTCTTATTTATGTACTTTATGTGTTATAGATCAATTTCAATGCAATCGCATGTGGTCACAGAGTGTTGAACAATTTTTTCGTCCTTTACTGGACTATTTAAACACAAGCTTGATTGAAGAGATTAGTCCAAGATCAAAGATGGAGACGAGGATGTGTTTTGTGGCACATTTAATGAATTTATATGTTAATAAGAGTATTGGTTGAACAATAAACATGATATTTAGTCGGGACTCAGGACTAAAGACGGAAATAGCTGAGAGTTGTCAAGCTTAGGATAGCTAACTGCTACAGATGGGTCATAATATTTGGATTGTGGTTCTCAAAAAAAAAAAAAAATTGGATTGTTTCTGAAGTTCCTCTCAAACTGAAAAGATGCAGGACTTCCTATGAATGCACTAAGTTCATACCGAAAAAGGCTTTCGCCCCGCTTTATAAATAAAGCAACCACCGAGCACAACGTTCACAAGGTATCAAACAAAACCCACAAACACACACAACGCCACCGCAGGCACCGGTCCAACACACACACACAAACATACATGGGTTCAGCTGTGGGTACATCACAACAAGCCCAACACAAGCTCACAAGACAACACATAAACGGTGGTGGTGGCGGGGAAGGTAGGATCTAATCCGGCTCCGGCGGTGGTGGGGGAAGCGGAGGAGTCAGTCGGAGAGCCATCGCGCGAAGTTGGGTGATGATGGTGGTGATGGCGTCTCTCTTCCTGGGACGGCTAAGCGGCCGCCAAAGCTGCAAGAAACCAGACATTTGAACAAAGCATCAGTAGCACGATGAAGAGGGATACGATGAATCACAAGCCTATTCCTAATAGTCCACAGCGTCCAGGCAAGCACCCCAATGACCATCCACCTATTGTAGCGCACAGAGGGTGATAGCGACTGGAGTTCGGCAAAGAGAGCGGGGAAGTTGTTGTGGTCCCAGCTTCCACCCACTACTTCGCAGAAACAGCTCCAGAGGAACTGCGCGGACACGCAGGTGAAGAAGATATGGTTCGCGTCCTCTTCAGGCCCGCAAAGTGGGCAACGCCCATCACCGGGTCCGTTGCGCTTCAGGACCTCCACGCCGGACGGAAGGCGGCCTCGAATCCATTGCCACAAGAAGATCCTAATCTTCAGGGGGAGTCGGATCTCCCAAATGGCAGTGAGCGCCTCATGGCCAATCAAGGGGGCGATGGCCTGGTAGAGAGACTTAGTGGAGAATTGCCCCGAGGGCTCTAGACACCACCTGGTGCGGTCATCACCAATCTCAAGATCTGGGTCGTGGAGCGCAATGCAGTCGAGCAATGCATGCCAGTCAGCGACCTTAGCCGGACCAAAAGGACGACGGAACGCGAGTTGCCCTAAGCCAATAAGGGCCGTCGCGACCGAGATCCGCGAATCAACCGCGATGGAGAACAAGTTAGGGAAGCGGGCCACGAGGGGCATGGTACCCGCCCATCTATCGAACCAGAACAGCGTGGCAGCGCCCGAGCCAACCGAGATCAAGGTCCCAATGCGGAGGACGGGGAGGAGCTGGATGATGGATTGCCAGAACTGGGATCCTCCATACCGCTAGCAGAAGGCAAGAGGCTGGCCATGGAGGTATTTCTGCTGAATAAGGCGAAGCCACAGACCACCCTCTCCGTTAGCAATCCGCCACAGCCACCTAGTCAGGAGGGCTATGTTCATGCGTTTGGATGACATGATCCCTAGGCCGCCCTGGTCGCGTGGTTTACAGATCTCCGACTACCGAACCATGTGGTACTTCTGCTTATCGCCCTCGCCAGCCAGAAGAATCGTCCCTGGACAGTGGCAATCTCATGATGCAGGGTCTCCGGGAAGCTGTAGAAGCTCATGATGAATAAGAGCAGACTGGAGAGGGACGAGTTAATGAGCACCGTCCGGGCAGCCTTCGAAAGCCACCTGCCCTGCCAGGGCTCAATGCGGTGCTGAAGCTTCCCAACCGAGGGGCGCAGCTCAGCCACCGTGAGCCGCGAATCACTAATGGGGATCCCCAGATAAGTCGTGGGGAAACCCCAAGCTGGCAATTAAGCCGGTTCGCGATACTCTGGCGCTCGTCTTGGGAATATCCCAAGACCATCACCTCACTTTTGTCGAAGTTGATCCTGAGGCCAGACATCTGTTGAAAGCATAACAGGAGGAACTTTAAGTTCGTGATGTCGCTCGCTGAGCCTTCCACCATAATAATGGTGTCATCAGCATATTGGAGGAGGGAGATCCCGTTCCCCCCAACAAGATGCGGCACAATGCCCTTAATGTGACCCGCCGCTTTGGCCTTATCTAAAATGGCCGCTAGAGCATCCACGACCATGTTGAAGAGGAACGGGGAGAATGGGTCGCCCTGGCGCACCCCACAGAATGTGGAGAAGAAAGGTCCAATCTCGCCATTGATGTTCACTGCGGTTCGGCCCGAGGAGACCATTTGCATAACCCGAGTGACCCATCTGTCGTCGAAGCTCTTCCGGAGCAAGCATTCCCGAAGGAAGGCCCAACTAACCGTGCCGTACGCCTTGTGGAAATCCAGTTTCAGAAAGACTGCCTTGAGTTGTTTGGAGTGCACCTCATGGAGCGCTTCGTGAAACACCAGGACACCGTCCAAGATGTACCGGCCCTGGATAAACGCCGACTGATCCGGGTGTGTGATCCGGTCAGCAATTGGGGCCACCCTAATGGCGTACCCCTTAGCGAGGATGCGGAAGATGACATTAATCACTAAGTTCATATTGGAGTCATGGGCAGACAAATTGTCTTTCCATGGATGAATTATTGTTAAATGATGAACTTAATACCAGTTGTGCTTATCAGTCCATAGGAATTATTTGTGTAACATAAGTTTCATAGAAAAACATTACAGAAAGTTCCTATGGAGGTCGAACTACATGGGACCTCTTATCCTTACACCTCCAACATTACTTTGAGATCTGTGCTCTTCAACTAACTTACTACTCCCTCCGTCCGGAATTATTTGTCGCAGAAATGGATTAGAATGGATGTATATAGAACTAAAATAAATCTAGATACATCCATTCATCCGACAAGTATTTCCGGATGAAGGGAGTACATGATAATTTCTCTTTTTTGTTTCTCTTTTCCGGATGAATGATGTAGTCGGTGGTTTGTACACGGAAGGCCTTACCCAATTTATAGGCCTTTGGGAGATACTTGAGGAGGTACATCTGGATGCGCAGTCCGAGGACAGTCCCATTTGGGCTTGGAATGTGTCTGGAACTTACACCGCTTCCTCTGCGTACAAGATGCTATGTGAGGGAGGTGTTAGATTCCATTCCTTTGGAGCTATTTGGAAGTGTTGGGCTCCTCTGGCTTGCAAAATCTTCATGTGGCTGGCTGTCCAATATCGGCTATGGACTTCAGACAGAAGGGCGAGGCATAACTTACAAGATCAAATTTCTAAATGCTTTCTATGTGACCAAGAGGCGGACACGGTGGACCACATTCTGCTGCAATGTGTGTTCTCGAGGCAAGTTTGGTTCACATGCATTTCTAGGATGGGGTTGCCTATGGAGCTTTGCCCAACATATGACTCGAGTTTAGTGCATTGGTGGTCGGACGCTAGAAAGCGTTTTCTTAAGCACTCTCGGAAGGGGTTTGACTCTTTTGTCATGCTCATCTGCTGGACGTTATGGAAACAAAGAAATGCGAGGGTGTTTGGTTCTGGCCAGATCAAGAATGAACGAGACACGGTGGACATGATCTTCGACGAGCTGAGGATGTGGGCCACGGCAGGAGCTTTTGGAGAGCAATGCGTGTTAGAGTAGTCGAGTAGCGCGTGTGTGGAGTGGTGGCTCGGTCAGGCTGGATGTAGCCCAACCGGCAGCTCTGTAAACTCTTGTACATATTTTGCTCCCTTCTATAAAGCTAAGGTACGCCTTTGGCGTACCCTCGAAAAAAAAAAATTAAACAACATATGGACTTCAAACTTTGCAGATTAAACAAACTTTAGAACTTCAAATGTCTGAAAAAAAATCAGATTTTTTGGTCCAACATAAATATACAAAATGAGATTTTTTTTCCATGAAAAAAAACCAAAAGTTTTTTTCCCACATTCTTGTTAGAATTTTTTGTTGTCCTACAAAATTTGAAGTTTATATGTTGTTTTGTTTGAGAGAAACAAAAAAGACAAATGTCCCTGCACGGATCTTGATGCTGAAATGGATGGCTAAGATAAGGGGTACAATGTAGCTCGACCTACAGAAAACCACACTCGTCTTTCCACCATGAAAGCTTAATTTATGTTTATGCATTAATCCAATTTGGAGTGTTTAATCTGTTTCTGTTTTCGTTTCTGATTTGGTAGTTCTCTTTTGAACAAATTTTAGCACCTTTGTATCCTTTCCCACTGCTCAGAACAATTTGAATATCAGATTTTACTTCTGTTATTTGAAGATGGCTTGCCTAGCTTTTTGGAGGGTTGAACGTTGTTTTTGCCTAGATTTCCTAGAACATATTACATTGCTCATGGGCAAACCGAAAGTACAGCAGGTGGAGTATATATATATATTACTTCCCTGTTTTCCTAGTTCGGCTTCAGGGTTACAAATTCCTGCTATCCTCAGTTCGCCTTCCGCGGTCTATGTCCATAAACAGCAACACAAGGCTACGTTGCCACCTCCCTAGCTGTTCAGCAGCAGCCACAAAATTGTGCAGAATAGCCAGCTGTGCAGTGTACATGTTTCGCCTATGCAATTTCTGTATAGTTTTCTTGTCAACTTTATCCTAGATGATTCCTATTGTTAGTACGGATATACATCAAAATATAAATCATGTGGCAACTCATGTGATGCATACAGGAGAGTTGTGCAGCCATGGCTTGGTCTGAGGATTGGATCACTTCAAGCTCAAAAGCTGGGTACTCGTGTAGAACTACACGACAGCTTCCCCGATGCACATGGAATCTATGTAGAGAGGGTCAGTGTCCAACTCATGCATTTGATATATACACTACTATTTTTTCCATCTTTGTGTTGTTATGCCATTTTTTATGCACATTTGCTATCTGCTTTGTATGCTGCCTGTTGGAACCGTTTCCTTATAAGGACAGCCAGTTACAGGTCATCTCACCTAGGAGTTGTTTGCAAGCATCGGTGATATATAATGTTGGATCTGATCTCAGCTAACTTATATTTTTCTTCCATCTCAGTTTAATGCCAACCCATGGATTGGGAAAAAAGGAAACCAAGGATCAAATGGGAAAAAATCGATTATTTCTAGACCTATATAGAAGTAAAAGACATCTTCTCTGTAGACACACCTTCTTTTAGAAGACAAGTTTATAGAAGAAAAATCTCAGGTCCATCACCTTCTCTTTAGCAAATAGTAGTGTCTTGGAAGTGGGAGAGCACATGCAATTAAAAGGCTTACATGGTACAATGTCCACATGACACTTATTACATTCAGAGAACAGCGAAAATAAATGTGAAGCATCTCCATTTGTGCCACAGGCAATCGATGGAGTCCATGTGACCTACTCCTTGTGATCATCATGATAAGAGTCTTCATCGGCATCACCCTCTTCCTAGTATTATTGTGTAATACAAACATAATTAAACATGCCGATGAATATTGTAACACTATATATTTGACCTATCTGGCAGTGCAATACTCACCAAAATAAAGAAAAACTCTTAAGTTCTGGCAGAACCTCCTTTGTTTATTGGGACATCAATGACATGCAATTTAAGGGTATCATATATATTATATAGTTTGCATATCCAACCATGTGTCATCCATGTGCAAAACAAGATATTGAGATCAATTACTTTGCAAACAATGATATTTGTGGTAAACCTGCCTTTTCCTTTTCATAAAATTATTTACATTAGGTAAAATACACTGCATATTGACATAAACCCGACATTTCCCTTCTCATGAGAATTATTTGCATTAGGTAAAATACACTACATTTTGAACCATTTTTTTTGTTGCCACAACTGAAAAATTATTAAGTTCACATGCATCTGTCTAACAAATTATGAAAAAAAATCATTTTTACTGGTTTACTATTGACTTCTGGTACTTTTTCATTGTTTGAATGATAACAATTAAGTATCCGTGTTAGCATCTATTGCTTGCCAAAAGTTGTTGTATAACAATCTACTTGAGCGCGATAAGAAAAGGAATTATAAGCCATATTGTCGATAATAAATTTAGTAAGTTTGAATATCAGTACATTAAGACTACAATGTTATTCTGTTCAGAACTTTTCATAATGATAAGAAATGGACACCATAAGCTATATTTTAGACCTTATGCCTTTTGAGATTGAATATGAACATGATTAGGATTACTGTATTGTTTATGTTGAGCTCATGATGATTTGCTTGTAGGTTTTTCATGGATCCTTGATTTGCATGATAGGTTTTTGATGGATCCCCGGCAGCAAATTCTGGAACGAAAGTTGGCGATGTCATTACCAAGCTTGATGAAGTCCCTTTGTTCAGTGCACAAGAGGTTCCATTTCATAATTTTCTCGTGTATTTTTTTCCTAAAAATATGTTGCAAAATCGAACTTTCATTTGCTCTTGTTGTTCGGCTGCATCTAACTAATCCATTGCATGTTGTACTAGTTCTTCAGGGAAACCGATGTTAGTCCTTGTTTTTGGTTGTGCTCATTTTTAGCAATAACGTCTAGTGTTTTTATCGCGTCAAGCAGCAGTTAAGAGCACGTCAGTCCTCCAACACGAAAATGTATAAATTTAGTGAACAAGTGCAAGGTAACATGTTTTTATGAGGCAAAGTTAAACAGTTTATAATTACAATATTAATATTGTCTCACACAAAAAACACACGAGAATATCAGGCCAAAACAAAATGCACAATTCATTTTGCCTCAATTCTTGTTCGGTGCATGTAGCATAATATTTTGACATATTCTCCATTGCAAGCTAGAGTTATGTGATGTTTCGAGAAGATGGATTTTGGACATAATTATTTATTTTCTGTAAGCATAATATATGAATGTCCATGATTTAAACAATCTAGTGTCATTCCTGCCAGTTCCATAAGCTGGTTTTGGACAAGACGGAGAGTACTACGCAACACGGTGATGTGATGCCTTTTGAGGTTAGTTGCGATCCTTTAGTATGAACTATTTCTCCTTCTACATTATGCATTGATTATTTTATGTCATGCCATTGCATATGAAAATAGGTATCTGTCCTAAGGCCGGGTAACAGTTTTGACTTCTGTGCAACTATCAACGCTGAAGTGATTGACATGAGCAAACAAAACAGGTTTTTCCTGATACATATAGTTTGGTAAAAAGAAGTGTCAGTATTTTTCATGAAGTTTATTGTTTCAATGATAGATGGCCGGTACCCAAGACCAAGTGGCTATATCCAGATAATAAGTATGATGATGAGGGGCCCCTTGTTCGAAAGTGCTCCCGACCTGACTATCGATATCGTGTGGACCTCTCTCCTCCTAATGTTTTTTGAAGGAATAACTTTAAGTTGTCCCTGTTTCATTCTCTGTTGAGTTTTCTCTTTGTGAAATGTTATACCTTCGCAAACATATGACATCCATCGGTCCATGTAGTGTTCATGTAGCTCCATCTAACTTTTTTTCAAAATGTGAAAAATGCTAACAAACTGAAGTGCATTAAGTAAGTAAATTGCTAATTAAGGTCTGCCAATTTAGGATGAGTATGAATTAAAAGTGGTACAAAAGAATAAGATCCTCTTTTACATACTCAATATTCTTTAACATTGATGTTTGGAAGTGATCATCTTGATTTTAGATCACATAATTAACCAACCATAATTAAAAAAAGTCTAGTAATTTTAACTCTTGCAGGCTTTGTGTGGGTTGCACTTGCTGTCTAATCCAAAACCATCACCCAGCTACTAATCATGTGTATTTTATGTTGTATATAACACATGCACAATTAAATAGTTAGTGTGCGTGTGTAGTTACCTCGCCGTTCATGGTTGGAGGATGGACAAGGCTAGACCTTTCGTAGTTGCAGTCTGTAGTTGGTAGCACCTCCTCGCCTGCTCGTTTGGTGAGGACGATGATGTGTGTGCGTGTGTCCCTCCTCTTGGGAGGTTGTACCTGTACTGCTGTTCTCTTCCTGTTCAATGAAATGAAACGCAAACTCTCTTGCGTTTTCTCGAAAAAATAGTTAGTGTGATGTATCTAGTTAACTTTTGACACAAATGGTCTAATTGCAGGAACCACTAGATGCATTTATACATGTCTAATATTTTTCAACACATTTTGATGTGGATTAACCTAACTTCAAACGTTACCTGTTGCCTTTGTTTCAGCTTCCCCCGATGAGGACGAGTCCACACAAGATTGTGATGAAGAGTGAGGAGTAATCTTGTAGGGTTAGTAAAGACAAGTTGAGATCTTCTTGACAACTGGAATGAAAGTATAAAAAACCCGAAATGAAAGTCTATGTTGCCAGATTTATGTTTGGTACTCCCTCTGTTCCATAATTCCTGTTGTGTTTTTAGTTCAGTTAAACCATGGCAGGAATTATGGAACGGAGGGAGTGTTAAACAGAATGGTGTAGCTAAGTTTAGCCTGATATACTTTTATTTTAGTTAACTTTGCTAATTAGCTAGCTATTAACTTCACTTGATAAGACTGGGGAAAATAGAAATAGAAAACTTTCTGATGTGAGAATTTATTTAGTGGGGAAAATATCATGTGATACCAACACTCACATGATCACATGTTTGGATTTGTCTTTTTTGATTCTTTCTATGTATTTCGAATTTGGATGAACATTTAAGGTGGTGTCAAATGAATTGCACACAGGGATGGAAACACTGTTACTTTCATGCATATGCTGACGGTTGTCATCGTAAGTGTTTCATTCTGTGTTTACAAGCGGAGCAGGGCTCCTGTCACGAAGCATATTTACGATTTCTAAGTCGGCCTCATAGTGCGTCTCAAAGGAGGAGAATGAAGAGCTCATGCGCTTCTTCCCGCCGTTAGAAATTGACGCTGGACATATTTGGTTCGTGACTATCTTTGCCATATGTTGCCACATTATTTTTGTCACACTTGCCTAACTTGGGGTACTTCGGGCCTGTTTGGATTGTGAGTTGTGACTAACTTGTGTTGCCACACTTGCCTAACTTGAGTTGCTCAAATTTTTAAATACACTTTGGCTTGCCTAAGGGAATCTTGTCACACTTTCTGTGCAAATGACATGTGGGACATATTGCTTATAAAATAATCATTTGCCTTAGTTGTGACTAGAACCAAACACCCATCTAACTTAGTCAAACTTGTATAACTTGAGGTGTGGCAAGTTATGGCTAGTAACCAAAAACCCCGCTGCTCTTTTCTCCGTGAAACCGAACATGGCTCCTGACCTTGATGGATGGTCAGTGGCCTTCTTTCATAGGTTTTGGAGTTTTTTAGAGTGCCTTTGTTCTCGGGCTGATAATATTCGTTTATTTCGCCTGATAGTGTTGATTAACATGTCGTTCAAAATCTGCACCAAAGCCTATGGCTCGCGTTTGTCCTCGGTGGCTCACCGTGTCATCAAACGATGTCAATCCACCTTCATCATAGGCCGTTACATCCTTGAAGGGCCAGTGGAGTTGCAGGAGGTTGTCCATAAGGTTAAACGCCGCAAGCAGCATGCTATCCTGCTTAAGTTAGACTTTGAAAAAGCCTACGATCGTGTTAATTGGGAGTTCCTTCACGAGGTGTTGATATGAAAGGGTTTTGATAATAGATAGGCGCGGGTTGAGGTAGGGACCCAAAGGGGTTCGCGATTGCAATACGCTGGCGGCACAATGGCGCTCTTCCAACCGGACTTGTTCTGCATCGCCTCGATAAAACTGATTTGAGGCAATGTCTGGGCTAAATGTAAAGTTTCACAAGTGGCGAGATGATTTCCATGGGGATGGACCATGGGGAGGGACAGTGGGTTGCCGATCTTCTTAGCTGTAAATTAGGATCCTTCCCTATAACGTATCTTGGGCGAATCTCCCAGGAACCGCTTCGTCCCGACCGCTCCCGCAAGCGGCTGGGTGAAGCCCTAGTCGCCGCCGGCCCTAGCCCTCCCCCTACCTCTCTTTCCCCTTGGCGCCGCCGGAGGGCGCGGCCAGGCAAAGCCTGGTCCGCGTCGGCGGCGGCGGGGCTCTCTTTGTTGGAAATATGCCCTAGAGGCAATAAATAAATGGTTATTATTATATTTCTTTGTTCATGATAATAGTCTATTATTCATGCTATAATTGTGTTATCTGGAAATCGTAATACACGTGTGAATACATAGACCACAACGTGTCCCTAGTGAGCCTCTAGTTGACTAGCTTGTTGATCAACAGATAGTCATGGTTTCCTGACTATGGACATTGGATGTCATTGATAATGGGATCACATCATTGGGAGAATGATGTGATGGACAAGACCCAATCCTAAGCATAGCTCAAAGATCGTGTAGTTCGTTTAGCTAAAGCTTTTCTAAATGTCAAGTATCATTTCCTTAGACCATGAGATTGTGCAACTCCCGGATACCGTAGGAGTGCTTTGGTGTGCCAAACGTCACAACGAATCGGGTGACTATAAAGGTACACTACGGGTATCTCCGAAAGTGTCTCATTGGGTTGGCACGAATCGAGACTGGATTTGTCACTCCGTATGACGGAGAGGTATCTCTGGGCCCACTCGGTAATGCATCATCATAATGAGCTCAATGTGACCAAGTGTCCGGTCACGGATCATGCATTACTGATGCGAGTAAAGTGACTTGCCGATAACGAGATTAAACTAGGTATTGGGATACCGACGATCGAATCTCGGGCAAGTAACGTACCGATTGACAAAGGGAATTGTATACGGGGGTTGCTTGAATCCTCTACATCGTGGTTCATCCGATGAGATCATCGAGGAGCATGTGGGAGCCAACATGGGTATCCATATCCCGCTGTTGGTTATTGACCAGAGAGGCGTCTCGGTCATGTCTGCATGTCTCCCGAACCCGTAGGGTCTACACACTCGAGGTTCGGTGACGCTAGGGTTGTAGAGATATGAGTATGCAGTAACCCGAAAGTTGTTCGGAGTCCCGGATGAGATCTCGGAGTCACAAGGAGTTCCGGAATGGTCCGGAGGTAAAGAATTATATATAGGAAGTCAGGTTTCGGCCATCGGGAAAGTTTCGGGGGTCACCGGTATTGTACCGGGACCACCGGAAGGGTCCCGGGGGTCCACCGGGTAGGGCCACCTATCTCGGAGGGCCCCATGGGCTGAAGTGGGAGGGGAACTAGCCCCTGGTGGGCTGGTGCGCCCCCCCTTGGGCCCCCCTGCGCCTAGGGTTGGGAAACCCTAGGGGTGGGGCGCCCACCGGCTTGGGAAGCCACCCCCGCGCCCCCCTTGGAGATCCCATCTCAGGGGCGGGCGCCCCTAGGGGGCCTATATAAGAGGGGAGGGAGGCAGCCGCACCCATGCTCTTGGCGCCCCTCCCCTTGCTACACCTCTCCTCTCGCAGACGCTTGGCGAAGCCCTGCCGAGATCGCTGCTGCATCCACCACCACGCCGTCGTGTTGCTGGATCTTCATCAACCTCTCCTTCCCCCTTGCTGGATCAAGAAGGAGGAGACGTCTTCCCAACCATACGTGTGTTGAACGCGGAGGTGCTGTCCGTTCAGCACTAGGATCATCGGTGATTTGGATCACGACGAGTACGACTCCCTCAACCCCGTTCTCTTGAACGCTTCTGCTCGTGATCTACAAGGGTATGTAGATGCACTCCTCTCTCTCGTTGCTAGATGAACTCATAGATTGATCTTGGTGAAACCGTAGAAAAATTTTATTTTCTGCAACGCTCCCCAACAGTGGCATCATGAGCTAGGTCTATGCGTAGTTCTCTTTGCACTAGTAGAACACAAACTTGTTGTGGGCGTAGATGTTGTCAACTTTCTTGCCACTACTAGTCTTATTTTGCTTCAGCGGTATTGTGGGATGAAGCTGCCCGGATCGACCTTACACGTACGCTTACGTGAGACAGGTTCCACCGACTGACATGCACTAGTTGCATAAGGTGGCTAGCGGGTGTCTGTCTCTCCCACTTTAGTTGGAGCGGATTCGATGAAAAGGGTCCTTATGAAGGGTAAATAGAAGTTGGCAAATCATGTTGTGGCTTTTACATAGGTAAGAAAACGTTCTTGCTAGAACCCTATTGCAGCCACGTAAAACATGCAACAACAATTAGAGGACGTCTAACTTGTTTTTGCAGCATGTGATTGTGATGTGATATGGCCAAAAGTTGTGATGAATGATGAATGATATATATATGTGATGTATGAGATCATGTTCTTGTAATAGGAATCACTGAAGGAAATATGCCCTAGAGGCAATAATAAAGTTATTATTTATTTCCTTATATCATGATAAATGTTTATTATTCATGCTAGAATTGTATTAACCGGAAACATAATACATGTGTGAATATATAGACAAACAGTATGTCACTAGTATGCCTCTACTTGACTAGCTTGTTAATCAAAGATGGTTATGTTTCCTAACCATGAACAAGGAGTTGTTATTTGATTAACAAGGTCACATCATTAGTTGAATGATCTGATTGACATGACCCATTCCGTTAGCTTAGCACACGATCGTTTAGTATGTTGCTATTGCTTCCTTCATGACTTATACATGTTCCTATGACTATGAGATTATGCAACTCCGCTTACGGAGGAACACTTTGGTACTACCAAACGTCACAACGAATCGGGTGATTATAAAGGAGTACTACAGGTGTCTCCAAAGGCAGATGTTGGGTTGGCGTATTTCGAGATTAGGATTTGTCACTCCGAATGTCGGAGAGGTATCTCTGGGCCCTCTCGGTAATGCACATCACTTAAGCCTTGCAAGCATTGCAACTAATGAGTTAGTTGTGAGATGATGTATTACGGAACGAGTAAAGAGACTTTCCGGTAACGAGATTAAACTAGGTATTGGATACCGATGATCGAATCTCGGGAAAGTAACATACCGATGACAAAGGGAACAACGTATGTTGTTATGCGGTTTGACCGATAAAGATCTTCGTAGAATATGTAGGAACCAATATGAGCATCCAGGTTCCGCTATTGGTTATTGACCGAGAATAGTTCTAGGTCATGTCTACATAGTTCTCGAACCGTAGGGTCCGCACGCTTAAGGTTTCAATGACGGTTATTATGAGTTTATGTATTTTGATGTACCAAGGAGTTCGAGTCCCGGATGTGATCACGGACATGACGAGGAGTCTCGAAATGGTCGAGACATAAAGATTGATATATTGGATGGTTATATTCGGACACGGAAAGGTTCCGGAAGTTTCGGAGAAAACCGGAGTGCCGGAGGGGTTACGGAACCCCCGGGAAGTTATGGGCCTTATTGGGCCAAGAGGGAGAGAGAGGGCTGCACCAAGAGGTGGTGCGCCCCTCCATGGGGAGTCCGACTGGACTAGGAGGGGCGCAGCCCCCTTCCTCTCCTCTCCTCTCTTTCCTTCCCTTCCCTCTTCCTAGTAGGACTAGGAAAGGGAGTCCTACTCCTACTAGGAGGAGGACTCCCTCCCTTGGTGCGCCCCAAGGGCTGGCCGCCCTCCCCTTGCTCCTTTATATACGGGGCAGGGGGCACCCTAGGACACACAAGTTGATCTACGGATCGTTCCTTAGCCGTGTCGGTGCCCCCTCCACCATATTCCACCTCGGTCATATTGTAGCGGTGCTTAGGCGAAGCCTGCGACGGTAGAACATCAAGATCGTCACCACACCGTCGTCTTGACGAACTCCTTCCCCGACGCTTTGCTGGATCGGAGCTCGGGGATCGCCATCGAGCTGAACGTGTGCCAAGAACTCGGAGGTGCCGAGTAACGGTGCTTGGATCGGTCGGATCGTGAAGACGTCGACTACATCAACAGCGTTAATATAACGCTTCCGCTTTCGGTCTCACGAGGGTGAGCGACGACACTCTCCCTCTCGTTGCTATGCCATCACCATGGTCTTGCGTGATCGTAGGAAAATTTTTGAAATTACTACGCTCCCCAACAAGGGCATCCGAGCCTGGTTTTATGCGTTGATGTCATATGCACGAGTAGAACACAAGTGAGTTGTGGGCGATACAAGTCATACTACCTACCAGCATGTCATACTTTGGTTCAGCGGTATTGTGAGATGAAGCGCCCGGACCGACATTACGCGTGACGCTTACGCGAGACTGGTTTCACCGCTGTGAGCACTCGTTGCTTAAAGGTGATGGCGGGTGTCTGCTCTCTCACTTTAGTTGAATCGAGTGTGGCTACGCCCGGTCCTTGAGAAGGTTAAACGGAGTCTATTTGACGAAGTATCGTTGTGGTTTTGATGCGTAGTAAGAACGGTTCTTGCTCAGCCCGTAACAGCCACGTAAAACTTGCAACAACAAAGTAGAGGACGCCTAACTTGTTTTTGCAGGGCATGTTGTGATGTGATATGGTCAAGACGTGATGAGATATAAGTTGTTGTATGAGATGATCATGTTTTGTTGAAGTTATCGGCAATCGGCGAAGAAGCCTTATGGTTGTCTCTTTATTGCATAAGATGCAAGCGCCAAATAATTGCTTTACTTTATCGCTATGTGATAGCAATAGTTGCAAGAGTAATAGTTGGCGAGACGACCATGTGACGACACATGATATAGATCAAGATGATGGAGATCATGGTGTCATGCGGTGACGATGGAAATCATGACGATGCTTTGGAGATGGAGATCAAAGGCACAAGATGAAGATGGCCATATCATGTCACATATTTTGATTGCATTTGATGTTTATTCTTTATACATCTTATTCTGCTTTGATTGACGGTAGCATTATAAGATGATCTCTCACTAAAATTATCAAGTAGTGTTCTCCTGAGTATGCACCGTTGCCAAAGTTCGTCGCGTCGAGACACCACGTGATGATCGGGTGTGATAAGCTCTCGTCCATCTACAACGGTGCAAGCCAGTTTTGCACACGCGAATACTCAGGTTATACTTGGCGAGCCTAGCATATGCAGATATGGCCTCGGAACACGGAGACCGAAAGGTCGGCGTGAATCATATAGTAGATATGATCAACATAAGATGTTCACCATTGAAAACTACTCCATCTCACGTGATGATCGGTTATGGTTTAGTTGATTTGGATCACGTGATCACTTAGATGACTAGAGAGATGTCTGTCTAAGTGGGAGTTCTTAAGTAATATGATTAATTGAACTTAAATTTATCATGAACTTAGTCCTGGTAGTATTTTGCAGATTATGTTGTAGATCAATAGCTCGCGTTGTTGCTTCCCCGTGTTTTTATATGTGTTCCTAGAAAAATTGTATTGAAAAATGTTAGTAGCAATATTATGGATTGGATCCGTGATCTGAGGTTTATCCTCATTGCTGCACGTAAGAATTATGTCCTTGATGCACCGCTAGGTGATGGACCTATTGCAGGAGCGTATGCGATGTTATGAACGTTTGGCTAGCTCAATATGATGACTACTTGATAGTTTAGTGCACCATGCTTAAACGGCTTAGAATCGGGACTTCAAAGACGTTTTGAACGTCATGGACCATATGAGATGTTCCAGGAGTTGAAGTTAATATTTCAAGCAAATACCGAGTTGAGAGATATGAAGTCTCCAACAAGTTCTATAGCTAAAAGATGGAGGAGAATCGCTCAACTAGTGAGCATGTTCTCGATTGTCCGGGTACTTCAATCGCTTGAATCAAGTGGGAGTTAATCTTCCAGATAAGATAGTGATTGACAGAATTCTCTAGTCACCATCACTAAGTTACTAGAACTTCGTGATGAACTATAGTATGCAAGGGATGACGAAAACAATTCCCAAGCTCTTCGCGATGCTAAAATCGGCGAAGGTAGAAATCAAGAAAAACATCAAGTGTTGATGGTTGACAAGACCACTAGTCTCAAGGAAAAGGGCAAAGGGAAGAAGGGGAATTTCAAGAAGAACGGCAAGCAAGTTGTTGTTCGAGTGAAGAAGCTCAAGTCTGGACCTAAGCCTGAGACTAAGTGCTTTTGATGCAATGGAACTGGTCACTGGAAGCGGAACTACCCCAAGTATTTGGCGGATAAGAAGGATGGCAAATTGAACAAGAGTATATTTGATATACAGGTTATTGATGTGTGCCTTACTAGTGTTTATAGTAGCCCCGAGTATTTGATACTTGTTCGGTTGTTGAGATTAGTAACTCAAACAGGAGTTCTGAGAATAAACAGAGACTAGTTGAAGGGAAGTGACGATGAGTGTTGGAAGTAGTTCCAAGATTGATATGATCATCATCGCACACTCCTATACTTTCGGGATTAGTGTTAAACCTAAATAAATGTTATTTGGTGTTTGCGTTGAGCATTAATATGATTTGATCATGTTTATTGCAAAACGTTTATTCATTTAAAGTCAAAGAATAATTGTTGTTCTGTTTAAATGAATAAAACCTTCAATGGTCATACACCCAATGAAAATAGTTTGTTGGATCTCGATCGTAATGATACACATATTCATAATATTGATGCCAAAAGATGCAAAGTTAATAATGATAGTGCAACTTATTTGTGGCACTGCCGTTTAGGTCATATTGGTGTAAAACGATGAAGAAACTCCATCTTGATGGACTTTCGGAATCACTTGGTTATGAATCATTTGATGCTTGCGAACCGTGCCGCTTTGGGCAAGATGACTAAAACTCCGTTCTCGGAACAATGGAACAAGCTACCGACTTATTGGAAATAATACATACCGATGTATGCGATCCAATGAGTGTTGATGCTCGTGGCAAGTATCGTTATTTCGACCTTCACAAGATGATTTGAGCAGATATGGGTATATCTACTTGATGAAACATAAGTCTGAAATAGTTGAAAGGTTCAAAGAATTTCAGAGTGAAGTGGAAAATCATCGTAACAAGAAAATAAAGTTTCGCGATCTGATCGTGGAGATGAATATTTGAGTTACGAGTTTGGTCTTCAATGAAAACAATGTGGAATAGTTTCACAGCTCACGCCACCGAACACCACAACGTTATGGTGTGTCCGAACGTCAGAACCGTACTTTATTATGATATGGTGCGATCTATGATGTATCTTACCGATTTACCACTATCGTTTTGGGGTTATGCATTAGAGACAGCTGCATTCACGTTTAATAGGGCACCATCTAAATCCGTTGAGATGACACCGTATGAACTATGGTTTAACAGTAAACCTAAGCTGTCGTTTCTTAAAGTTTGGAGTTGTGATGCTTTTGTGAAAAAGTTTTCACCTGATAAGCTCTAACCCAAATCGGAGAAGTGCGTCTTCATAGAATACCCAAAGGAAACTGTTGGGTACACCTTCTATCACAGGTCTAAAGGCAAAACATTCGTTGCTAAGATGGATCCTTTCTAGAGAAGGAGTTTTCTCTCGAAAGAAGTGAGTGGGAGGAAAGTAGAACTTGATGAGGTAATTGTACCTTCTCCTTATTGGAAAGTAGTTCATCACGAAATTAGTTTCATGATTCCTACACCAATTAGTGAGGAAGTTAATGATGATGATCATGAAACTTCAGATCAAGTTGCTACCAAACCTCGTGGGTCTTCCAGAGTAAGATCCGCACTGTGAGTGGTACGGTAATCATGTTCGGAAGTCATCTTACTAGACCATGATGAACCTACGAACTATGAGGAAGCGATGATGAGCCCAGATTCAGCGAAATGGCTTGAAGCCATGAAATCTGAGATAGGATCCATGTATGAGAACAAAGTATGGACTTTGATTGACTTGCTCGATGATCGCAAGCCATGTTAAATAAATGGATCTTCAAGAGGAAGACGGACAGCGATAGTAGTGTTACTATCTACAAAGCTCGACTTGTTGCAAAAGGTTTTCGACAAGTTCAATGTGTTGAATACGATGAGATTTTCTCACTCGTAACGATGCTTAAGCCTGTCCGAATCATGTTAGCAATTGCCACATTTTATGAAATCTGGCAAATGGATGTCAAAACAGCATTCCTTAATGGATTTATTAAAGAAGAGTTGTATATGATGCAACCGAAGGTTTTGTCAATCCTAAAGGAGCTAACAAAATGTGCAAGCTCCAATGATCCATCTATGGACTGGTGCAAGCATCTCGAGTTGGAATAAACGCTTTGATAGTGTGATCAAAGCATATAGTTTTATATGAGACTTGCGGTGAAGCCTGTATTTACAAGAAAGTGAGTGGGAGCACTACAGCATTTCCGATAAGTATATGTGAATGACATATTGTAGATCGGAAATAATGTAGAATTATTCTGCAAAGCATAAAGGAGTGTTTCAAAGGAGTTTTTCAAAGAAAGACCTCGGTGAAGCTGCTTACATATTGAGCATTAAGATCTATAGAGATAGATCAAGACGCTTGATAAGTTTTTCAATGAGTACATACCTAGACAAGATTTTGAAGTAGTTCAAAATGGAATAGTCAAAGAAAGAGTTCTTGCCTGTGTTACAAAGGTGTGAAATTGAGTAAGACTCAAAACCCGGCCACGGCAGAAGATAGAAAGAGAATGAAAGTCATTCCCTATGCCTTGGCCATAGGTTCTATAAAGTATGCCATGCTGTGTACCAGATCTATTGTATACCCTGCACTGTTTGGCAAGGGAGTACAATAGTGATCTAGGAATAGATCACGGGACAGCGGTCAAAATTATCCTTAATGGAATAAGGATATGTTTCTCGATTATGGAAGTGATAAAAGGTTAAATCGTAAAGGATTACGCCGATGCAAGTTTTGACACCGATCTGGATGACTTTAAGTCTCGATCTAGATACATATTGATAGTGGGAGCAATTAGCTAGAGTAGCTCCGTGCGAGCATTGTTGACATAGAGATTTGCAAAATACATACGGATCTGAATGTGGCGGACCCGTTGACTAAGATTCTCTCACAAAGCAAAACATGATCACACCTTAGTACTCTTTGGGTGTTAATCACATAGCGATGTGAACTAGATTACTGAATCTAGTAAACCCTTTGGGTCTTGGTCACATGGCGATGTGAATTATGGGTGTTAATCACATGATGATGTGAATTATCGATGTTAATCACATGGTGATGTGATCTAGATTATTGACTCTAGTGCAAGTGGGAGATCAAGGAAATATGCCCTAGAGGCAATAATAAAGTTATTATTTATTTCCTTATATCATGATAAATGTTTATTATTCATGCTAGAATTGTATTAACCGGAAACATAATACATGTGTGAATATATAGACAAACAAGATGTCACTAGTATGCCTCTACTTGACTAGCTTGTTAATCAAAGATGGTTATGTTTCCTAACCATGAACAAGGAGTTGTTATTTGATTAACAAGGTCACATCATTAGTTGAATGATCTGATTGACATGACCCATTCCGTTAGCTTAGCACACGATCGCTTAGTATGTTGCTATTGCTTCCTTCATGACTTATACATGTTCCTATGACTATGAGATTATGCAACTCCGTTTACGGAGGAACACTTTGGTACTACCAAACGTCACAACGTAATCGGGTGATTATAAAGGAGTACTACAGGTGTCTCCAAAGGCGATGTTGGGTTGGCGTATTTGAGATTAGGATTTGTCACTCCGAATGTCGGAGAGGTATCTCTGGGCCCTCTCGGTAATGCACATCACTTAAGCCTTGCAAGCATTGCAACTAATGAGTTAGTTGCGAGATGATGTATTACGGAACGAGTAAAGAGACTTTCCGTAACGAGATTAAACTAGGTATTGGATACCGACGATCGAATCTCGGAAAGTAACATACCGATGACAAAGGAACAACGATGTTGTTATGCGGTTTGACCGATAAAGATCTTCAGAGAATATGTAGGAACCAATATGAGCATCCAGGTTCCGCTATTGGTTATTGACCGAGAATAGTTCTAGGTCATGTCTACATAGTTCTCGAACCGTAGGGTCCGCACGCTTAAGGTTTCAATGACGGTTATTATGAGTTTATGTATTTTGATGTACCAAGGAGTTCGAGTCCGGATGTGATCACGGACATGACGAGGAGTCTCGAAATGGTCGAGACATAAAGATTGATATATTGGATGGTTATATTCGGACACCGAAAGGTTCGGAAGTTTCGGAGAAAACCGGAGTGCCGGGAGGTTACCGAACCCCCGGGAAGTTATGGGCCTTATTGGGCCAAGAGGGAGAGAGGGCTGCACCAAGAGGTGGTGCGCCCCCCTCCATGGGGAGTCCGAATTGGACTAGGAGGGGCGCCCCCCTTCCCTCTCCCTCTCCCTCTCTTTCCTTCCCTTCCTCTTCCTAGTAGGACTAGGAAAGGGAGTCCTACTCCTACTAGGAGGAGGACTCCCCCCCCTTGGTCGCCCAAGGGCTGGCCGCCCTCCCCTTGCTCCTTTATATCACGGGCGGGGGGCACCCTAGGACACACAAGTTGATCTACGGATCGTTCCTTAGCCGTGTGCGGTGCCCCCTCCACCATATTCCACCTCGGTCATATTGTAGCGGTGCTTAGGCGAAGCCTGCGACGGTAGAACATCAAGATCGTCACCACACCGTCGTCTTGACGGAACTCCTTCCCCGACGCTTTGCTGGATCGAGCTCGGGATCGCCATCGAGCTGAACGTGTGCCAAGAACTCGGAGGTGCCGGAGTAACGGTGCTTGGATCGGTCGGATCGTGAAGACGTCGACTACATCAACCGCGTTAATATAACGCTTCGCTTTCGGTCTCGAGGGTGCGTGAGCGGACACTCTCCCCTCTCGTTGCTATGCCATCACCATGGTCTTGCGTGATCGTAGGAAAATTTTTGAAATTACTACGTTCCCCAACAATCACAACTTGCATGTCGATGAGTATGACAACCGGCAGGAGCCATAGGAGTTGTCTTATTTATTGTATGACCTGTGTGTCATTGATTCAACGCCATGTAATTACTTTACTTTATTGCTAAACCGTTAGCCATAGTAGTAGAAGTAATAGTTGGCGAGCAACCCCATGGAGACACGATGATGGAGATCATGATGATGGAGATCATGGTGTCATGCCGGTGACGAAGATGATCATGGAGCCCCGAAGATGGAGATCAAACGAGCTATATGATATTGGCCATATCATGTCACTACTATTTGATTGCATGTGATGTTTATCATGTTTTTGCATCTTGTTTACTTAGAACGACGGTAGTAAATAAGATGATCCTCATAATAATTTCAAGAAAGTGTTCCCCCTAACGTGCGCCGTTCTAAAAGTTCGTTGTTTCAAGCACCACGTGATGATCGGGTGTGATAGATTCTAACGTTCACATACAACGGGTGTAAGACAGATTTACACACGCATAAACACTTAGGTTAACTTGACGAGCCTAGCATGTACAGACGTGGCCTCGGAACACAAGAGACCGAAAGGTCGAACATGAGTCGTATGGAAGATACGATCAACATGGAGATGTTCATCGATAATGACTAGTCCGTCTCACGTGATGATCGGACACGGCCTAGTCGACTCGGATCATGTATCACTTAGATGACTAGAGGGATGTCTAATCTGAGTGGGAGTTCATTAAATATTTTGATTAGATGAACTTAATTATCATGAACTTAGTCTAAAAACCTTTGCAAATATGTCTTATAGATCAAATGGCCAACGCTCATGTCCACCTCAATTTCAACGTGTTCCTAGAGAAAACCAAGCTGAAAGATGATGGCAGCAACTATACGGACTGGGTCCGAACCCGAGGATCATCCTTATAGCTGCAAAGAAAGATTATGTCTTAGAAGCACCGCTAGGTGAAGCTCCCATCCTGAACCAAGACGTTATGAACGCTTGGCAGTCTCGTCTTGATGATTACTCCCTCGTTCGAGGCGGCATGCTTTACAGCTTAGAACCGGGGCTCCAAAAGCGTTTTGAGCAACACGGAGCATATGAGATGTTCAAGAGCTGAAAATGGTTTTCCAAGCTCATGCCCGGTCGAGAGATATGAAGTCTCCGACAAGTACTTTAGTTGTAAGATGGAGGAAAATAGTTCATCGGTGAGCACATACTCAAAATGTGCAGGTTGCACAACCGCTTGACTCACCGGGAGTTAATCTCCGGATGACGCGATTATTGACAGAATCCTCCGCCGCTTCCACCGAGCTACAAGAGCTTTGTGATGAACTTCAATATGCAGGGATAGAAAAGACCATTCCCGAGGTATATTCAATGCTGAAATCAGCGGAGGTAGAAATCAAGAAGGAACATCAAGTGTTGATGGTGAATAAAACCACTAAGTTCAAGAAAGGCAAGGGTAAGAAGAACTTCAAGAAGGACGGCAAGGAGTTGCAGCGCCCGTAAGCCAGCTTGCGGGAAGAAGTCAAAGAATGGACCCAAGCCCAAACTGAGTGCTTTTATTGCAAGGAAGCGGACACTGAAGCGGAACTGCCCCAAATACTTAGCGGACAAGAAGGCCGGCAACACTAAAGGTATATGTGATATACATGTAATTGATGTGTACCTTACCAAGACTCGTAGTAGCTCCCGGTATTTGATACCGTGTCGTTGCTCATATTTGTAACTCAAAGCAGGAGCTGTGAAATAAGCGGAGACTGGCGAAGGACGAGGTGACGATGCGCGTCGGGAATGGTTCCAAGGTCGATGTGATCGCCGTCAGCATGCTACCTCTACATTTGCCTACGGGATTAGTTTTAAACCTCAATAATTGTTATTTAGTACCAGCTTTGAGCATGAACATTGTATCTGGATCTCGTTTAATACGAGATGGCTACTCATTTAAATCCGAGAATAATGGTTGTTCTATTTGTATGAGAGATATGTTTTATGGTCATGCCCCGATGGTCAATGGTTTATTCTTAATGAATCTCGAACGTGATGTTACACATATTCATAGTGTAAATACCAAAAGATGTAAGGTTGATAACGATAGTCCCACATACTTGTGGCACTGCCGCCTTGGTCACATTGGTGTCAAGCGCATGAAGAAGCTCCATGCGGATGGACTTTTAGAGTCTCTCGATTATGAATCATTTGACACATGCGAACCATGCCTCATGGGTAAAATGACCAAGACTCCGTTCTCCGGAATAATGGAGCGAGCAACCAACTTATTGGAAATCATACATACCGATGTAAAAGGTCCAATGAGCGTTGAGGCTCATGGAGGATATCGTTATGTTCTCACTCTCACCGACGACTTGAGTAGATATGGGTATTTCTACTTGATGAAACACAAGTCGAGACCTTTGAAAAGTTCAAGGAATTTTAGAATGAGGTAGAGAATCAACGTGACCGAAGATAAAGTTCCTACGATCGATCGTGGAGGAGAATATTTAAGTCACGAATTTGGTACGCACTTAAGGAAATGTGGAATCGTTTCACAACTCACGCCGCCTGGAACACCTCAGCGTAACGGTGTGTCCGAACGTCGTAATCACACTTTATTGGATATGGTGTGATCTATGATGTCTCTTACCGATTTACCGCTATCATTTTGGGGATACGCTCTAGAGACAGCTACATTCACTTTAAATAGGGCACCGTCTAAATCCGTTGAGACGACACCGTATGAATTATGGTTTGGGAAGAAACCTAAGTTGTCATTTCTAAAAGTTTGGGGATGCGATGCTTATGTCAAGAAACTTCAACCTGAAAAGCTCGAACCCATGTCGGAAAAATGCGTCTTCATAGGATACCCTAAGGAAACCATTGGGTATACCTTCTACCTCAGATCTGAAGGCAAGATCTTTGTTGCCAAGAACGGGTCCTTTCTGGAGAAAGAGTTTCTCTCGAGAGAAGTAAGTGGGAGGAAAGTGGAACTTGATGAAGTACTACCTCTTGAACCGGTGAGTAGAGCAACTCAGGAAGATGTTCCTGTGGTGCCAGCACCAACTGAAGAGGAAGTTAATGATGATGATCAAGGTACTTCGGATCAAGTTACTACTAAACTTCGTAGGTCCACGAGGACACGTTCCACACCAGAGTGGTATGTCAACCCTGTCCTGGAAATCATGTTGTTAGACAACGGTGAACCTTCGAACTATGAAAAAGCGATGGCGGGCCCAGATTCCAACAAATGGCTTGAAGCCATGCAATCCGAGATAGGATCCATGTATGAAAACGAAGTATGGACTTTGACAGACTTGCCCGATGATCGGCGAGCGATAGAAAACAAATGGATCTTTAAGAAGAAGACGGACGCAGATGGTAATGTTACCATCTATAAAGCTCGACTTGTCGCTAAGGGTTACCGACAAGTTCAAGGGGTTGACTACGATGAGACATTCTCTCCCGTAGCGAAGCTAAAGTCCGTCTGAATCATGTTAGCAATTGCCGCATACTATGATTATGAGATATGGCAAATGGACGTCAAAACGGCATTCCTTAACGGCCATCTTAAGGAAGAACTGTATATGTTGCAGCCGGAAGGTTTTGTCGACCCTGAGAATGCTAACAAGGTATGCAAGCTCCAGCGATCCATTTATGTGCTGGTGCAAGCATCTCGGAGTTGGAACATTCGCTGATGAGATGATCAAAGCGTTTGGGTTTATGCGAGACTTATGGAGAAGCCTGCGTTTACAAGAAAGTGAGTGGGAGCTCAGGCGTTTCTCATATTATATGTAGATGACATACTTTTGATGGGAAATGATGTAGAACTTTTGGACAGCATTAAGGCCTACTTGAATAAGTGTTTTTCAATGAAGGACCTTGGAGAAGCTGCTTACATATTAGGCATCAAGATCTATAGGGATAGATCAAGACGCCTCATAGGTCTTTCACAAAGCACATACCTTGATAAGATATTGAAGAAGTTCAATATGGATCAGTCCAAGAAAGGGTTCTTGCCTGTATTGCAAGGTGTGAGATTGAGCTCGGCTCAATGCCCGACCACGACAGAAGATAAAGAAGAGATGAGTGCCATCCCCTATGCCTCAGCCATAGGATCTATTATGTATGCCATGTTGTGTACCAGACCTGATGTAAACCTTGCCGTAAGTTTGGTAGGAAGGTACCAAAGTAATCCCGGCAAGGAACACTGGACATCGGTCAAGAATATCCTGAAGTACCTGAAAAGGATAAAGGACATGTTTCTCATCTATGGAGGTGACGAAGAGCTCGTCGTAAAGGGTTACGTCGACGCTAGCTTCGACACGGATCTGGATGACTCTAAGTCACAAACCGGAGACGTGTTTATTTTGAATGGTGGGGCAGTAAGTTGGTGCAGTTGCAAGCAAAGTGTCGTGGCGGGATCTACATGTGAAGCGGAGTACATGGCAGCCTCGGAGGCAGCGCATGAAGCAATTCGGTGAAGGAGTTCATCACCGACCTAGGAGTCATACCCAATGCGTCCGGGCTGATCGCACTCTTCTTGTGACAACACTGGAGCTATTGCACTTGCCAAGGAGCCCAGGTTTCACAAGAAGACCAGGCACATCAAGCGTCGCTTCAACTCCATTCGTGAAAATGTTCAAGATGGAGACATAGATATTTGTAAAGTGCATACAGACCTAAATGTAGCAGATCCGTTGACTAAACCTCTCCCTAGAGCAAAACATGATCAACACCAGAATTCCATGGGTGTTCGATTCATCACAATGTAACTAGATGATTGACTCTAGTGCAAGTGGGAGACTGTTGGAAATATGCCCTAGAGGCAATAATAAAATGGTTATTACTATATTTCTTTGTTCATGATAATAGTCTATTATTCATGCTATAATTGTGTTATCCGGAAATCGTAATACACGTGTGAATACATAGACCACAACGTGTCCCTAGTGAGCCTCTAGTTGACTAGCTCGTTGATCAACAGATAGTCATGGTTTCCTGACTATGGACATTCGATGTCATTGATAATGGAATCACATCATTGGGAGAATGATATGATGGACAAGACCCAATCCTAAGCATAGCTCAAAGATCGTGTAGTTCGTTTAGCTAAAGCTTTTCCAAATGTCAAGTATCATTTCCTTAGACCATGAGATTGTGCAACTCCGGATACCGTAGGAGTGCTTTGGGTGTGCCAAGCGTCCAACGAATCGGGTGACTATAAAGGTACACTACGATATCTCCGAAAGTGTCTGTTGGGTTGGCACGAATCGAGACTGGGATTTGTCACTTCGTATGACGGAGAGGTATCTCTGAGCCCACTCGGTAATGCATCATCATAATGAGCTCAATGTGACCAAGTGTCTGGTAACGGGATCATGCATTACGGTACGAGTAAAGTGACTTGCCGGTAACGAGATTAAACGAGGTATTGAGATACCAACGATCGAATCTCGGGCAAGTAACATACCGATTGACAAAGGGAATTGTATACGGGGGTTGCTTGAATCCTCGACATCGTGGTTCATTCGATGAGATCATCGAGGAGCATGTGGGATCCAACATGGGTATCCTGATCCCGCTGTTGGTTATTGACCGGAGAGGCGTCTCGGTCATGTCTGCATGTCTCCCGAACCCGTAGGGTCTACACACTTGAGGTTCGGTGACGCTAGGGTTGTAGAGATATGAGTATGCAGTAACCCGAAAGTTGTTCGGAGTCCCGGATGAGATCTCGGAGTCACAAGGAGTTCCGGAATGGTCCGGAGGTAAAGAATTATATATAGGAAGTCAGGTTTCGGCCATCGGGAAAGTTTCGGGGGTCACCGGTATTGTACCGGGACCACCGGAAGGGTCTTGGGGGTCCACCGGGTAGGGCCACCTATCCCGGAGGGCCCCATGGGCTGAAGTGGGAGGAACCAGCCTGGTGGGCTGGTGCGCCTTGGGCGCCCTGCGCCTAGGGTTGGGAAACCCTAGGGGTGGGGCGCCTCCACCCTTGGGAAGCCACCCCCGCCGCCTCCCTTGGAGATCCCATCTCAGGGCGGCGCCCTAGGGGCCTATATAAGAGGGGGAAGGAGGGCAGCCGCACCCATGCTCTTGGCGCCCTCTCCCTTGCTACACCTCTCCTCTCGCAGACGCTTGGCGAAGCCCCGCCGAGATCGCTGCTGCATCCACCACCACGCCGTCGTCTTTGGATCTTCATCAACCTCTCCTTCCCCTTGCTGGATCAAGAATGAGGAGACGCTTTTCCCAACCGTGACGTGTGTTGAACGCGGAGGTGCTGTCCGCTCAACACTTGGATCATCGGTGATTTGGATCACGGCAGTACGACTCCCTCAACCCCGTTCTCTTGAACGCTTCCGCTCGCGATCTACAAGGGTATTTAGATGCACTCCTCTCTCTCGTTGCTAGATGAACTCATAGATTGATCTTGGTGAAATCGTAGAAAAATTTTATTTTCTGCAACGTTCCCCAACACTCTTCCCTCCCGGCTTGGCGGTCTTGCGCGGGACGCGGTGGTCGGCGGGGCGTCGTGCTTTCGGCATGGGGCGGGCGGCGGCGAGGCGCGCGGCGGCGTTAGGCTGGCGTCTTTGGCGGCGGTGGCTGCGCAGCTAGCTGAGCGAGGACGGCGGGGCTGGGCCTCTCGATCCAGATTCGGATCGGGTCCCTCCGGCGGGCTGCACGTGGGCGGCGCGGGCCGTGGCGGCGGGGGGCCGTGGCTGGAGGTCGTCGGCATGCTCGTCGTGCTTCGGACGGCGGGCTGGCTGGAGGCGCATGCAGGGGGCCGGTGGTGGCGGATGGCCTCGGCCAGATCTGTCCGCTGCGCACCTCACGGCGAGGGTCGTGGGCGGCGCGGGTTGGCCACCTCTGCAGTGCTCCGGCGTGGTGGAGGCTCTGACGTGGTGGTAGCTACGGCGTGCTGGCTCGTGGTGGCCCGGTCCGGCGTGTTTGGGTGGCTGCGGGTGGCTCGTCGGAAGCGGGAGGTGCGTGTCCGGCGGCTCCGACGCTTGGAGCTCGGCGGGCGGCGCGGGTTGGGCAGTGGTCCGGTGTGGCTGCTGCTCCGGCCGTGGATGGCTCCACGGCAGCTTGGCAGGTCGGCTGCGGCGGCGGCTGGCTTGTTTCGGCGTCGGCTCGTCCGTAGGCGGCTTGTTCGACCTTCGACCCATCTCGTCGTCATCCGGGAGCTACTTTCGTCGAAGGGCTGGCCTTCTCCTAGCTGCGGTCCATCACCCGTCTCGCGCCCGGTGCGGCAGGACCGAGCTTGTCTCGCGCATGGTGTGGTAGGACCGAGCTCGAATCGCGCACGGAGCTACAGGACCGACCTCGTCTCACGCATGGTGATGCAGGACCAAGCTCGTCTTGCGCCCGGTGCTGCATGAGGAGTCGATGGAAGCCAGTGGTGGCTGGCCTATTGAGTCTCGGCGTTGGGGGTCGCCCAGGGGTGCGTAAGGTGGGACCTTTCCGCTCGTCTCTTTGGCTGGGGTAGCGGCGGGTCTCGGGCGATGCGGGGTCAAGGTCTTGGATGCCGGGGGAGCGGCCCTGGTGGTGGTAGCGCGGTGCTCATGGTCAGAGCCCGTGGCTTGGTGCTGCCCGGTGGCCATGGCCGTGTGGGCGGCGTGGTAGCCGGGGTGCGGCGTTCGGTGGCGGTGAGTGTTGGCCGGGGTGAAAACCCGTTCCATCTTCGGACGGACCGGCGGCGGCGAGATTGTTCCCTTCTTGAAGGCGTAGCCGCGGCTCTCATTGCCCGTCGTGCGACTCCAGGGGAAACTCTGATCTTCGGATCGGGCGGTGACGACGCTCCGGTGTCGTATCCTTCCTGAAGGCACCGCCTTGGAGCCCACGGTTCGTCGTATGCGGCTTTATCTCTTTGCGGTGGTAGTGCTAGGAGTAGTGTTGCTGCGCTCAGCGCCTATGTATCCGGCCTTGGGTGTGTTTGCGTGTGTTGTGGTGGCGTGTGTTTGTACCGGGTTGTTGATGATCTTTGCTTTATTTATAAAGCGAGGTGAAAGCCTTTTTCGATAACGTATCTTGGGCTTCCGTTTTCGAACTGGACACGCTTCGCTTCAATATTTTTTGGGAGGGAGGTAGAGCCAAGGGGAAGTACCACATGGTGAAAAGTGAAGCTCGTGAATATTTGGGGGCTTGGGAATAAGTAATTCGAAGCTCATGAATGTTGCCCTTATGTAACGCCCCGGATTCGATGCGCCAGGTGTCCGCCAGTTATTCGCCGTCGTTGCCATGTCATGAGCTTGCGTGTTGCACTTTGCCATGTCATCATCTGCATTTTGTATCATGTCATCACGTGCATTTCATTTTGCATACGTGTTCGTCTCATGCATCCGAGCATTTTCCCCGTTGTCCGTTTTCCAATCCGGCACTCCTATGTCTCCCGGCGCCCCTTTTACCTCTTTTCGTATGCGGGTGTTAAACGGTCTCGAATGGACGAGGTTTGCCAAGCGGCCTTGGTATAGCACCGTGAACCGCTTTGTCAAGTTTCGGATCATTTGGAGGTCGTCGGTACTCCAACGGTTAACCGGTAACCGCAAAGCCCTCTTTGTGTGCAGCCCAACACCCTTCCAAAGTGGCCTAAAACCCACCTAACTCCCTCCATGCTCTCGGTCGTTCGATCACGATCGTGGGGTAAAACTGCACCTCATTTGGACTCTCCTAGCTCCCTCTACCTATAAATATGCCTCCCGTCCAAATCCGGGTCCCGAAACCTAAAATTCCCCCCTCTCCGCGCCGGACATGTCCACCCCCGGCCGGACATGTCCGCCACCTCACCCCGGCTAATGGGCGCCACCGCGCCCGCCCACTCAGCCGCCACCGCGCCGCCCACTCAGCGCATCACGTCCGCCCGCTGTCCGTCCCATGCGCCGCCACACCATGGGCAACCGCCCGCCGGGCCGGATCGTCGCCGCCACCGGATCCGCGCCCGTCGTTGCCGGCGCCGCGCCCGCTGGCACCCGCCGCCCGGCGCCACGACCGACCTCGCTGGGCCTCGTCCCTCGTCGGCGTCTCCCGGTCGCCGCCCCCTCCTTCGCCGGCCGTCGCCGAAGTCGCGCCATCGCCATGCTGCTTCTCCATCGACCCGCCGCCATCGCCGGAGCATTGCCGCCGCCCGCCTCCTCCCGCCGCCCGCTCCGCGCCTTCGGCCGAGCTTCGCCGCCGCCTCGTCGCCGCCACCCGGCGCTGCCCGCACACTCGCCGCCCCGAGCTCCCGGTGCCCTCAAGTCGCCTCCCGTCGCCTCCTTCGCCGGGATCCGGCGAGATCCGGCCCGGATCCGCCCGTCTCCGGCGACCCCGCCATCTCCGGCGAGTTTTTCGGCGAGATCCGCCTCGCCTCGTAATCCATGCCATGAGGTTGACATTCCCCCTCCAAAATCCTAAGTCCCCGAAGTTTTTGACATTATATTGCCATATTCATCATGCCATAACTCTGCATCCGTAGCTCCGTTTCGTGCGTGTAATATGTCATATTGTTCGGCTTGATGAGTAGATCATTTCATCTCATTGCATCATTTTCATTTGAGCTCATATTGATGCCCGAAATGCTGTTAGAAGAGGGCTATGTGATGTTAGTTTCAGATTCTTATCAGAACATGCAATTTTGTCATTTTTGCCATGATTGATGTGTGCACCCTATGAACTTGAGTCCTACATGTGTTTTGTAATATGCCATGCCATCTTTACAGGGGTGTATGCCATGTATTTTGGTGATCTCGGTGGTGACTAGCACAAGCATGCAAACTAGGCTTCATGATGTTGCTGTTTTCAGTCCTTGTTCTGCTGATATTTTTATGTCATGTGAACTTGATGCTACCGAGAGATCCATGCTTATTTTGGGATACTTCAGTAAGGATGTTTTGATCATATGGTTATGCTCTATCCATCCATGCCCTTGTTTGAAATTATGGAGTGCCATAGCTTGAGTCAATCAAGCTCTACTTTTGCTATAAAATGTTTCCTGGCAGGTTGTTTACATGTTATTCAATTTTGCCAAGGTTGTTGCAGTTGATCCGTGTATGCTATGATGTTGTTCTTGCCATGTATAGCTTCTATACCATGTCTTCTTGCTGTTGGTTGCCTTGCCATGCCATGTATTGCTCTGTGGTGAGTGGATCAAGCTCACCAACATGCCTACTTATTGTTGTTCCTGCCATGTATGAATCTGTAATATAACTTGCCATGTTTACATGGGTGCCATCATATTTTATGATCCTTTTTGGCTCATGGTCAGTAAAAGACATTTGATCCATGCATTTAGTAGATTCATTCCAGGCCTTTGTTTGCCATGATAAGTTCCTGTAACATGTTGTTTGATAGCTCTAAACATTGCAACCTGATGTTATTTTCTGCAATGCCTGAAACTGTTATTATTTGCAATCTTGCAATGTCATTTTGAGCATGTTCTAGTTGTTTCTGGAGATAGCTCAGTGTTCATGTTTTGTAATGCTTTACCTGTACATCATGCCCATGCCTTTTGGTTTCATATTGAGATGCTGTAGCTTGTTGTTTTGATGCTTACAATATGCCTAGTTGCTGTTTTGGACAGATTGTTGCTATAACTTGTATAGTGTGTATGTGTTGCACCGTTGCTCCGTTTTGAGTGTGCTCTATATGAAACTTGCTTGATTTTGCATGTAGTTTCATATTACCATGTTGCATCCTTGTTTTGAGGTGTTTGCTTAATGTTTGTATGCATTTTGCATCAATGCCATGTTTATCTTGTTTTGCTCATATCTTCTAGGCCGTAGCTCCGAATTTAATGAACTTTATATGTAACTTGACTAGAATTTCGTGTAGATCATCGTGGTGCATCTTAACTTGCTGTTTAACAACTTGAACATAAGGTTTATTCAGATCTGGACCAATTTCGAAATTTGCATATGAGGACTTACCGGAATTGTTATTTGTTGTTTCCGGCCTCATTTAAACTTGCTTTGATGTGCTGCTCTTGTTTGCATCATCTTTTGCCATGAGTAGCTTCATGTAGCTTTGTCATGCATCATGCTTGTTGTGCATCATGTCTTGTTCATGTGTGGTGTGTTTACCATGTTGTGTGCTTCTTCTTGTTAGTTCTGTTTGCTATGATCGTGAGGATTCGCTCGCTCACGCTTGGTTCGCCTTCGTGGCTTCATCTTCTTCATGGCCTCGTTCTTCTTCCTTATGGATTTCAGGCAAGATGACCGCTACCTGGATCTCACTACTATCATTGCTATGCTAGTTGCTTCGTTCTATCGCTATGTTGCGCTACCTATCACTTGCTGCTCAAGCCATCCCAAATTGCCATGTCAGCCTCTAACCTTTTGCACCCTTCCTAGCAAACCGTTGTTTGGCTATGTTACCGCTTTGCTCAGCCCTCTTATAGCGTTGTTAGTTGCAGGTGAAGATGAAGTTTGTTCCTTGTTGAACATGGAGATGTTGTTCCTTGTTGGAACATGTTTACTTGTTGGGATATCACAATATATCTTATTTAATTAATGCATCTATATACTTGGTAAAGGGTGGAAGGCTCGGCCTTATGCCTGTGTTTTGTTCCACTCTTGCCGCCCTAGTTTCCGTCATATCGGTATTATGTTCCCGGATTTTGCGTCCCTAACGCGGTCGGGTGATTTATGGGACCCCTTGACGGTTCGCTTTGAATAAGACTTTTCCAAAGAAGGCCCAACATTGGTTTTACCATTTGCCTCACCACCACCTATTTTTCCCTTGGGAGTCGCTCTCTCGAGGGTCGTATTTATTTAGCCCCCGGCGGTGCTTCTCTAAGTGCTGGTTCGAACCGAGTAGACTAAGGGGCCCCTCGTGGCAACTCGAGGTTTGGTTTTACTCGTAGGATGTCTCATCCGGTGTTGCCCTGAGAACGAGATATGTGCAGCTCCTATCGGGATTGTCGGCGCATCGGGCGGCTTTGCTGGTCTTGTTTTATTGCTGTTGAAATGTCTTGTAGCCGGGATTCCGAGACTGATCGGGTCTTCCCGAGGAGAAGGAATATCCTTCGTTGATCGCGAGAGCTTATCATGGGCTAAGTTGGGACACCCCGCAGGTATAAACTTTCGAGAGCCGTGCCCGCGGTTATGTGGCAGATGGAATTTGTTAATATCCGGTTGTAGTAAACTTGAAGCAAACTCTTCTAAAATACACCAACCGTAAAGCGTAATCGTGAGTGTCTCTTTTCGGGTTGATTGAGAGGAGAACACGGTTTCGGGTTATGTCGGACGTAAGTAGGAGTTCAGGATCACTTCTTGATCATTACTAGTTGACGACCGCCCTTTGTTTCTCTTCTCGCTCTCATTTGCGTATGTTAGCCACCATATATGCTTAGCCGCTGCTGCAACCTCACCACTTTACCCCTTCCTTTCCCATTAAGCTTTGCTAGTCTTGATACCCATGGTAATGGGATTGCTGAGTCCTCGTGGCTCACAGATTACTACACCACCAGTTGCAGGTACAGGTTTGCGATGATCATGACGTGAGAGCGCTGTTTGCTTGTTTGGAGTTCTTCTTCTGCTTCTTCTTCGATCAGGGGATAGGTTCCAGGTCGGCAGCCTGGCTAGCAGGGTGGATGTCGTTTGAGCTTCTGTTTATGTTTCATCTGTAGTCGGATGTTGATCTTGTATAAGATGTTGTTGTATTCATGTGACATTGTATGTTTTGGATGTATCCCCATCTATTATGTAATGTTGATGTAATGATATCTACCTTGCAAAAGTGTTTCAATATGCGGGTCTATCCTTGGTGGGACCTTCGAGTTCCTTTTGGATAGGGTCGCATATTGGGCATGACAAGTTGGTATCAGAGCCTCGACCGACCCTAGGAGCCCCCTTGATTGATCGTGTAGTTTGGCCGTTGTTGAGTCTAGAAGAAAACTGTTTTCTGAGTCTAGTTATATCGGAGAGTAGGAATTCTTTTTACTCCTCAGCCCCTTCGTCGCTCTAGTGAGGAATCTTGACGTAGGTGTTTTGAACTACTCCTCTTCTCATCAAATTTTTCTTTAGGATCACGTGGTTAGTGTCGTGAGTTGTCCATCCTCTTTTGTCCGGTGCATTTCTCGTCAAGTCGACTCGACCATCTTCATCGTTGTCAAGTTCAATCCTCGGTTGTTTTCTTTCCCAACCACCCACCCTTTTTCTTGTCGGAACCGGAGTCCGTAATCGAGTATCGATCCTACTCGTGCGAAGTCTTTGCTTTCTTTCCTCTATGATTTCAACTGGTGTTTTCTCTTCAAGATATTCGTCGGTTTCCCCTTCCAAGTTGCTTTTGTTTTCCCGCCCTCCCACCCTCTTCTTCCCGGAGTCTGAGTCTGTTTCGAGCATCAATTCCATTCGTGTGGAGTCTCTTCAGTCTTCCCTCAATCATTTCAACCGGTGAATTCTCGTCTTGTTCGTCATTCTTCATCTCTTTTCTTCTCCGGTGGACTCAATTCAAGTTTTTCAATGTGGATCATATTTTTTCCTCGGCTCAAATGTTTTCCCCTTGCTCGTTCGCCTCTCGCCAGTTTATCCTTCCGGAGTTCGGAAGACATCTCAGGAGATTCGTCTGTGTTCCAATTAATTCGAGGTTGTCACCTCAGTCAAATATTTCAATTTTTCCGGTGCATCATCTATCTGTTCAACATCCCTTTCCAACGGTGTTTTCTTCAGTGGGCCCTAACCCACAGGTCTTTCCCAGGATCTTACCTGACTCTTTTAATTTCCCCGGAGTTTTTTCCCAATTCTTTTCAAGTGTGATGTAAGAATGGATCACATCAGTCACATGCCTTTTCCAAGATGGATTCCAAATCATTTCATTGTTGGCTCAACCACTTTGCTTTTCATTCATCCGGAGTATCTCATTAATTTTGGTGGTGTTTCTCCTCATCATTTGAAGATTGAAGAGAATTTTTTCCTCTAAATCTTGTCCGTTCTCCCGGAGATTCGCGGTGCTAGCTCGATGTTATCCTATCTAGTTGTTTCCATTTGTCAGATATTCTTTTCTTACCCATCCGAAGTATGTCAGAAGTTGTTTTTTCCCGTTTCTTTTCACCGGAGGTCATCATTCCAGAAGAATTCTTCGTCCTCATTTTTTAGCTACCGTTATCCAATTATCCCGGTGCTTCGTCAAGTGTTATTTAATCAGCTCATGATCTCTTTGTTCTTTTGCATCTAATCCCCCTCAAGCATATTGTTTCTCCTAATTCTTCCCGGTGATTCATTCTCTTTCATCAGTCATTTCCGAATTCTAACGGTGGTTCGTTCAAGATTCTTTTCCTTGATTATCATTTTTATTCATTCGTTCTTTTCAATCATACCGGCGGTTCATGAAGACCTTCTCAAGTTTGCGATATGTCACTTCTCAATTCTTTTTCAAGAAGAATAAGTAAGATGCGAAATCCATTGCTTGTCATCAATCTAATTTGATGAAGGATAAGCATACAATAAATCTTATACTTATTTCATCCGGGTGAGCAATCCCTTCCTTCGGAGTTTGTTCTTGATGAATAAATTCTAGTTCCAAGTGTTTTCATCTTTTCTTTTCCGGAGTTCAAATTTACTCGACCATCTCGTCGGAATCCTCCATCTAATTCATCGCAAGGCTCATCTCATTCTTTCTTCCTTCATTCTATCTCATCAGCCTTTTTGTCACCGGAGTTCTTCATGGTGGTTCTTCATGATTTAATTCATTCTTCAAGAGTTCATCAAGATTTTGTTGGCGGAGTTCAAGTATCTTTTCTTCTCGCGTCTCGAAGTGCAATTAATTCTCCGTATTCTTTTGAAGTGGAGTTTTGCATTTCTTCGTTCTTCTCAGCTATCCAATCATTTCCGTTTGTGGCCGGTTATCACCTTATGATTTTGAGACGTTATCTATAAGTCCACAACAAGCAATTCTTTTGTTGTTGAATTTACAACAACTCCGTTCAATCCTTCCTTCTAAGTTCTTTTCATTCAATTCTTTCAATTCTTCCGGAGGCATTGCGTTGTTTATCTCGTCAAGTGTCGTTCCATCTTCTGAAGCTCATGTTCTATTCTTTCCTTGTTCAACCGGCGTGCTGCCTAAATCCTTTCAGTCTTATTCGTTTCTTTTCTCATTCTAACCACTCCGGTTAGAACGAGTGCTTTCATAGTCTATATGATTCCGTGAGTTTTCGATTCTCGTCATTCTCGTCGTTCCTCTCTTATTCTTGAGTGCTCTCGATTCTTTGTTTCTTCTCTAGAGTTCTTGTTTCACCTCTTCCTCTTTCTCTTCCGTCTCGGTCCTAAGATCTCGGGACGAGATCTCTTGTTAGTGGAGGAGTGTTGTAACGCCCCGGATTCGATGCGCCAGGTGTCCGCCAGTTATTCGCCGTCGTTGCCATGTCATGAGCTTGCGTGTTGCACTTTGCCATGTCATCATCTGCATTTTATATCATGTCATCACGTGCATTTCATTTTGCATACGTGTTCGTCTCATGCATCCGAGCATTTTCCCCGTTGTCCGTTTTCCAATCCGGCACTCCTATGTCTCCCGGCGCCCCTTTTACCTCTTTTCGTGTGCGGGTGTTAAACGGTCTCGGAATGGACCGAGGTTTGCCAAGCGGCCTTGGTATAGCACCGGTAGACCGCCTGTCAAGTTTCGGATCATTTGGAGGTCGTTTGGTACTCCAACGGTTAACCGGGTAACCGCAAAGCCATCTTTTGTGTGCAGCCCAACACCCCTTCCAAAGTGGCCCAAAACCCACCTAACTCCCCTCCATGCTCTCGGTCGTTCGATCACGATCGTGTGGGCGAAAACTGCACCTCATTTGGACTCTCCTAGCTCCCTCTACCTATAAATATGCCTCCCCCGTCCAAATCTGGGTCCCGAAACCCTAAAATTCCCCCCTCTCCGCGCCGGACATGTCCGCCCCCGGCCGGACATGTCCGCCACCTCACCCCGGCCAAAAGGGCGCTGCCACGTCAGCCGCCGCCCGCTCCGCCCACTCAGCGCGCCACGTCGCCCGCTGTCCGTCCCATCGCGCCATCATGCCATGGGTTCGAGGCCGGCCGCCGCGCCCGGATCGCCGCCGCCGCCGGATCAGCGCCCGTCGTTGCCGCGCTGCCGCTGGCACCCGCCGCCGGTGCGCCGCGACCGACCTCGCCGGGCCTCGTCCGTCGTCGGCGTCTCCTCGATCGCCGCCCCTCCGCTTCGCCGGCCGCTGAAGTCGCGCCATCGCCATGCTGCTTCTCCATCGACCCGCCGCCCATCGCGAACATCGCCGCCGCCTCCTCCTCCCGCCGCCCGCTCCGCGCTTCCAGCCGAGCTCGCCGGCCGCCTCGTCGCCGCCACCCGGCGCGGCCCCTCCACCTCGCCGGCCCCGAGCTCCCCGGTGCCCTCCGTCGCCTCCCCGTCGCCTCCTTCGCCGGGATCCGGCCGGATCCGGCGAGATCCGGCCCGGATCCGCCCGTCTCCGGCGACCCCGCCATCTCCGGCGAGTTTTCCGGCGAGATCCGCCTCGCCTCGTAATCCGTGCCATGAGGTTGACTTTCCCCCTCCAAAATCCTCTAAGTCCCCGAAGTTTTTGACATTATATTGCCATATTCATCATGCCATAACTCTGCATCCGTAGCTCCGTTTCGTGCGTGTAATATGTCAAATTGTTCGACTCGATGAGTAGATCATTTCATCTCATTGCATCATTTTCATTTGAGCTCATATTGATGCCCGAAATGCTGTTGGAAGAGGGCTATGTGATGTTAGTTTCAGATTCTTATCAGAACATGCAATTTTGTCATTTTTGCCATGATTGATGTGTGCACCCTATGAACTTGAGTCCTACATGTGTTTTGTAATATGCCATGCCATCTTTACAGGGGTGTATGCCATGTATTTTGGTGATCTCGGTGGTGACTAGCACAAGCATGCAAACTAGGCTTCATGATGTTGCTGTTTTCAGTCCCTGTTCTACTGATATTTTTATGCCATGTGAACTTGATGCTACCGAGAGATCCATGCTTATTTTGGGATACTTCAGTAAGTATGTTTTGAACATATGGTTATGCTCTATCCATCCATGCCCTTGTTTGCAATTATGGAGTGCCATAGCTTGAGTCAATCAAGCTCAACTTTTGCTATAAAATGTTTCCTGGCAGGTTGTTTACATGTTATTCAATTTTGCCAAGGTTGTTGCAGTTGATCCGTGTATGCTATGATGTTGTTCTTGCCATGTATAGCTTCTATGCCATGTCTTCTTGCTGTTGGTTGCCTTGCCATGCCATGTATTGCTCTGTGGTGAGTGGATCAAGCTCACCAACATGCCTACTTATTGTTGTTCCTGCCATGTATGAATCTGTAATATAACTTGCCATGTTTACATGGGTGCCATCATATTTTATGATCCTTTTTGGCTCATGGTCAGTAAAGGACATTTGATCTATGCATTTAGTAGCTTCATACCATGCCTTTTTTTGCCATGATAAGTTCCTGTAACATGTTGTTTGATAGCTCTAAACATTGCAACCTGATGTTATTTTCTGCAATGCCTGAAACTGTTATTATTTGCAATCTTGCAATGTCATTTTGAGCATGTTCTAGTTGTTTCTGGAGATAGCTCAGTGTTCATGTTTTGTAATGCTTTACCTGTACATCATGCCCATGCCTTTTGGTTTCATATTGAGATGATGTAGCTTGTTGTTTTGATACTTGCAATATGCCTAGTTGCTGTTTTGGACAGATTGTTGCTATAACTTGTATAGTGTGTATGTGTTGCACCGTTGCTCCGTTTTGAGTGTGCTCTATATGAAACTTGCTTGATTTTGCATGTAGTTTCATATTACCATGTTGCATCCTTGTTTTGAGGTGTTTGCTTAATGTTTGTATGCATTTTGCATCAATGCCATGTTTATCGTGTTTTGCTCATATCTTCTAGGCCGTAGCTCCGAATTTAATGAACTTTATATGTAACTGGACTAGAATTTCGTGTAAATCATCGTGGTGCATCTTAACTTGCTGTTTAACAACTTGAACATAAGGTTTATTCAGATCTGGACCAATTTCGAAATTTGCATATGAGGACTTACCGGAATTGTTATATGTTGTTTCCGGCCTCATTTAAACTTGCTTTGATGTGCTGCTCTTGTTTGCATCATCTTTTGCCATGAGTAGCTTCATGTAGCTTTGTCATGCATCATGCTTGTTGTGCATCATGTCTTTTTCATGTGTGATGTGTTTACCATGTTGTGTGCTTCTTCTTGTTAGTTCCTGTTTCGTTGCGATCGTGAGGATTCGTTCGTCTACGCTTGGTTCGTCTTCGTGGCTTCATCTTCTTCATGGACTCGTTCTTCTTCCTTGCGGGATTTCAGGCAAGATGACCGCTACCCTGGATCTCACTACTATCATTGCTATGCTAGTTGCTTCGTTCTATCTCTATGTTGCGCTACCTATCACTTGCTGCTCAAGCCATCCCAAATTGCCATGTCAGCCTCTAACCTTTTGCACCCTTCCTAGCAAACCGTTGTTTGGCTATGTTACCGCTTTGCTCATCCCCTCTTATAGCGTTGTTAGTTGCAGGTGAAGATGAAGTTTGTTCCTTGTTGGAACATGGAGATGTTGTTCCTTGTTGGAACATGTTTACTTGTTGGGATATCACAATATATCTTATTTAATTAATGCATCTATATACTTGGTAAAGGGTGGAAGGCTCGGCCTTATGCCCGTGTTTTGTTCCACTCTTGCCGCCCTAGTTTCCGTCATATCGGTATTATGTTCCCGGATTTTGCGTCCCTAACGCGGTCGGGTGATTTATGGGACCCCCTTGACAGTTCGCTTTGAATAAGACTTTTCCAGCAAGGCCCAACATTGGTTTTACCATTTGCCTCACCACCACCTATTTTTCCCTTGGGAGTCGCTCTCTCGAGGGTCATATTTATTTAGCCCCCCCCCCCCGGGCCAGTGCTTCTCTAAGTGCTGGTTCGAACCGAGTAGACTAAGGGGGCCCCTCGTGGCAACTCGAGGTTTGGTTTTACTCGTAGGATGTCTCATCCGGTGTTGCCCTGAGAACGAGATATGTGCAGCTCCTATCGGGATTGTCGGCGCATCGGGCGGCTTTGCTGGTCTTGTTTTATTGCTGTTGAAATGTCTTGTAGCCGGGATTCCGAGACTGATCGGTCTTCCCGGGAGAAGGAATATCCTTCGTTGATCGCGAGAGCTTATCATGGGCTGAGCTGGGACACCCTGCAGGTATAAACTTTCGAGAGCCGTGCCTGCATGTTATGTGGCAGATGGGAATTTGTTAATATCCGGTTGTAGTAAACTTGAAGCAAACTCTTCTAAAATACACCAACCGTGTGTCTAACCGTGAGTGTCTCTTTTTGGGGTTGATCGAGAGGAGAACACGGTTTCTGGGTTATGTCTGACGTAAGTAGGAGTTCAGGATCACTTCTTGATCATTACTAGTTGACGACCGTTCCTTTGTTTCTCTTCTCGCTCTCATTTGCGTATGTTAGCCACCATATATGCTTAGCCGCTGCTGCAACCTCACCACTTTACCCCTTCCTTTCCCATTAAGCTTTGCTAGTCTTGATACCCATGGTAATGGGATTGCTTGAGTCCTCGTGGCTCACAGATTACTACACCACCAGATTGCAGTACAGGTTTGCGATGATCATGACGTGAGAGCGATGTTTGCTTGTTTGTAGTTCTTCTTCTGCTTCTTCTTCGATCAGGGGATAGGTTCCAGGTCGGCAGCCTGGCTAGCAGGGTGGATGTCGTTTGAGCTTCTGTTTATGTTTCATCTGTAGTCGGATGTTGATCTTGTATAAGATGTTGTTGTATTCATGTGACATTGTATGTTTTGGATGTATCCCCATCTATTATGTAATGTTGATGTAATGATATCCACCTTGCAAAAGCGTTTCAATATGCGGGTCTATCCTTGGTGGGACCTTCGAGTTCCTTTTGGATAGGGTCGCATATTGGGCGTGACACCTTCTATCCAAGTGGATTTGGAAACTTCCACAAAATGTTGGGGGCTTTGGGCTGAGCTTTTGAAGGCTAAATACTTCCTGGACAGCTCATTTTTGAGTCTGAGGTCCATGGCAATCCGTTTTGGAATGAGATCCAAGCGGTTAAGTCAACTTTTGCCTTGAGGGCCAAGTTTTCAACGAGGAAGGTTGATCGGTCCACTTTTAGTTTGACTCATTGCTCGTCATCGACAACATCATGGCGGGTCTTCGCGCCTCGGCTGCGTCTTTTGCTCCTCCCCCGCCGCCTCCCCCGCCCCCTCCTGAGCCAGATTAGCTAGTGTCTCCTAGTAGTCTTATTTGGGGCTTGTCTTGCTGTGCCCCCAGCATGATTCTATGTCTTTTTGTACTTGTAACTTTATGTTGGATGCTTGGTGGTATGCTTTATAATATAAAGCGGGGGGAAATCCTTTTTCGTCAGTTTGACTCATTGCTTGATGTTCAACTGTTGTGGATGGAGTTTCGCGATCTGTATGATATTGCAGTTGAGCCAGATATCTCAGTAGCAGAAGCGATTCATTCTTCTTCACCGGCGGTGGCCTTCGTCACAAGCTTTCCCCCACCTAGAACGCTAGTTGGATCTTACTGTGTGATATGCTTCGTGACACATCCTTGTCCAGCATGCCTGATACGGTGTCGTGGCACCTTGCTAGTTTGGGTCGGTTATCCATGTACACACAGCTCTCCAAATCCTCTGCCCTCTCCGTTGTGCGCCACCTTACCGAAAAAGGCTTTCGCCCCGCTTTATATTATAAAGCACATTCCCAAGCCAACAATCCACAGAGGTTCAAACACACACACACACACACACATCAAGTTCACACAAAACACAGGATCCATAAGGGTTAATGCTGAGGGCACACCTCAACAAGCCCTAGAACAGAAATAAACGACTGCATCTAGTCGGGCTCGGGGGCGGCAGAAGCGGTGGCGCCAGGCGGAAGGCGAGCGATCGAAGGTCGGCGAGAGGTGTTGATGACGCCCCGATCTGAGGCGGCTAAGCGGCCGCCAAAGCTGCAGGTACCCACACATTTTAAAAATGGCGTCAGTAGCACGTCTGAGAGTGACCTTTTGGATGACAAGCTTATTGCGGACAGTCCACAGCGTCCAGGCGAGGACCCCTACGCAGAGCCAACGGATATGTCGGTAGCGAGGGGGGAGGCATGGATCTCTGCGAGAAGGTCGGGGAAATTGGAATTGCACCACTGTCCACCAACCGTCTCACAGAAACTAGGCCGTGGAGCACGCGAAGAAGATGTGGTTAGCGTCCTCCACCATGCCGCACAGGGGGCAAAGCCCATCTCCAGGTCCGTTACGCTTGAGGACTTCGACTCCGGAGGGGAGGCGTCCACGGATCCATTGCCAAAGGAAGATCCTAATCTTCAGTGGCAGGCGGATATCCCAGATCAAACTGAAGGGCTCGGGGGCGGGCGAAGGCGCGATGGCCGCGTATAGGGACTTAGTAGAGAAGCGTCCGGAAGATTCTAGGCGCCAAGAGATGGCGTCCGGGGTGTCGGTGACGCTCATCGGGAGAAGGGCGATGTCCTCGAGGAGGGCATCCCAGGCGGCCACTTTGGGCGGGCCAAAAGGGCGGAGAAACGCGAGGCGCCGTAAGTCAATAAGGGCCGTCTCAACAGAGACCCGAGGGTCAACAGCAATGGTGAAGAGCTCGGGAAAGCGGGCGGCCAGAGGGGTGTCGCCGATCCACCGATCAAACCAGAACAGGGTCGCGGACCCAGACCCAACCGAGATGGACGTGCCAATGCGGCACTGTGGAGCAAGCAATGACGGCTCGCCAAAACTGGGATCCGCCCGAACGCTAACAAAAAGCCAGAGGCTGTCCACGGAGGTACTTGTTCCGGATGATGGTGAGCCAAAGCCCTCCGTCACCATTAGCAATACGCCATAGCCACCGGGTCAGGAGGGCGATGTTCATGCGTCGGGAGGACAAAATCCCCAGACCCCCCTGGTCCTTGGGTTTACATATGTCCGGCCAACTGACCATATGGTACTTCTGTCTGTCATCCTCGCCAGCCCAGTAGAACCTGGATTGGTACTTGGCAATTTCCGTGTGCAGCGTTTCATGGAGGCTATAAAAGCTCATGAGGTACCAAAGAAGGCTGGCGAGTGAGGAGTTGATGAGAATCACACGCGTAGCCTTCGATAGCCAGCGCCCTTTCCAAGGCTCGACGCGATGTTGCATACGGGTCACCGTGGGGCGGAGGTCCGCCACGGTGAGGCGCGAATCACTAATGGGGATCCCCAGGTAGGTCGTGGGGAAAGAACCCAGCCGACAGTTAAGTCGGTCAGCGATAGCCTGAGCTTCCACCGGAGGGTAACCAAGAACCATCACTTCGCTCTTATCGAAGTTGATCGTTAGGCCCGACATCTGCTGGAAGCACAAGAGGAGGAACTTCAGGTTAGCCACGTCCTGAGTAGAACCTTCAACCATTATTATGGTGTCATCCGCGTATTGAAGGAGGGAGATCCCTCCCCCTCCGACTAGGTGGGGGAGAATGCCGTGAATATGGCCGGCACCCTTGGCTTTGTCCAGGATGGCGGCCAGAGCATCGACCACCATGTTGAACAGGAACGATGAGAACGGGTCCCCCTGACGCACCCCACAGAGAGTGGGGAAGTATGGCCCAATCTCGCCGTTGATGTTCTCCGCGGTCCGCCCACAGGAGACTAATTGCATCACGCGAGTCACCCAGGTGATCGTCAAAGCCCTTACGCAGCAGCACTTCCGAAGGAAAGGCCAGTGAACGATATCATAAGCTTTATGAAAATCCAGCCGGGAAGACAGCGATGTTGTTTCACCGAACCGTGAAGGACTTCATGGAAGACCAACCGCCATCTAAAATAAACCGCCTTGGATGAAGGCCGATTGGTTCGGTGAGTGATCGAGTTAGCGCGTGGTCACCCTATTGGCGTACCCTTTGGCGGGATCCGAATATCACGTTAATCACGGTGATGGGACGGGCGGCGAATATCGAGGCGCCGGAACCTTTGGGATGAGGGTAATGATCCCATAATTGAGGCGCCCAAGGTCCATAGAGCCCGAATAGAACTCCTCGAATAGGGCCATGACCTCAGGTTTGATCTGTCGCGAACGTTTTAAAGAACGAACGGGCAAGCCATCCGGACCCGGGGCCGAGGAGGGGTTCATTCCTTTAATGGCCGCGAGGACCTCTTCTTTGGCGAAGGGGGCAACAAGGGCCGCGTTAGCCTCGTCGGAGACCAACTCCACCCCCGTCCAAGTGTCGGGGGCGAGACTAGCCCCAACCCGAGGGGTGGGGGTAAAGAGGGCTTTGTAGAAGCCGTCTACATGGGCCCGAATGGCCGCGGGGCGGACAAGGGGGGCGTCATCCTCCCACAAGCAGTGGATGGAATTTCTCTGGCGTCGGCCATTCGCAACCGCCTGGAAATATGCAGTGTTCGCATCGCCGTGGAGCACCCATCTTTGGGTACCACGCAACCTCCAGTATGCCTCCTCATCTGTGTAGATGGAGGAGAGTTGATCCTCAAGATCATATCTCAGCATCCACTCATCTGGGAGAGCCCGGAGGAGTCGGCCCGGCGTCGAGCTTGAATAGCCAACAGAGAGATCTTTTACGCTCATGGAGGTCACGGCCAAGATTAGCACCCCACCCTTCATGAATTGGCGGGCAAGCTTGGCGCAGTGCCACGAGTCAGCGGCGGACATGGAGCGATGGGGAGAAGCGCGAGCAAGAGTCCAACGAGTAGAGACAGCATCCCGAAAGCCGGCCTGGTTGAGCCAAAAGGACTCAAACCTAAACCGCGGCGGGTAGGGGGGCGCTCGTCCGCAGAGGATAGGAGGAGAGGGACGTGGTCGACCCAATCCGGTAATCGCCGGAGCGAGGTCAGGGGGCACCTCAATTCCCACTCCGGGGAAACTAGGACACGATCCAAGACGGATCGCGTCGGGTCGGCCTGGCGGTTAGTCCAGGTGAATCGCGCCCCCGTCCGCTCGATCTCCCGGAGGCCGAGCTCTGCGATCCAGTCGTTGAACAACTGCATCCGGGGGAGGTTAATCCTATCATTATTCTTCTCGTCTGGAGAACGGATGAGGTTAAAATCTCCGCCCACAACTACTAGGAGGAGGGAGGCGGAGATCTTTTGGTGGAGCTCCGTAAGGAAGGTCGGGGAACGGCGGTGATCCGCCGGACCATAGACAATCACGACCTCCCATTTGAAGTTCAGAGCTCGCTCAAGAATCTCCATGCTAATGAAGAATTCGCCCCGGTCCATGCCGCCCACCTCGAAGGTGGCATCCTTAACCCCTAAAAGGATGCCACCGGAGTGGCCCGTGGTCCCATTAGAAGGGAGCCAATGACAGGCGAAGAGGTGAGAGCTGAGGCAGTCAAGCTCATGGAGGGAGAACTCAGAATGCAATGTTTCCTGGATCGCAATGATGTCAATGTGTTCATCACGCATGTATTCGACTAGTTGGCGGCGTCGGCCATCATGACCGAAGCCGCGGATGTTCCAAAAAAGGGCACGCATCTAAGCCCCCATCGGGGGGCTGCTTGACCCCAGGACACGAGATGCGCTTTGGGCGCGGAGAGCAGCAGTGCGGGACCGAGTGCGCCCACGAATAGCCCCGTCGACCACCGGAGGGGCCTGAACAGCGATACGGGCAGTCTGGTCCTCAGGGATCCTACACAGGCGAGCCCGAGTCTCAGCCAACTTGCCATCCAGAATCTCACGAGTCCTAATGGCCGCGATCTGCTTTAAGGGGGGTGCGCCACCTTTGGAAGGTGGGGATTCCACTCAAAGTCAAAATTTCCTATGGCAGCTTTTCCGCAACCTTGCAGACTTCGAATAATATTGCCAAACAAAATGGCCCTTCGGGTGGCAATTGCATTGTGCGTTCGGTGCTGGAGGACACCAATCAAACCTTCTTTTGATGCCCGTTGGCGTTGTTTGCATGGAGTGCAATGTGTGAGACGTCTGGGATGGATTAGGATCCCGCCTTGAGTCCGGAGTTGGTTGTGTTGTTAAATTTGCTGCATGAGGGTCTTAAGCGTGTCATGTGACAGTATGTCGGGGCATTACTATGGGCTATTTAGCATATTCGCAACAAGATTGCGACCGAGTTTGTTTTCCCATCTCATCCCGTTGACTGTCTGTTCAAATCGGATATTTTTCTTGCAACAATGGATGCCTCTCGGGAAGCAAAGGGACGGTGAGCTCATGGACCAGGGGATCACCAAGATTCGTCAAGTCTGCTATCTGGCTCGTTCGCTAACTAGTGCTTAGGGTAGTGTTGGCCATTTTTTCTTCCCCCAGTCTGCGGGCTCTCAGGCATAATTTAAAAAACCGGATCGGACTGGCGATCCGATCGAAAAAACCGTGAACCGACACCTTGCCTGGGTTTTTAAGGTGTACTAATCTTTTAGTAAAAAGATTAAAAAAATATTAATGCTGAATCAACCTGACCTTCAAGAAGGCATGCTAAGGACGCAATAACCAACTAGGCTAATAACATTTAGTGATTTTATTAATGGTTTACATCTAATATTATGTGTATCCATTTGATGTAGGTTTTCGAAAAAATACCTTAAATATTTCAGTTTATTATCGCAAATGAATCGATGAACAGGCTATCCGACCAGTAAAACCTGAACCGGCAGCCTCATCGGTTCAGTTTGTTAAACTATATTATCAATGTTTGATACCCTTTTGATCTATCCCTTTACCTGAATCTTGTGAATTTGTGGTGTTTGTCGAACTAGTCTGAACGATGCTAGTTATGTTGGCTTTATTATTGTATTTATTCCTGCGGGAAAGCTTTATTAATTTTAAGCCGCACGCTTCAATATTTATGGATCGTAGACACGCATCTTGTGAACATCCACACAAAATTCAGAATATCTTAAAACATTTAAATTTGATTTCTGAAACATGGTATCGTGTGAATGTTGGTCTCATAGTATCTCTTCCTGGTATTTAGTGATATACCAACTTCAAACAATTATCTTACCAAAATATGAGTAATCAAAGAAATTTTAGCGGGAAAACACCCACACATTCAGTTAAAAGGCTCGAAAGCACAACGAAACACAGATGCTTATTTCATAGAAAAACTTCATGTAGTCCGAATAGAGTAGCAAATTATTTGACGAGATATAGCCGTATCGAGCGTAGCATGGCTGTGTGGCTACATGACGACCCCATGTGTTGAGAAATTCTTGCCTCTAAACCGTAACTCTACAATCATGAAATAAAACACATTGACCTGGAAAAAAAATCAAAAGCTCAACGGGACACCGAGAAATCCCGGCTAGCCGCTGGAACGTTCCTCCCCTTTGTCCAGCTAGTCAGCCCCTGCACTGGGCAAAATTTCGTGTTTTGACCCTTTTCTGATACCTATTCGAGATCTGATCCTAATTTTAAAAAAATTTGAGAGCTGACCCTTTTGCTACCGCCAGGGTCCATGGCGGTAGGGTGTAACAGCCTACCGCCAAGCATCTTGGCGGTAGGGTTGTACATGCTACCGCCATTATGTTTGGCGGTAGGGATGTGTAGGATCGAAATTATGTCTAGAGGGGGGTGATTAGACTACTTGACCAAATAAAAATCTAGCCTTTTCTCAATTTTAGTTCTTGGCAGACTTTAGCAACTTAGCACAAGTCAAGCAATCAATCTACACATGCAATTCTAAGAGTACAGCAGCGGAATGTAAAACAATTGCATATGAAGATAAAGGGGAGGAGTTTGAGAAGGCAAACGCAATTGGAAACACGAATATGTTTGTCGTGGTTTCGATAGGTGGTGCTATCATACATCCACGTTGATGGAGACTTCAACCCATGAAGGGTAACGGCTGCGCGAGTCCACGGAGGGCTCCACCCACGAAGGGTCCACGAAGAAGCAACATTGTCTATCCCACCATGGTCGTCGCCCACGAAGGACTTGCCTCACTAGGGTAGATCTTCACGAAGTAGGCGATCTCCTTGCCCTTACAAACTCCTTGGTTCAACTCCACAATCTTGTCGGAGGCTCCCAAGTGACACCTAGCCAATCTAGGAGACACCACTCTTCAAGAAATAACAAATGGTGTGTTAATGATGAACTCCTTGCTCTTGTGCTTCAAATGATAGTCTCCCCAACACTCAACTGTCTCACAGGATTTGGATTTGGTGAAAAAAAAGATTTGAGTGGAAAGCAACTTGGGGAAGGCTAGAGATCAAGATTCATATGGTAAGAATGGAATATCTTGACCCCCAACACAAGTGTAGGTGGTTCTCTCTCAGAAAATGTATGTTGGAAGTGTAGGCATGTTCTGATGGCTCTCTCCACGAATGAAGAGTGGATGGAGGGGTATATATAGCCTCCACACAAAATCTAACCGTTACACACAACTTACCAATCTCGGTGGGACCGAATCATGAAACTCGGTCGGACCGATTTAGCAAATAATGTGACCGTTAGGATTTTCGGTGGGACCGACATGCAACTCGGTAGGACCGATATGGTTAGGGTTAGGGCATAACGTAATCTCGGGGAAATCGATTACACAAACTCGGTGGGACCAATTTTGGTAATAAGCTAACCAGAGAGTTGGTCAGGCAAAGTTGGTGGGACCACTTCGCTCATCTCGGTGAGACCGAAACGTTACGAAAGGGAAACAGAGAATTTGCATTGCAGTCTCGGTGGGACCGATCGCTCATCTCGGTTTGACCGAAACGTTACGAAGGGAAACAAAGAGATTACAATCCCATCTCAGTGAGACCGAGATCCCTATCGGTGAGACCGATTTGACTAGGGTTTGTGGCAGTGGCTATGACATCTCGGTGGCGCCGGATAGAAAGAATCGATGGGGCCGAGTTGAAATTTTGGTTTGGGTCATATGTGGATGTGAGAAAGTAGTTGAAGGCTTTGGAGCATATCACTAAGAATTTTGAGCAAGAAAGCCATTAAGCAACACCTCATCCCTCCTTGATAGTATTGGCTATAGACTCAATGTGATCTTGGATCACTAAAATAGAAAATGTAGAGTCTTGTGCTTTGAGCTTGAGCCAATCTTTTTGTCCTTAGCATTTTGAGGGATCCACTTTTTTCATCCATGACATGCCAATCATTGAGCTTTCCTGAAATATTTATCTTGAAATAGCATTAGCTCAATGAGCTATATGTTGTTAGGAATTACCAAAACCACCCAGCGATAGTTGCACTTTCAGGATGTTTCCTACCGCCAAGGTCCACGGCGGTCTGCACAAGCACACATTGTGTTCAATACTTAGCAATTTCGCGGTAGGGCATGGAACCCTACCGCCAGGTACCTTGGCGGTAGGCAGTTATACCCTACCGCCATGGACTCTGGCGGTAGCAAAAGGGCCAGATCTTAAAAAAATTGCAAACTAAGGTCAGATCTCGAATAGGTATCGAAAAAGGGTCAAAACACGAAATTTAGCCCTCGCACTGCATGCATGGCCGCCAGCGCTCGGCTCCACGCGGTTGTCGCTCTCCCGCCCACTAGAATCCAAGCGGGCCTCCTCCCCCGCCCCCGTACACGTAGCTCTCGGTCGACGGGGCCGCACGCGCGCCAAGCCGCGACCAGGCCCCACGCACCAGCGACACAGACCGGTGAGCCCGCCCGCCGATATAGCGACGAACTGCCGGAGCTTTTCGCTCGAAAGGCCCGAGAGCTCTTTCCTTGTCGTCGACGTCTCGTCCTCCTCTTTTTCCCAATCCGTCTCCGCCTCTCCCACCACTGCTTCCACCATCCCTTGTTGTAGCCAGCCGCCTCCACTACACCACCAGCTTTCCCCGTAGGCTCTCCGACTTCGTTGATGCTTCTCCTCCCCGTCTCCTCCCTGCCGCCGCCCCCGTCACCGCGCCCTTCTTCCTCTTGTTGCGGCACAAGATGTGCACGTACTATTAACTAGCCAAGAAATCGATTAAGCTGCTTGGTTGAGTCTTAGCTTTGCACGTACGATATTTGGTTGAGTCTTACCTAGCCAAGAAATCAATCGAAGGCCTTCTATATATATATATGCATGTGGGAAAAACTCCAAAATAAACCTTAAACTTATAATCTATATCTCTATACCTACTAATAAAAGAATAGGTATTCTTAGTTTGTTTTTCTATTTTATAGAAAACCCACTATGTTCCTCACATATCAAATGTTTTTTAAATATTCATATCTTCTAAACCATAACTCCAAATTTAACATGTTATATATGGAATTTGATTTAAAATATGTAGAATCAGAATACGATGTTATTTTACCTGTTAGTATTTGTTTTAAAAAAATACTATCTAGATTGCAATGTTAATCAACAATGCATTACCCGTCTTTTCTTTCATACTGGTACTGATTCAAATTAGGGATGAACACCTCGGCAAAATCAGGATTGGACATGAAATTGAAGATAAACTTGCTAGAGACATCCAATAAATAAGGACATGCATGACAAGAAATAAAATAATGACCCAATAAAGATGGGATGTCCGCCATAAAAGAAATAAAAGAAAAAATGCAAAGGAGATCCTATAAAGATGAGATGTTGCACTATTCTCCTAGATATAAGAAAAAAAAGAGGGCATGCATGAAGAAAAGTAAAAATGAGGCATGCATGACAAAATAAAATAAAATAAAAGACAATTTGATAAGATATAAATAGTGATGAAACAGGGACCAATACCTATGACATGTATGGCAAGAAATAATGATGAAATAGGGGCACAAGTACCTGCGTCCATAGGAGACCATACAAAAATGTTATTCTCCACAAAAAGAAATATCTTTTTTTATTAAAAATCATGTATCTTTTTAACAACTCTTCATGTATTTAAGAAATGTGCATGTGAAAAAAAAAGTGTTCAAGAGTTACCTTAAGTTGGTGATTCTTAAACTGAAAACTGCCATTGATACACACATGTCTCCTAGTGTGCTAATGTGTCATCGTTTGTTTTTGTCGTTTTTCTTTACTCGTCCGTAACAACACCCCATTCCGAACATGACATGAATTAATGCATGATCATTTGCCCGTTTCTTTGTACAGATTAAATCTACATGCAAAAGCCGTGTTGAAATAGAACATATGTAGAATCTTAAATTGCGTCTTTATAGGTCGTAGCTACAAATTCTCATATTATAAACCACTTTTTATAAATTAAAAGTGCGTGGTATATTTTTCTCCCGTTGCAACACACGGGCCTTTTTGCTAGTGAAAGCTAAATCAAACCCTAAACTTGTAATCCCGAAAATTAGCACACCGAACTCACTGATCCCGGTCTATTTTTGAACCTTGAAGTCGTTCCCAAACAGTGATTGTCGACATTGTAGATCAACTCCCGGGATTGTTGGCTGCAGACACGATTGGGCCGGCCCGGCCCATCAGGTGTGAAGGGAGGTTTCTTTCTTCTTTTACTTTTTCGTAAGCGCGTCATAAAAATAACAAAAAAATAGAGACCAGGAGGAGTCGAACTTGTGACTTGGCAATGTCGATATCCAGTAGCTAGCCATCAGAGTGGACTAGCACATATGCCCGTGCGTTGCAATGGGAAAAATTAATGTTTTGCGCAAGCATAATTTATCGTAGCACCGGATTCACTACGAAGAATACACAATGAACATAAAAAATAGGATGCAATTTATCCGCGTCCATATTTTCTTTGCGGGCATAATCTCCCACTAATTTCATTTAAGTATAATCCTTCCTTTTGTTACCATGACGTCCTCACCCGTTTTAATCAGGCATCAAATCCTTTCTTTTCTAATTCAGTTGCACCACCACAATGAAGGCTATGGATCCTTCCTTTTAATTATCCTACTTTTTTACCTCAAATCCTTTCTTTAATTAGCCTCATCTATTTGAATAGTTTATTTATTAAGACCACAATCGTTCTTTAATTATTCCACCAGTTTACCACAATCTTTTCTTTAATTAGCCACATCCATTTAAACATTCTATTTAAGCCCATAATCGTTCCTGAGGCCGCTTCTTTGACCCTCGGTTGGTTGATTCCTAAGGCTGATTGTATATTTACTAGTGGGAACCATTGTAAAAGAACGAGGCGGGATTAGTAAACATGAAAGATGCATAGCTCGTTGGTTGTTACATCAAAGAGCCAGACACGAGGTACTGCTTCAATTCTTTGACCCAATTATTTTTCGTGGTCTCTATGAAAGCCCATAGAAGGTCCATCGACATATAAGTGTAACACCCCCATGTATCAACTACAGTGATCACCCCTTAATCATGCCAAGTCATCATCATTATGCCATAAGAAAAACAGTTAAAGAAATATTTCTACCTCAAATTCAAACTTAAAAAATAAAGTCAAATAAATATTCTTCAAAATGCAAATTAAATAGTTCATCATTTTGCAAAATAATCCATAGGCAATTATAAATTTAAGCCAACATTATTTGAATTATTAAAATGCCTCTAGCCTATTTAAAATAGTACCAAAATGGCAATATTAAATCCATTTCTAGCTATGCCAAATTCAAATGGGATCAAACCTTGCCCAAACATTTTGTGGCAGTGCAGAATACTCCAATGTATTTATGTGGCCAAGTCCCACATTTCTACAAAATACTTTGCTAGCTAAAGGAAAATGCAACAAAAAAGAATAAAGAAAACAAAGGAAAAGAAATAAGAAATAGAAAAGGCCTAAACCTCACCGTGCACTCGAGCCCAATAGCAGCGCGGCCCATCCCACTTAGCACTCTTCTTCTTCTGTTCATTTAGACGTCGTGGACAGAGCGCGTGCGTCGACGCCGCCGATGTCCACGCGTCGGCCATCCATTCCTCCTCGACGCCTACAAGTCCTTCCCCGCGCCACTCTGTGAAACCCTAGCTACCCCTGTTTCCCCCTTGCTCTCTCTATCGCTCCTGCTACGAGCTCGCTGCCACTGACGCTCGATCCCGCGGCCACCGTCCTCCCTGCGCCTCGCCGTCGTGCCCACGAGTTTCACCGTCGCCCGCTGCTCCGTCCAATGCCAGTCGTTGGAGCCGGGGAGCCCTACATCACGAGATCGCCGTCGTCTTCTTCCTCTTCGGTCGTCGTCGTCGTTTGTCGATTCCGCGAAGCCTGCAGCTCCTAAGCCTCTGAACGGCCACCGTGTGCCTCCCGGTGAGCTCCTGCCTAAACCTCTCTCTCCCCTGCCTTTTTCCGCGCCTGTAGTCGCCGTCCTCGAGCTCGCCTGAGCTCTCGCATAAGCATACACGTACTTGCACGCTGCTCTGTTGTTGCTGTGATGTTGCTTGCTCTACCTACTACCTCCGCGCGCCGTGCCCGACCACGTCTCGCGTCGCCGTCAACCGCCTAGCCCAACTCCCACCGTCGCCCGCTTTGCCGCCGCGTCTGCAACCCCCCCCCCCATGGCTGCCGCCGCCTCCCTCCAAATTGTCGCGCTTCGCAGCCCTCTCACGCCACTTGCCCCATTGTGCACGCGCCGCCTTCGCCGGCCGGTGCCGGTGCCGCGCCGACGGAGCCCCGCCTCGCCGCTCGCTCCGTCCGTCGCTTCGCCTCGCCGCCACCACTCTCCCCACGCGCCCACAAGCTCTAGCCGCTCCTGAGCAGCCTCGCTCTGCCGCGACGCCACGCGTTCCCTGGCCGAGTCGCCTCGGGCTGCCGCCGCCGCTAGAGTCCTCCCTGGCGCCAGCCGACGCCACCGTTGGAAGCACCGCTTTAGCAGCTTTCCAACGGGCCCAGCCACGCGCCCTTCCATTGCCGGAGTCGATCGAACGACCGTCGCCGCCATTAGCCGCCGACGTGGCTGGCCTGGGGCCACCCCTGGGTCGCTGCTAGCGGGCCCCACGGGCCCCATTGACTGGGTTGACCCAGTCAACATGCTGACTGTGCAGCCCAGTGTCACTAACAGCCGGGCCCCACCGCGTAATTAATCTAATTAAAACATTTTTATAAATAAAATTAATTAGTTAACCTAGACAGTCACTGACATGTGGGGCTGTAAGGGCATCTTTAGCCCTAAGATGTTTTGGTGATTGATGACAATGCTTTTGCGGACTAATCATGTGCACTGAGCTTTTCAGAGATTCATCCTTTGGCACGAGATGATTCCCTCCCCTCGGAGTTTGAAGCGAAGACGGTGTAGTCTTTTCGATATAGTTTGGTGGACTAGTTTCGTAGAGATCACCGTACTATCAAGAGGGGGTCCGCTTTGGAAAGGCTAGGGTGGAATCATCACGTACACATCCCTTGCACACTTTTCGAGCCTTTCCACTTCAATGGAGAGCTCGTTCTTGTCCTCTTTGTGCTCTCTCGTCTCGAGCGGTAGTCTGCATGGGCGGAGCGGTAGTACCGCTTATGCTATAAGCGGCGATGCCGCTCCATGATGACCCACAAGTATAGGGGATCTATCGTAGTCCTTCGATAAATAAGAGTGTTGAACCCAACGAGGAGCGAAGAAATGATAAGCGGTTTTCAGAAGGTATTCTCTGCAAGTCTTCAAATAAGTGGTAACAGATAGTTTTGTGATAAGATAAATTGTAACGAGCAACAACTAACAAGAGTAAATAAAGTGCAGCAAGGTGGCCCAATCCTTTTTGTAGCAAAGGACAAGCCTGGACAAACTCTTATATAAATAAGAGCGCTCCCGAGGACACATGGTAATATCGTCAAGCTAGTTTTCATCACGTTCATATGATTCGCGTTCGGTACTTTGATAATTTGATATGTGGGTGGACCCGTGCTTGGGTGCTGTTCTTACTTGAACAAGCATCCCACTTATGATTAACCTCTATTGCAAGCATCCGCAACTACAACAAAAGTATTAAGGTAAACCTAACCATAGCATGAAACATATGGATCCAAATCAGCCCATTACGAAGCAACGCATAAACTAGGGTTTAAGCTTCTGTCACTCTAGCAACCCATCATCTACTTATTACTTCCCAATGCCTTCCTCTAGGCCCAAATAATGGTGAAGTGTTATGTAGTCGACGTTCACATAACACCACTAGAGACTAGACAACATACATCTCATCAAGATATCGAACGAATACCAAATTCACATGACTACTAATAGCAAGACGTCTCCCTTGTCCTCAGGAACAAACGTAACTACTCACAAAGCATATTCATATTCCTAATCAGAGGGGTAATAATATGCATAAAGGATCTGAACATATGATCTTCCACCATAGAAACCAACTAGCATCAACTACAAGGAGTAATCAACACTACTAGCAACCTACTAGCACCAATCCCGGACTTGGAGACAAGAATTGGATACAAGAGATGAACTAGGGTTTGAAGATGAGATGGTGCTGGTGAAGATGTTGATGGAGATAGCCCTCTCCCGATGAGAGGAGCGTTGATGATGATGATGACGATGATTTCCCCCTCCCGGAGGGAAGTGTCCCCGGCAGAACAACTCTGCCGGAGCCCTAGATTGGTTCCGCCTCGTGGCGGCGGAGTTTCGTCCCGAAAGGTTGCTTCTTATTTTTTTTCTTGACGAAAGACTTCATATAGGAGAAGATGGGCGTCGGAGAGCCACCAGGGGGCCCACGAGGTAGGGGGCGCGCCCTAGGGGGGTGCCCCCACCCTCGTGAGCAGGTGTGGGCCCCGGCCTTCATCTTTAACAACGATTTTTCTTTATTTATTTTAAGATATTCCGTGGAGTTTCAGGACTTTTGGAGTTCTTGTGAATAGGTCTCCAATATTTGCTCCTTTTCCACCCTGAATTCCAAATTGCCTCGGCATTCTCCCTCTTCATGTAAACCTTGTAAAATAAGAGAATAGCCATAAGTATTGTGACATAACGTGAAATAACAACCCATAATGCGATAAATATCGATATAAAAGCATGATGCAAAATGGACGTATCAACTCCCCCAAGATTAGACCTCGCTTGTCCTCAAGAGAAAAGCCGATAACAATAATATGTCCTCATGTTTAGAGGTAGATGCGTCGATAAAAATAAAATACAAACATGAAGGCATCATGTTTATTCTCATAACAGCAATATATATAGATTTTGTCACATGATTACTTATGTTCAAGTGATGATCTTTTCACAATGCAAAAGTATGAATCAGAAACCTTATTGAGCACCAACAAACTATAACCTCAGTCATTGAAGCAATTACAATTTATCATAACATCGGAAAGAGTCTATGTCAAAGCTTAAAAGCAAGTTCACATACTCAACTATCATTTAGTCCTTCATAGTTGCTAACACTCTCGCAATACTTGTGGTTACGGAGTTTTAATCGGACACAGAGAAAGATAGGGGCTTATAGTTTTGCCCCACAACCTTTTACCTCAAGGGTAATGTCAACAATAATAATTCATGCTCCCCTACATCCAATTATATATATATATATATATATATATATATATATATATATATATATATATATATATATATATATATATATATATATATTCTTTCTTTCCAACATCTTTGGGCTGGTAAAGGATAAAATGAAAAAGGAAAAGGTGAAGATCACCGTGACTAGAGGATAATAATAAAAGATAGGCCCTTTGCAGAGGGAAGTAGAGGTTGCCATGCGCTTTTATGGTTGGATGCACAAAATCTCAATGCGAAAGAACGTCACTTTATATTGCCCCTTGTGATATGAACCTTTATTATGCAGTCCGTCGCTTTTATTACTTCCATATCACAAGATTGTATAAAGCTTATTTCTCCCACACCAATCAATCATACATGTTTAGAGCAATTTTTATTGCTTTGCACCGATGACAACTTACTTGAAGGATCTTACTTAATCCATAGGTAGATATGGTGGACTCTCATGGCAAAACTGGTTTAACGGTTTTTGGAAGCACAAGTAGTATCTCTACTTGGGGCGGAGAATTTGGCTAGCATGAGGGGGGAAAGGCAAGCTCAACATGTTAGAGGATCCATGACAACATACTTTATCTCAGATATAAGAAAACATAACTCATCACGTTGTCTTCCTTGTCCAACATCAACTCTTTAGCATGTTATATTTTAATGAGTGCTCCTAATCATAAAAGATGTCAATGATAATATATCTATATGTGAAACCTCTCTTTCCTTATTACTTCCTATTAATTGCAACAATGACCAAAGCTATGTTTGCCAACTCCCAACAACTTTTAATCATCATACTCTTTCTATGTGAAGTCATTACTCTCAATAAGATCAATATGAACTCTTCGTTTCTTTTTATTCTTTTCCTTCTTTCTTTTATTTTATTCACCCAAGATCATGGCAAAACAATCAAGCCCTTGACTCAACTAACTTTATTATATATATAGCTCACGGACTCAATTACATAGAGAGATCATAAAGCAAAACTCAAAACTATATCATGCCATGACTTTATTCTACTAAATCAAGATACTAATAAAAGGATCGAACTAAGAAAAACGGTATAGGTAGGAGTTGTGATTGTGATACGATACCGGGGAACCTACCCCAAGCTTGGCAGTTGCCAAGGGGAGTGCCCATACCCATGTGATTATGTCTCCTTTGCTGGTGAAGAAGGTGGTGGTGATGGATAGTCGCACATCGAGCATAAGAGGTCCTCCAACTTGCGAATAATGCCCTTGAGTGCAACGATATGCTCCTTCAACAAAATATTTTCACTTGTGAGATACTTGTTTTGAATACAAGCTAACTCAATAATCTCGAAAGCTTCGATTTCAGTTGGGGTGAGAAAGTTGTGATCAAGCTGAAGGGTGTCTTCTGCTGCGGGAGCTTGGTCCTCCGTAGCCTTCTTGATCCCTTGATCCTTGTTGATATCCATGGGTTCTTCCTTCTTCAGCTATATCTTCATTAGCAAAGCATCTTTGTCACCATTGTTGGAGGAGGGGGACGACATGATGCCTGGCCTTGACAACCCTAACAGAAAACAGCTCGAAACAAGAACAGAGGATAATTGCGTGATACGGGAGTCAAAACCTTCAGGTGAATATATAATGAATTTTTACCGACCAAAATACGTATCTTGCAAGAAAACGGAGTCCGAAGGGCACACGGGGTGCTCACGAGGTAGGGGGCGCGCCCAGGGGGTAGGGCGCGCCCACCACCCTCGTGGGGCCCTCGTGTCCTTCCCGGACTGCTACTTATTTTTCTATTTTTCTAAATATTCCAAAGCAGAGAAATATTGCCTTAAAAATTCTTTTGGAGTCGGTTTACTTACCGTACCACATACCTACTCCTTTTCGGAGTCTGAAACGTTCCGGAAAGTGTCTCTTATGTATTCCTCCGGGGTTACGGTTTCAATAATATTGGTTTCAACATTAATAGGATTAACTTAGATATAGTGTTTGATTCTTTGACCGTTAACCACCTTCGGATTTGTGCCCTCGAAGTTGTTGATTTTTATGGCACCGGAACGATAGACCTCTTCGATAATGTAGGGATCTTCCCATTTAGAGAGAAGTTTTCCGGCAAAAAACCTTAAACGAGAGTTGTATAGCAATACATAATCACCTACATTAAACTCACGCTTTTGTATCCTTTTGTCATTCCATCTTTTAACTTTTTCTTTAAACAACTTAGCATTTTCATAAGCTTGGGTTCTCCATTCATCAAGTGAGTTAATATCAAATAACCTTTTCTCACCGGCAAGTTTGAAATCATAGTTGAGCTCTTTAATAGCCCAATATGCCTTATGTTCTAGTTTGAGAGGTAAATGACATGCTTTTCCATAAACCATTTTATACGGAGACATACCCATAGAATTTTTAGATGCAGTTCTATAGGCCCATAATGCATCATCGAGTTTCTTGGACCAATTCTTTCTAGACCTATTAACAGTCTTTTGCAAAATTAATTTGAGCTCTCTATTGCTCAATTATACTTGACCACTAGACTGCGGGTGATAAGGAGACGCAATTCTATGATTAACGTCATATTTAGCAAGCATTTTATGGAAAGCACCATGAATAAAGTGTGAACCACCATCACCATTAAATATCTAGGGACTCCAAACCTCGGAAAATAACTTCCTTAAGCATTTTAATAGAAGTGTTATGATCAGCACTACTAGTTGGAATAGCTTCTACCCACTTAGTAACGTAATCAACAGCAACTAAAATATGTGTATATCCATTAGAGGCAGGAAAAGGTCCCATATAATCAAAGCCCCAAACATCAAATGGTTCAATAACAAGTGAATAATTCATAGGATTTTCTTGACGTCTACTAATATTACCAATTCTTTGACATTCATCGCAAGACAAAACAAACTTACGGGCATCCTTGAAGAGAGTAGGCCAATAAAAACCGGATTGCAATACCTTATGTGCAGTTCTATCTCCAGCGTGGTGTCCTCCATAAGCCTCGGAGTGGCACTTGCGTAGGATCTGCTCTGTTCATGCTCGGTACACAACGTCTAATAACACCATCTACTCCTTCTTTATAAAGATGTGGGTCATCCCAAAAGTAATGTCGCAAATCATAGGAAAACTTTTTCTTTTGTTGGTATGTGAAGCTAGGTGGTATAGATTTAGCAACAATATAATTAGCATAATCAGCATACCATGGAGTGCTACGAGAAGTGCTTATGACACTTAATTGTTCATCAGGAAAGCTATCATCAATAGGTAGTGGGTCATCAAGAACATTCTCTAACCTAGATAAGTTATCTGCAACGGGGTTCTCAGCTCCTTTTCTATCAACAATATGCAAATCAAATTCTTGCAGCAAGAGAACCCATCTAATAAGTCTAGGTTTTGCATCTTTCTTTTCCATAAGATATTTAATAGCAGCATGATCAGTGTGAATAGTTACTTTAGAATCAACAATATAGGGTCTGAATTTATCACAAGCAAATACAACTGCTAAAAGTTCCTTTTCGGTAGTAGCATAATTTCTTTGAGCATTGTCTAGAGTCTTACTAGCATAATGGATAACATTTAATTTCTTATCAACTCTTTGCCCTAGAACAACACCTATAGCATAATCACTAGCATCACACATAATTTCAAAGGTAAATTCAATCGTGGCTGAACAACAGTGCGAGAGATCAATGCTTTCTTAAGTATTTCAAATGCTTCTACACAATCATCATCAAAGACAAATGGTACATCTTTTTGTAATAAATTAGTCAGAGGCCAAGAAATTTTTGAGAAGTCCTTAATGAACCTCCTATAAAATCCGGCATGACCAAGGAAACTTCTTATACCTTTGATGTCCTTGGGACATGGCATCTTTTCAATAGCATCAACCTTGGCTTTATCAACTTCGATACCTCTTTCAGAAACTTTGTGCCCCAAGACAATACCTTCATTAACCATAAAGTGGCACTTTTCCCAATTCAAGACAAGATTAGTTTCTTCACATCTCTGCAAAACTCGATCAAGATTGCTCAAGCAATCATCAAAAGAGGAACCATAGACGGAAAAATCGTCCATGAAAACCTCACAAATTTTTTCACAAAAATCAGAGAATATAGCCATCATGCATCTTTGAAAGGTAGCAGGTGCATTACATAAACCAAAAGGCATACGTCTATAAGCAAAAGTACCAAAAGGGCAACTAAAAGTAGTCTTTGATTGATCTTTAGCCGACACAGGTATTTGAGAGAAACCAGAATAACCATCTAGGAAGCAATAATGTGTATATTTGCATAATCTTTCTAGCATTTGATCAATAAAAGGTAAGGGGTAATGATCTTTCTTAGTAGCTTTATTTAATTTGCGGAAATCAATTACCATCCTATAACCTGTGATAATTCTTTGCGGGATCAATTCATCTTTATCGTTAGGGACAATAGTAATACCTCCCTTCTTAGGGACACAATGGACAGGACTTACCCACTGACTATCAGCAACGGGATAAATTATACCTTCCTCCAGAAGCTTGAGTATTTTTTTCTTACCACTTCTTTCATTTTAGGATTCAAACATCGTTGAGGATCACAAACAGGTTTGGCATCCGCTTCCAAATTTGTTTTATGTTGACATAGAGTGGGACTAATGCCCTTAAGATCATCAAGAGTATATCTAATAGCGGCACTGTGCTTCTTTAGAGTTTTCAATAATCTTTCTTCTTCATGCTCTGAAAGGTTAGCACTAATAATAACATGATATATTTTCTTTTCATCAAGATAAGCATATTTAAGATTATCGAGCAACGGTTTAAGCTCAAAAGCGGATCACCCTTGGGTGGAGGAGGATCCCTAAGTTTCAATAGGCAAATTGTGTTGCGTAATAGGTTCTGTTTAAAGAATACTTCGTATATTTCCCTTCTCTCATTCATAAACATATCATTTTCATGGTCTAGCAAATATTGTTCTAAAGGATCACTAGGAGGTACGGCAATAGAAGAAAGACCAATAATTTCATCCTTACTAGGCAATTCTTCCTCACAATGTTGTTTACTAAATTTAGAGAAATTAAACTCATGAACCATATCATCCAAGCCAATAGTAACAACATTCTTTTCGCAATCTATCTTAGCATTAACAGTGTTCAAGAAGGGTCTACCAAATATAATTGGACAAAAGCTATCTTGTGGGGAACCAAGAACAAGAAAATCGGCAGGATATTTAGTTTTCCCACACAAGACTTCAACATCTCTAACAATTCCTACTGGCGATATAGTATCTCTATTGGCAAGTTTAATTGTAACATCAATATCTTCTATCTCAGCGGGTGCAATTTCATGCTTAATTTCTTCATACAAGGTAATAGGTATAACACTAGAACTAGCACCCATATCACATAAGCCATGATAACAATGATCTCCTATTTTAACAGAAATAAAAGGCACGCCTACCACAGGTCTATGTTTATCTTTAACGCAGGTTTAGCAATTCTAGCTGATTCACCGCAGAATTGAATAACATGCCCATCAATATTATCAGACAAGATATCTTTAAAATAGCAATATTAGGTTCTACTTTGACTTGCTCAGGAGGTGTATAAGTTCTAATATTGCTTTTACGAACCACAGTTGAAGCTTTAGCATGATCCTTTATTCTAACAGGAAAGGGTGGTTTCTCAACATAAGAGGTAGGAACAATAGGATCATTATAAGTAACAGTCTTTTCCTCAACTTTAATAGGTGCAGCTACTTTTACTTCTATGGGAGGATGATATTTAAACCACTTCTCCTTGGGGAGATCAACATAAGTAGCAAAAGATTCACAGAAAGAAGCTACTATCTCAGAATCAAGTCAATATTTAGTGCTAAACTTATGGAAAATATCGGTATCCATAAAAGATTTAACACAATCAAACTTAGGTGTCATACCTGACTCCTTACCTTCGTCGAGATCCCAATCTTCAGAGTTGCATTTAATTCTATCCAATAAATTCCATCTGAATTCAATGGTCTTCATCATAAAAGAGCCAACACAAGAAGTATCGAGCATGGTGCGATTGTTATCAGAAAGCCGAGCATAAAAACTTTGAATAATTATTTCTCTTGGGAGCTCACGATTGGGGCATGAATATAACATTGATTTAAGCCTCCCCCAAGCTTGAGCGATGCTTTCTCCTTCGCGAGGCCAAAAAATATATATATAATTGCGATCACGATGAACAAGATGCATAGGATAATATTTTTGATGAAATTCCAACTTCAGTCTTTTGTAGTTCCATGATCTCGTAGCATCAGATAGCCTATACCATGTGAAAGTGCTAGTTATCGACTAGAGGGGGGGTGAATAGGCGATTTTTACGGAAGTCTTCAAAACATGAAAGTTTCGAAGACAAACATGAAAACTGGACCTATAAACATGCAGCGGAAGATGAACTACACTAGACAAACCATAGTCAAACAAGTATGAAGCTAAAGCATGATGACTGATAGCAGCTATGTAGTAGGATCAGGATGGAAGATAGTATGAAGCCAATCAGAACAAGTAGTCACACAGTGAAGTCAAACAGGTAGAGCAATCATACAATGACTTCACAACAACAAACTGTAAGTAAGGAGAGTAAGAGATAGAACCAGTGTTGTGAAGACAAGGATTTGTTCGACCAGTTCCAGTTGCTGTGACAACTGTACGTCTGGTTAGGGAGGCTAAGATTGAACTCAGAAGACCGTGTCTTCACCTTATTCCCCTTGAGCTAAGGACACACAGTCCCCGCCCAATCACTCTGGTAAGTCTTCAAGGTAGACTTCCAAACCTTCACAGACTTTGTTCACCGGCAATCCACAATTACTCTTGGATGCTCGAACGCGACGCCTAACCGGTGGAGGATTCACATTCCTCAAGTGTAACAAGTCTTGAGATCACACAGATGAAAGACTTGATGTGCCTAACACTCTCGGCTCGGGTGTTTGGGCTTTGTCCTCACAAGGATTTCTCTCTCAAAAGCTTGAGGTGGGTTGCTCTCAAGCGCACGTAAGTCGCACTAACTCTGAGCAGCCACCAATGTATGGTGTAGGGGTGGGCTATTTATAGCCACCGGGCAACCCGACCTGATTTGTCCGAAATGACCCAGGTCACTAAGGAACCGACACGTGTCTAACGGTCGATTTCAAACACACGCGACAGCTTGACTTGGTCTACAAGTAAAGCTGACTTATCCGACTGGATAAGATTTGCTCTCATTGTCTTCGCTCGAAGACATAGGATTTTGTTGAGCATCACTTGATCCTCGACTTTGTTCACTTGGACCCCACTTAACAAAGGCGGTGGTTCCTATGACTCAACAAAGGAGAAAAGAAACAACGAAACTGCTAAGTCTTCACGCTCCATAGTCTTCACTCAATGTCTTCTTCTGTTATAGTCTTCAATGTGAATAGCTTCATGTACCACCATTATCTTCAATGTCTTCATACATTTTTAGGGGTCATCTCCGGTAGGTAAACCGAATCAAGGAGGGACTACTACCTGTGTTATCATGCAATTCTCACAAACACATTAGTCCCTCAACCACGTTTGTCGTCAATACTCCAAAACCAAACTAGGGGTGGCACTAGATGCACTTACAATCTCCCCCTTTTTGGTGATTGATGACAAATTGGTTGAAGTTTTCAACGGGGATATAAGTATGTGAAATATGTGAAATTGTAAAGGATGAGGTATTGTCTTCATAAGTGGCAAAAGGCTCCCCCTGAAGATGTGCATATAAGTAATTTGCTTTTGGAATGCAAATGCACATGGCAGGTTCTACTTGTGGAGATCCTCTTCAACTTATGAAAACAATTCATCATGCATGATTCGATGTAATGAAGATAATGACATGCATAATGAAAAATGGACGTCTGCAAAATGATTTAAGTGCGGAAGTTATCATCGCACATGTGGAATTTATGATCGCATCACAAAATAGCAAATAAGTAGCAGACGACCATCGAGTTTAAGTGTTACAACTCAGAGAACCAAATGTATCAAGAGAAAGAGTTGTAAACACTAGGCAAAATATAAAGCAACCGCCCATATGAACCCGCTTGAAGACTATCAACTCATAGCTTCTCCCCCTTTTGTCAGTAAGGACCAAAAAGGGTTGAAGACATTGAGCCTCTACTCGTTCCCAGAAGGAGTAGGAGAAGATGCAGGGTTGGTGTCGAGGTTTGGTGGTGCAGACAAACTTGGAGTAGTGTTGATACGAGTTGGAGGTGGCGAAGTGGCATCATCTTGATCATCGATCACACGAGCATTCACGGTTGCAGCAGAAGAGGAGTACTCAGAGTCTTCAAGAGATGAAGTGCACCGCAGAACATCATTTCTGGGCAAAGTGGAATCAAACTTGAATCTTTCTGAGAAGCCATCGTCCTGAAGATCTTCCTCAGCACACATAAGCGTCAGCCGTTTCCATGTGCGTCGACAGGTTTCATGCGCGACAAAGGCATTCTTGGTTGCAAGGTTGCGAATGCGATTGACGTCAGTCATGATGCTCTGCATCTGGCGCTTGAGCCAGTCATGATGCCTATCCTGTTTCTGATGCAGGCCAACGAGAAGCTCTCGGTCATTGAGAACAAGAGATCGCTTTCGAGGCCGTTGAGCAATTGTGTTGTCAGTGGCTTCGGTTTGGGCACGGTGAGGTGCACGTAGTACCAATAACGGATAGACTCTAGTGGCAGCCAGCACACCTTCAATGGGCTGAGTGAAGCTCTGACGATCAGCATTATGAAGATAAAGAGGCTCCTTGTCAGGCTCTGGATAGATGGCTTCAACCGACATATCGACATCTAGCAAGAAGACAATGTGGTTGCGCGCAGATGGCTGATAGTTGAAAGTAGTGTGAAGCTTGATCAGACGCATGATCCATGGAGCATAGAACTTCAAGCCAAAAATGTCAGATCTTGATGCAGCAAGTTGGCGGATGAAGAAATCCCATGCATTGAAGCTTTTGCCATGAAGAATATGGAAGACCAATGTCTTCATTGCTCCTTCTAGCTTAGCCTTTGGAGAATGTCCTTTGATGGGACAGAGTGTTCTCCTTATGATGTGATAGCTTGTGCGAGGCAGATACTCAAGGTCTTCAACAAAGAACTCCGTAGGATATTCTGCATCTGGAGGCAATGGCTTCATCATGCTTAGCATCTGGCTCATGTCGGGTTCTGACTTGTGAAAGATGATTTCCAAAGCTGCGAGCAGAAGTCGACAACCAGGCTCATAGAGATCCCCTGGAGTGGGCAGGCCAGTAAGCTCAATGACATCAAATGCTTTGGCTTCATGATGGACATTTCCCGTCATCCACTCAAGTACCCAAGTCTTAGGATCCCTGTAGTATCCTCTGATATGAAGAGTGGCGTAGAATTGAAGCAGCAACTCTTCATTCCAGTGCTCCTTATCAGTGACAAAGTGTAGTAAGCCAGCCTCTCTGAAGCAATCGAGAGCTTCTTCTAAGCAGGGCAGACCAGCTATTGCTTCAGTGTCAAGACGCATATGCGGAAATATGCGGCCTTGGTTGTATAGAATGCATGAATAATAGTTGCGTTGCTGATAACTCCAGAACCGATCAGATGAAATCTTGGGCTTGGTGTAGGGGTTCTTTGCTCTATCGAAGAAGGTATTGTGTGCAATGAGGCCATTGACATTGAAAGATCCTGGCGAAGTGGCAGTACCTGGAAATCTGGGCAGTCTTGGCTTTGGATTCTGAATCTGAGGCCTGTGCTCGACATGGTAATCAAATTGAGGACCAGCAGCAGGTGGAGGAATCAGAATTGACCATCTGACAGTGACAAGCTGGCCATAGTTGTATGCTTGCTCGATAGTATGTGGCCTTGGAGGCGGAACAGGAGCAGTGGCATTGACTTCTGGCTGCAGATTTGTGTCAGGTGCGGCATTGACTTCATCTGCTTCATGGGCTTCATTGGCTTCATTGGCCACTGTAGGCTCCACATTGGCTTCGTCCATGACAACGTCATTGGCTTCAGGAATGTCATTGGTGGCAGCCTCAGGATTTTCACTCTCCACTTGAGTAGCTGGAGGTTCTGGCATAGACTGGTTTACTTCAGGAATATCTTCGTGAGTTGTAGGGGGAGTAGCGACACGCTCTTCTTCTTGTGTTGCTCCGGCTGATGCAGCCGGAGGGTCTTCAGCAGCATTGGCTTCAGACACAGGGACCGTCACAGAAGGGTTGTCTTTAGGAAACACTTGACGTGCCACTGAACTTGACAAGTTCGAGCCCTCTTCTGTGATGGTGGTCATGGAGACGGATGGCCTCAAGCCTTTGCGAAGCCGTTGGAATACGGGTGACGCCTTTGGTGATGGTGATGTCTCCATGTAGTTGTCATCATTGGACATGGGGCTGATGACGGGCACAGATAACGGTTGGGGTGTACTTGGTGAGTCTTGATGTGGGATAGCTTGCTGGGGGCGATCAGCCCACGATGCATCTTGTGAGATTGGCGTCAAAGGACGACCAATACTGATAAGCTCACTATTAGTTTGAACAGGCGATAATACCGTTGGGCGCTCAATCTGAGGAAGAACTACATCATCTTGTATAATGTCTTCAATCGCGATGGGATCGACGACCGGAACTTCTTGAGCTTCAGGAGCCTCTATGGAAGCAGGCTCATGAACAATCATCCGACGCTCTTGGTTTGAAGATGGAGGGGGAACAAAGGCAAGGGGTTAAACAACAAGGGGCTCTGTGGGAGCAGCCCGATCTCTCTTCTTGGTTTTCTCTTCTTAGGGGTGGTGCTTCATCGGTTAGTGCGCTTGGTTTTCCGCTTCGGCTTCACTTGACTGCCTTGGTTTCTTCTGCTGAAAGCCCTTGAAGGAGCCTTGGGCTTGAGCAGCGCATCTTGGCGGGAAAGACAATTTGTGGTTCTTCCCGCCGTGGTGCTTCATGTTGGCTTCAGATGACTTCTTTTCTTGGCAGCCATTGAGGGTCAATGCTGGCGGCCAAGTGCCTTGCGCTTTTCAGCTTCATTGTAGGCTTGAGCGCATTTGTCGTGAGTGCTTTCATGCGCTCTCTTGAGCCTTTGGCTTCCTCGCGTTTCTTCCGAAACGACTCCTTGAGGTCATTAAGCATCACCTTGAACTTTTGCACATCAGCCACATTCAGCCTGGCTACATGCTTCTTGAACTGTTCCTTCTCGAAGTCTATCTTTCGCTTTAGTTCAACGATGCGCCGAGCCAAAGCAAGCTCAGGAGCAATGGCGCCTTGGAAAGCAACGCTGACGCCTATGGGAAGCTGAAGGTCATCAAAGCTGAGATCTTGATTATCAAACCACTCATCCGTGAAGTTCTTCAGAATGTTTACATCAAAGAGGGGCAGATTGTTGAAGATCTCCGCCTCTTGCTTGCTCTTGATCAGCTGCTCCAGAGCATCTTCACCAAATTCTTCATCTGAAGACAAGTCAATGGTTTCAGATTCATTTCTCAGAATGGCAGCAGGTGTCAGTGCATGACTCAGTTGCTGAGCTGGTGTCTTCTGTGGCTTCTCACGCCTCTTGGAGATGCGAGAGAGATCTTCAGAGTTATTGCTGGGAGCAGAAGGGGCAGTTTCCAATGGCTTCGGTCTCGGAGCTTTTGGAGCAGCAGATGGTTTTGAAGCTTTAGTCTTCTTTTGCTTCTGCGGCTTTGGAGCAGGAGCAGGAGCTTCACCGGTGTCAGCATCGTCATCAGAATGATCCACTTTGGCACCTTGAACAGCAATGTGAGTGATGAGGCCAGCAAGGTTGTAGAAGGGACCGATCCTGTTCTCATTGGTTTCACGGGTGCCATTGTCCCGAGGTGAGAACGGACCAGGGTTGAAGTCAAGCCTAAATCCTTCTTGTTCTTTCCAGCTGAGTCTTTGGCGAACTGGTAGTTGCGCTTGAACAGATTGTCTTCACGACACCAGAGCATTGAAGAAGGATCAGCATTGTCAGGCTGAGGTCCGCGCACCATGCAAGGATAGAAGCCTTGCTCAATGGCTTCAGCCTGATTCCTGGGTGGAAGATTTTTATACAAGATATCACCCCAGGGTGCCTTGATGGCATTCTTCTCAGCATATTCTTCAGTGATGAAGCGATATTTGAACCATTCTTCTGCCCAATATCTTTGAATCCATTGGATTCGATTCTTGCGTTCTGTATAGGTTTCTTCTGGGTCAGTTTTGTACATCTTGTACAAATCTGGAGGTAGGTCCTTGGAAGTGTTGCCACGACGCTGTCTGTCTCCCTTTCTTGCTGACTTTTCAGTAGCCATGAAGTGTAAACTGAAGGGCTTCAGTACGTGCAATGGCTTCAAGCGCCTGGACTGACAGGAACTTGCTTCAGGTGAGTTGATGTGACTCTGCAAGAATTCTGCAAATGAATGCAGACTATGAGAACCAAGGGATTCTCCCACGGACATGTACCTGTGACAGCACTAAAGGTGCGAGGGAAGGGGAAGAGGTCATATGCATTCTCAGAAGATTTTGATGATAAATCAGTTTGACGACATTGACCTCATAAAGCGAAGACATTCACTTATATGATGAGAGTTGGTTCCAGAGTTGTACAAATCCAAGAATAAGTACAAGTGAGGAATCTAACTTGTGAAGAAGCATAAGTGAATATACTAGGCAGAATATGAGCTGCAGAAAGAGATAGATTCATGTTCGAAGATCTAGAAACCACTTTTGGTAGGAAAGGATGAATCTATCAGATCAAAAAGACGGTAAAAAAGTAAACTTTTATTACCACACGAGGAACTGCAAGACGAAGCGAAGATGGATGCCGAGCAGTTCGATCTCCCGTGCCCTAACTTGGCGACGGAAGACACCTATAGCGATGGCGGAGATGACGAGGTCCGCGGCCGGCGTGAGGACGGCATCGATGAAGTTGCGGCAGCTAAGCGCTTCATTGTCGGCGTCGTCGAGAGCTAGCGGATATGCTAGGCTTTGCGTCAGATGGCGAAGGAGGAAGAAGGATTTTTGACCGAGACGAGACATGTATTTATAAGGACAGAGACATCACAACGCAATTACGCAGGTGCCCCTGGCGGTTCACATCTGAAGGACACGTGGCTAACATGCAACACATTGAGAGGTGTTCCACGTTCCCACGCGCGCCTGGGTTGTCGAGGTGGTCGTTCCGAATTCTCCGGGTTTCAGGCAAAAGGATATGTCATTAAAACTAGATATAAATGTTCGTCTCTGTATCTTCTGCTGACAAGGACACAGAGAAGACATTCGACAGTGTCAACAGAATGCATATGATTTGGATAGATAGAGCTTGAGGTAGAAAGCATAGAGAGGTTAGGGTCCGATCACATTCACTTAGTTCAAAGGATTCAAAGCGAAGATATAGCAATAAGTGAATGCTGTAGAGGACAGAACACTATATATGTATATTACTCAGTCAAGAACAAATCAACATAGTAAAGATAATCGAGAATTCAAATCAATATTGAAGACAAATTAATTGTGAAGACTATGCAAATGTGATGCCATAAGAAAACACTTTATAAGAGTTTGGTGGTGGCGTTATCCACCGTATAGGAAGTATTAGACCCAGACACGGCGCACAATTATCGTGGCGCTCTGAAGTCAATTTCCACATTAATGTATTCACACTTAGAGTGTATGTCTTCATTGATTGAAGATATACATTATTTCGTGTGTTGCACATCTAAGTCATCAAAATGCATAAGTGTTAGGATGTGTGCCTAATCACAGGACATTCGAGGATTCCAAGATATTTAGCTCACACCGCAACTTGCAAAACATTTTCTCATCCAAGGGCTTAGTGAAGAAATCAGCCAACTGCTCTTCTGTCTTGACATGAATGATATCAATATCTTCTTTCATAACATGATCTCTGAGAAAGTGATGACGAATTTCAATGTGCTTTGTCTTGAGTCTGAACGGGTTATTAGCAATCTTGATAGTGCTTTCATTATCGCAGTAGAGTGGCACATGCTTGAGATGGATGCCATAGTCCTTAAGAGTTTGCTTCATCCACGAAGTGGCGCAAGAAGATCCAAAGCAGCAATGTATTCAGATTCAGCAGTTGAGAGAGATACGCATTACGCTTCTTTGAAGACCAACAGACAAGAGATCGACCGTAAAGTGACATGTGCCCGATGTAGACTTGCGATCCACCTTGTCACCAAAGATAATGAGCATTCAAAAATCCAACCAGATCAAACTCTGAGCCCTTTGGATACCATAATCCTAGTGTTGGGGTGTAAGCCAAATATCGAAGAATTCTCTTCACAGCTAAGTGATGCGACTCCTTTGGTGCCGCTTGGAATCGGGCACACATGCAAACACTAAGCATGATATCTGGCCTAGATGCACATAAATAAAGTAATGAGCCAATCATGGGCGATATACCTTTTGATCGAAATCTTTACCATTGGCGTCGGGCTTAGATGACTTTTGGTTGGCATTGGCGTCGTGTATCCTTTGCGCCTTGCATTCCAAACTTCTTGAGCAATATTTGAGATATTTTTCTTGAGATATGAAGATGCTTGTTGCGTTCTTGTGGTTTGAAGACCAAGAAAGAACTTCAGCTCTCCCATCATGGACATTTGATATTGTTCTTGCATCATGTGACCAAATTCATCACTGTATTTCTTGTTTGTGCAACCGAAGATAATGTCATCCACATAGATTTGGCACACAAACAGTTCACCATCATATGTCTTCGTGAAGAGAGTGGGATCCAGAGAACCAGGTTTGAAGCCTTTGCTCTTCAGGAAGTCTTTGAGTGTGTCATACCAAGCACGAGGGGCTTGTTTGAGGCCATACAGTGCCTTGTTGAGCTTGTATACCATATCAGGATGTTTTGGGTCTTCAAAGTCAGGCGGTTGTGCTACATACACTTCTTCTTCAATCTTTCCATTGAGAAAGGCACTCTTTACATCCATTTGATACAGAAGGATGTTATGATGATTTGCGTAAGCTAGCAGTATGCGAACGGCTTCAAGCCTAGCCACTGGAGCAAATGTTTCATCAAAGTCAATTCCTTCAACTTGTGTGTGTCCTTGAGCAACGATCGTGCTTTGTTTCTGACAACTTGACCATGCTCGTCTTGTTTGTTGCCATATATCCATTTCGTGCCTATTAGGTTGTGCTTGCGAGGATTAGGATGCTTGACTAGTTCCCACACATTGTTCAACTCAAACTGTTGAAGCTCGTCTTGCATAGCTTGAATCCATTCAGGTTCCATGAAGGCTTCAGCAACTTTCTTGGGTTCAGAGATTGAGACAAATGCAAAGTGCCCACAGAAATTTGCTAGTTGTGTTGCCCTTGAACGAGTGAGTAGTCCAGATGCGTTGATGCTATCAATTATCTTCTCAATTTGTACTTCATTTGCAACACGAGGATGAACTGGACGAAGATTTTGCTCCCGCTGATCATTGTCATCATTTGGAGGATTGTCTTCAGGCTTAGCAATGTATTCAGGTTGATCAGGTGCAGAAATGATAAGTTCTTCTTCAGGCTGGACCTCTGATGGTATGATCTCTCATGTTCCCATTAGCTTGATTGATTCAGTGGCAGGTACTCCATCTAGCACATTTGGCTGGTGCTCTCTTTGCGAGCCGTTAGTTTCATTGAACCACACATCCACAGTTTCAACCACTTTATAGTGAAAGAGGTTGAAGACTCTGTAGGAGTGCGAGTCCTTTCCATAACCAAGCATAAAACCCTCATGTGCTTTCGGTGCAAATTTTGAAGTGTGATGTGGATCCTTGATCCAGCACCTAGAACCAAATACTCTGAAGTAGCTTACGTTTGGCTTCTTACCAGTTAGAAGCTCATAGGATGTTTTCTTCAGAAGCTTGTGAAGATAAACACGGTTGATGACATGGCATGCAGTGTCAATAGCTTCAGGCCAGAATTTTCTTGGAGTCTTGTATTCGTCAAGCATCGTCCGAGCCATCTCAATAAGGGTTCTGTTCTTGCGCTCCACGATGCCATTCCGCTGTGGTGTGTAAGGAGCAGAAAACTCATGAGTGATGCCTAAGGTATCAAGATAAAGGTCGAGGCATGTGTTCTTGAATTCAGTGTCGTTGTCACTCCTAATGTGCTTGATCTTGACACCATAGTTGTTCATGGCGCGGTTGGCGAAGCGTCTGAAGACATCCTGCACTTCAGTCTTGATTAGAATTATGTGCACCCAAGTGTATCTTGAATAATCATCAACAATAACGAAACCATAGAGACAAGCAGTTGCAGTGAGAGTAGAGTAGTGAGTGGGGCCAAACAAGTCCATGTGGAGCAACTCAAAAGGTCGAGATGTAGTCATGATTGTCTTCGAGGGATGCTTGGCCCTTGTCATTTTCCCAGCTTCACAAGCACCACATAGATGATCTTTCTTGAACTTGACGCCTTCGATGCCTATGACGTGCTTCTTCTTGGCGAGAGTGTGTAGGTTCCTCATGCCAGCATGCCCTAGCCTCCGATGCCAGAGCCAGCACTCTGAAGACTTTGGTAGAATACATACGGCCATATGTGGTCCTGCTGAGAAGTCTACCATGTACAGATCATCTTTCCTGTACCCTTCGAAGACTAGAGACTTGTCAGATTCCATTAGTACAAGGCAACGATATTTTCCAAATAGCACAATCATGTTTAAGTCACAAAGCATTGAGACAGACATTAAGTTGAAACCAAGGGATTCAACAAGCATCACTTTGTCCATGTGTTGATCCCTTGAGATTGCAACTCCCTAGGCCCAATACCTTGCTTTTAGCAGTGTCAGCGAATGTGATGTGACTTTTATCACATGGACGTAAGGTTGAGTCCATGAGAAGACTTCGATCACCAGTCATGTGGTTAGTGCATCCGCTATCCATAATCCATTCTGAAGCACGAGGTGTCGTATCCTACAATGTAGTTAGAGGATAGGCTTCACAGAGAGTATTTGTGAAGCATAAACATTTGACGCACAAGAGGATTATAAAAGCTCAGATCAAGGTTAGGACAGATAGTATGACTGGCAAGCGATTCAGGAACGAAATACATAGTAAGACCATTTGGGCATTTTATCTTGCGTCCCATAATGTGTTTTAGGTCCCCAGCAATAGCATCGGACGTCTTTGATTTCCGGCTGGAGACCTTTCCCTGCAAAAGAAAGTTAATTCTTCTTAACCACCCACATCTTCAGGGGTGGCTTAGAAGCAATGAGTCTAAGTGCAGCATCTGAGAACTTGACTTTGGAGCCCTAGCAAATAGCCTTGCGGAGAAGAACGATACTCATATGAATAAGCGAGAGAAGTTCTTAGTTCTATGAACATAGCGATTTGAATACACACGCTCATATTCATAAGTATGAGTATGGTTTCCCTGCAAAACATTGGCGTTAGGGTGACTCAGGTGAGTCATGTATCTGTATGAAGCCTTTGGGCCATATGAAGCCATAGGTCTGGGGTTTGTCTTCTTCCTTGGTGGTGTCATGATGACATTCACAGGGAGATTCTCAATACACTGTTTAGGTACCCAGATCTTCTTCATAGGTGGTTCATTCCTGCAGTTAGTACCAATATACCTGGCAAACACTTCACCATTGTGATTCTTAAACAGTTTATAGTTTGCATCAAAGGATTCATCAATAGCAATAGGGTTAGCACAAGTAAATCCAGATAAGGTAGATGGATCCATTGAAGGTTCCTTTGCAGCAACCCATGTGGTTTTGGGGTACTGCTCAGGCTTCCAGTAAGAACCATCAACATTCATTTTCCTCTCGAACCCAACACCCTCTTTCCTAGGGTTTCGGGTCAAGATCAGCTTTTTGAGGACATCACATAGTGTCTTATGTCCCTTGAGGCTTTTGTACATTCCTGTTTCAAGCAATGTCTTCAATCTAGCATTTTCATTAGCAACAGCAGTGGCATCCTCCGTAGAGGGGTTAGTTACCACATCGATGGTTGAAGATATTGAAACAATGAGCAGCGATAGAACACTCAACAATGAATTAGCGTTATCACGCTCAAGACATTTTAAACATGGTGGTTCAAATCCTTCTGGCGGGACTGATCATTGGCCGAAGTGACTCGTTTTCCTTTTGAAGATCTTCATGAGTCGCTCTCAACTTCTCAAGATCTTGCTTCCTTTGAAGATAATCATAGGAAAGCTTTTCATGGGTAGTTGAGAGTGATTCATGACGACCTTCAAGTTCTTGGTACTTAACATGAAGATTTTTTATATCTTCAATTAAGGACTGAGATCGGGTCATTTCAGCGTCCAACAGATCATCGCTTTTGTCTAACAGTTTTTGAATATGCTCCATAGCTTTTTGTTGTTCAGTTGCACTTTTAGCAAGTGTTTTGTAGCTGGGTTTGGATTCACAATCAGAGTCATCTTCACTTGATGTTTGAAAGTAAGCATCGCGTGAGTTTACCTTGGCACCGCGTGCCATGAAGCAGTAAGTGGGAGCGGAGTCGTCCTTGTCACTGGCATTAGTGTTGGTGATGGATGCATTGTCTTCAGTGTTGAAGATGGACTTGGCAACGTAGGCTGAAGCTAAAGCCAGACTTGCAATGCCAGAGTCAGACTCCTCCTCAGACTCCACCACTTCTGCCTCCTCAGAAGCAGACTCCTCCTCTGAATCCATTTCCTTGCCAACAAAAGCACGAGCCTTGCCAGACGAACTTTTCTTGTGTGATGAAGACTTGGAAGTTGACTTGGAAGAAGATTTTGAGTATTTCTTCTTCTTCTTATCATCAGAATCATATTCCTTGCTCTTCTTATTTTTCTTCTCATTGTCCCACTGTGGACACTCAGAGATGTAGTGACCAGGTTTCTTGCACTTGTGACAGGTTCTATTCTTGTGGTCATTGGAAGAAGCTTCATCATTTCTTGAACTGGATCGTGAAGACTTTCTGAAGCCTTTCTTCTTAGTGAACTTTTGGAACTTCTTCACAAGAATAGCAAGCTCCTTTCCAAGGTCTTCAGCTTCACCAGAACTGCAGTCAGATTCTTCTTCAGATGAGGAAACAGCCTTTGCCTTCAAAGCGCGAGTTCGGCCATAGATGGGACCATAGATATCTCTTTTCTCAGATAGCTGGAACTCATGTGTGTTAAGCCTCTCAAGTATGTCAGATGGATCGAGTGTCTTGAAGTCAGGGTGTTCTTGAATCATAAGAGCTAAGGTGTCAAATGAGCTGTCAAGAGATCTCAGAAGCGTCTTGACGATTTCATGCTTGGTAATCTCAGTGGCGCCGAGAGCCTGAAGCTCGTCTGTGATGTCAGTGAGACGATCAAACGTAAGCTGGACATTTTCATTGTCATTTCTCTTGAAGCGGTCGTAGAACACTGATTCTTTGATCTCTCTGAGTTGAAACGCCTTCATTGACCTTGGAGAGCCAGTCCCAGACTAGCTTCGACGTTTCCAAAGCACTTACACGGCCATACTGCCCTTTGGTCAGATGACCACAGATGATGTTCTTCGCGAGAGAATCGAGTAGAATGAACTTCTTGACATCGATGGAGTGACACCTTCACGATCTTGGGAGCGCCGTTCTTGACGACATACCACAGATCGACATCAATGGCTTCAAGATGCATCGCATCTTATTCTTCGATAGGGATATTCAGTGCCATCGAAGACAGGGCACGCAGCGGAGACTTTGATTATCCCTGCAGTCGACATAGCTAAAACTCCAGGTGGTTAAACCGAATCACACAGAACAAGGGAGTACCTTGCTCTGATACCAATTGAAAGTGTTAGTTATCGACTAGAGGGGGGTGAATAGGCGATTTTTACGAAAGTCTTCAAAACATGAAAGTTTTGAAGACAAACATGAAAACTGGACCTATAAACATGCAGCGGAAAATGAACTACACTAGACAAACCATAGTCAAACAAGTATGAAGCTAAAGCATGATGACTGATAGCAGCTATGTAGTAGGATCAGGATGGAAGATAGTATGAAGCCAATCAGAACAAGTAGTCACACAGTGAAGTCAAACAGGTAGAGCAATCAGACAATGACTTCACAACAACAAACTGTAAGTAAGGAGAGTAAGAGATAGAACCGATGTGTTGTGAAGACAAGGATTTGTTCGACCAGTTCCAGCTTGTTGTGACAAGCTATGCGTGCAGTTAGGGAGGCTGAGATTGAACTCAGAAGACTATGTCTTCACCTTATTCCCCTTGAGCTAAGGACACACAGTCCCCACCCAATCACTCTGGTAAGTCTTCAAGGTAGACTTCCAAACCTTCACAGATTTCGTTCACCGGCAATCCACAATTACTCTTGGATGCTCAGAACGCGACGCCTAACCAGCTGGAGGATTCACAGTCCTCAAGTGTAACAAGTCTTCAGATCACGCGGACAGAAAGACTTCAGTGATGCCTAACACTCTCTGGCTCTGGGTGTTTGGGCTTTGTCCTCACAAGGATTTATCTCTCTCAAAAGCTTCGGAGGTGGGTTGCTCTCAAACAACAGAAGCCGTGCACTAACTCTAAGCAGCCACCAATTTATGGTGTAGGGGGTGGGCTATTTATAGCCACTGGGCAACCCGACCTGATTTGTCCGAAATGACCCTGGGTCACTAAGGAACTGACACGTGTCACAACTATCAGATTTCAAACACACGCGACAGCTTGACTTGGGCTACAAGTAAAGCTGACTTATCCGACTCTGGATAAGATTTGCTCTCATTGTCCTTGCTCGAAGACATAGGATTTTGGTTGAGCATCACTTCAGTCACTCTGACTTTGTTCACTTGGACCCCACTTAACAGTGCGGCGGTTCCTATGACTCAACAAAGAAGAAAAGAAACAACGAAACTGCTAAGTCTTCGCGCTCCATAGTCTTCACTCAATGTCTTCTTCTGTTATAGTCTTCAATGTGAATATCTTCATGTACCACCATTATCTTCAATGTCTTCATACATTTTTAGGGGTCATCTCCGGTAGGTAAACCAAATCAAGGAGGGACTACTACCTTTGTTATCCTGCAATTCTAACAAACACATTAGTCCCTCAACCACGTTTGTCGTCAATACTCCAAAACCAAACTAGGGGTGGCACTAGATGCACTTACACCATGTCAATGCATCTCCCTTCAAAGATAAAGGGAATACCTTCTTCTTAGCAACGTCATCGGGTATACCTGCAAGCTTAAATAATCCACAAACTTCATCCACATATATTAAGTGCTCATCAGGATGCTTTGTTCCATCTCCTGTAAAAGGATTAGCTAGCAGTTTTTTCATCATACCCGAAGGAAATTCAAAAGGAGTTTCATTTTCAATAGGTTCAGTAGGTTGAGGAGCAACTCTTTGCTCTACTGGATGGGGTGAAGATAGCCCGAACAAGCCCCTCAGAGAATTACTTTCCATAGTAACAAGTGACAGTAAATTTCAGCACACTATATAAATTTTTCCTTACCAAATTCCACCTACCAAAGGCGCTTCACTCCCCGACAACGGCGCCATAAAAGAGTCTTGATGACCCACAAGTATAGGGGATCTATCGTAGTCCTTTCGATAAATAAGAGTGTCGAACCCAACGAGGAGCAGAAGGAAATGATAAGCGGTTTTCAGCAAGGTATTCTCTGCAAGTACTGAAATAAGTGGTAACAGATAGTTTTGTGATAAGATAAATTGTAACGAGCAACAACTAACAAGAGTAAATAAAGTGCAGCAAGGTGGCCCAATCCTTTTTGTAGCAAAGGACAAGCCTGGACAAACTCTTATATAAATAAAAGCGCTCGCGAGGACACATGGGAATATCGTCAAGCTAGTTTTCATCACGTTCATATGATTCGCGTTCGGTACTTTGATAATTTGATATGTGGGTGGACCCGTGCTTGGGTGCTGTTCTTACTTGAACAAGCATCCCACTTATGATTAACCTCTATTGCAAGCATCATAACTACAACAAAAGTATTAAGGTAAACCTAACCATAGCATGAAACATATGGATCCAAATCAGCCCCTTACGAAGCAACGCATAAACTAGGGTTTAAGCTTCTGTCACTCTAGCAACCCATCATCTACTTATTACTTCTCAATGCCTTACTCTAGGCCCAAATAATGATGAAGTGTTATGTAGTCGACGTTCACATAACACCACTAGAGGCTAGACAACATACATCTCATCAAGATATCGAACGAATACCAAATTCACATGACTACTAATAGCAAGACTTCTCCCTTGTCCTCGGGAACAAACGTAACTACTCAGAAAGCATATTCATGTTAATAATCAGAGGGGTAATAATATGCATAAAGGATCTGAACATATGATCTTCCACCAAAGAAACCAAGTAGCGTCAACTACAAGGAGTAATCAACACTACTAGCAACCTACTAGCACCAATCCCGGACTTGGAGACAAGAATTGGATACAAGAGATGAACTAGGGTTTGAAGATGAGATGGTGCTGGTGAAGATGTTGATGGAGATTGCCCTCTCCCGATGAGAGGGCGTTGATGATGATGATGACGATGATTTCCCCCTCCGGGAAGTGTCCCCGGCAGAACAGCTCTGCCGGAGCCCTAGATTGGTTCCGCCAAGGTTCCGCCTCGTGGCGGCAGAGTTTCATCCCGAAAGGTTGCTTCTTATTTTTTTTCTTGACGGAAGACTTCATATAGGAGAAGATGGGCGTCGGAGAGCCACCAGGGGGCCCACGAGGTAGGGGGTGCGCCCTAGGGGGGGTGCCCCCACCCTCGTGAGCAGGGTGTGGGCCCCCTGGCCTTCATCTTTGGCGACGATTTTTCTTTATTTATTTTAAGATATTCCGTGGAGTTTCAGGACTTTTGGAGTTGCATAAAATAGGTCTCAATATTTGCTCCTTTTCCACCGAATTCCATTTGCCGCATTCTCCTCTTCATGTAAACCTTGTAAGATAAGAGAGAATAACCATAAGTATTGTGACATAACGTGAAATAACAGCCCATAATGCGATAAATATCGATATAAAAGCATGATGCAAAATGGACGTATCACTCCACAACGGTAGTACCGCTTGTAGCCCCAGCCGTAGTACCGCTGTGGTTTCGTGCTAGTGCCGCCTCGATTCGAGGGCTCGTTTTTCGTGTCAGACTTTACGATACCAGCCGTGGCAGGAGTGGCGGTAGTACCGCTCTTAAGCGGTAGTACCGCGAGGAGGAGTGGTAGTACCGCTTAGGCTGTTAAGCGGTAGTACCGCTGCCCTAGCGGTAGTATGCTCTCTGCGGGGCTGGTAGGGGGTAACGGTTGGTTTGTTCCCCCCACTATATAAGTGGGTCTTCTTCTCCAAAGTTGACCTACCTCTTCCCCCAAAAGCTCCATTGTTGCTCCAAGCTCCATTTTCGCCCGATCTCTCTCCCTAGCCAATCAAACTTGTTGATTTGCTCGGGATTGATTGAAAGGCCCGATCTACACTTCCACCAAGAGAAATTTGATTCCCCACTTATCCCTAGCGGATCTTGTTACTCTTGGGTGTTTGAGCACCCTAGACGGTTGAGGTCACCGTGAAGCCATAGTCCATTGTGGTGAAGCTTCGTGGTGTCGTTGGGAGCCTCCAATTAAGTTGTGGAGATTGCGCCAACCTTGTTTGTAAAGGCTCGGTCCCCGCCTTCAAGGGCACCAATAGTGGAATCACGGCATCTCGCATTGTGCGAGGGCGTGAGGAGAATACGGTGGCCCTAGTGGCTTCTTGGGGAGCATTGTGCCTCCACACCGCTCTAACGGAGACGTACTTCCCCTCAAAAGGAAGGAACTTCGGTAACACATCCTCGTCTCCACCGGCTCCACTCTTGGTTATCTCGTGCCTTTACTTGTGCAAGCTTATTTGTGTTATATCCATTGCTTGCTTGTGTGCTTGTTGTTGTTGCATCATATAGGTTGCTCACCTAGTTGCATTTCTAGACAACCTACTTTGATGCAAAGTTTAATTTGGTAAAGAAAAGCTAAAAATTGTTAGTTGCCTACCCCCCCCCCTCTAGTCAACTATATTGATCCTTTCAATTGGTATCAGAGCCTCGTCTCTTTTTAAGGAATTTACCATCCGAAGAGTATGGTTGACGCCGAAGACGATGTGGGAGAGCACTCCGGTGCGAATCCGATATCGTCTACGGGAGATGGAGGTAACTCGATCTCACATGAGGAATTCAATGTGGCATTGGACACATTGAAAACCTCCATGACGACCGAGGTCAAAGACATGTTTAAGGAGTTCTTAGAAGGGCTTAAACTTTCCACCGCACCCGTGAAAGTGGGTGATTCCGCCAACACGGTGACAGATGCTAACCCCGACAAGGGGGAAGCTACTAGTGAGAAAGCTCCTTTGTCTAGTGGTAAGAATGGCACCGGCATCTTTGCCCATGTGCAACCTCCACCCGTTTATGGTGGACCGATTCTTTCTACTCATTTGAATCATGCCGGTCCTCCCCCCAAGATTGATAAAAAGGAGGATTTTGACTCTTGGGTCTATCGTTTTAAGCGTCATTTAAATCATGTGAACACTAACCTTTGGAGAATCATTGAAGAAGGTTTTTATCCGCAAGACCGAAGCAACTTCACTCCTAGAGAAGCCATGGATGATCAATTCAACGAGAATGCTCTCTTCATCATCCAAGAAGCAATCCTTCCCGAAGACCTCCCGCATCTCCAGCCTTACTCATTGGCCAAAGATGCTTGGCACAAAGTGGTTTCCCTCTATCGGGGAAGCGCAAGCATTCAATGTTCCAATTATGAAGAGGTTCAAGATGAAGCCGATGAGTTTGCAATGAAAGAAGATGAAGAACCTCGTGAGCTCTATCGGAGAGTTACCAAGATCGCGGCTCTCTCCGGGATCATGGAAGTAAGGACACGGATGACAATTGGATCAAGCGCAAATTCCTCAAGGAAATGATGCCCTACCACAAAGCCATGTCCTCCGTCATCCGTCAAAGGCCGGACTTCCACACCTTGTCCTCAAGTGATGTGTTGGATGAGTTTGTGGCTATGAGCATATTGGACAAGACCGTCGACAATGCGGTGCTTCGCTCCCAAAGAGCAAAGAAGCCCAATCTTGCATTGAAGGCCAAGGTTTGTGTCAAAGAAGAAGAAGAGGAGGAAGAAGAGGAGAGCAACCTCGAAGATACGAAGTATGCCTATCATGAACACATGGCCCTTGCTTCAAGGCAATTTTGGAGCAAAAAGAACTCAAGGCCCAACTTCAACAAGAGCAACTCAAGTGGCGCAAAGGGCAAGAAACGAGTGAGGAATTTCTTCAATTGTGGCAATGTGAGTCGTTTTGTTGCGGAGTGCCCGTATGAGAAGAGGGAAGACAATGGTGGCAAGCTCATCCGTAATGACAAGGCCAAGTCTTTCCCCAACAAGAGCAACTTCACCAAGAAGACTCCTCACAAGGCATTGGTGGTACAAGAAGTGTACAATGAGGATGAGGATGATGATGAAGATGGAGAGTCGGCTGCCATGGCCTCCATTGCCATTGCGACGACTCCTCGGGTGTCTCTCTTCGACTCACCCAATGAAAGCATCACCGCCAAATGCCTCATGGCTAAAGCCTCCAACAAGGTAACCCCCAACATCAAAACTACCATCATCAATCATTCTTCTTCGGCGGATAGCATTGATGAACATGAGGGAACTAATGTGGAGGAGAATGAGTTTGAGGCCTTTATGGGTAAACTCAAGGGCAAATCCAAGAAGCACTTCGTTGCTCTCTTGGAACAACTTGGTGAAGCCAATGACATGATCGAGGCTCACGATGATACCATCTCTAAGATGGAGGGACATAGTAGTGACTATGCCGATGAGATTTCGGATATTTCCAATGCTCTCGAGGAAGAGCGTGGTCTTCGTTTGGCTCTTGAGGAGTCATACAACGATGATCATGCTAAATCAAAGAAAGATCTTGATCATGCTCTTGTTGTTTCTCGTGTGCTAAACTCCGAGAAGGCAACACTTGGGGTTGATCTTGCTAGACTCAAAGAGGAGTTTGACAGTCTCGACAAGGCTCACAAAGTCTTGAAGGGTGTTCATGCTAGCCTCAAGGAGTCTCATGATCAACTCGAAGTAAAGCTAACCAAGGAGAAAGCCACCTTTCTTCATATGGTTTTAATTGATAATGCAAATGCTACTAACCCTTGTTGTGAGCATGAGCATCTTATTGAGGAGAATGCTAAGTTGAAGAAGCAACTTGAGAAAGGCCCTTGTGTCGTGCATACAAGGTGAGAAGAACCTCAATGATCTTTTGAGTAATCAAAAGGAAGTGGTTGCCAAGGAAGGGATTGGGTTCGCACCCAAGCCCAAGAACAAGAAGAAGAATGACAAGACCAAACGACCTCCTCCTCTCAAGCAAACGTTTGTGAAGGAAGGAGAGGGTGCTCCCAAGGAGAAGAAGAACAATGAGAAGGGTGGCAATGTCAAGAAGAGCAATGCCACCCCTTCCAACCAAGCCGGCGACTTTAACCCTTCTTATGTGTTGTGCCGTGCTAGTGATGGGCATGTCTATGCCAAATTTGTTGGTTCTCCTTATGAGTACATTGATTGGTCTATTTGGGTTCCTAAGACCCTCGTCACTAACATAAAAGGACCCATTACAAAATGGGTACCTAAATCCAAGCATTGATCTCTTGTAGGCGTTTGCTTCCGGTGGGGGGTCATGGTTGCTTGATAGTGGAGCTACAAATCATATGACCGGAAGCAAGGACTTGGTGGTGGACATTCACAAGATTCCATCCATGCCCACCAATGTAGAGTGGGGTGATGCCTCATCTTCTAAGGTATTGGGACTTGGCAAGGTTGTCATTTCTCATGATCTCACGATCGGGAAGGTCATGCTTGTTGAGTCCCTTGCATACAATTTACTTTCCGTTCGTCAACTTGCTATCATGGGCTTTGCCACTTTCTTTGACATTGATACCGTGGCCCTCTTGTGGAGCAAAACTCTTAAAGTAGCCTTTGTTGGGCATGTCGAGAACGGTCTATATGTGATTAACTTTTCGGAGCGACCCACTAAGACCGCGACATGCCTAATGGCTAAAGTTGACGTGGGATGGCTTTGGCATCGCCGTTTAGCCCACGTCAATATGAGATCTTTGCAAAGTCTTCTCAAGGGGGACCATGTTCGTGGACTAACCAACGTTAGTTTTGCCAAAGATCGTGCTTGCAGTGCTTGTATCGAAGGAAAGCTACATGAGAAGGCTCACCCTCCCACAACTTTGATTTACTCAAAGAGGCCGTTGGAGCTCCTTCACATGGATCTCTTTGGACCTCCATCCTTTGATAGTCTTGGGGGTAGGAAGTATTGCTTGGTGATTGTGGATGACTATTCAAGATACACTTGGGTATATTTCTTCAAGAGGAAGAGCGAGACCCAACAAACCGTCATTGACTTTGCAAATGAAGCTCAACGTCAACACAATGCAAAGATCTTGACAATAAGGAGTGACAACGGCACCGAGTTCAAGAACTACACCTTGGATGAGTTTCTTAGTGATGAGGGGATCAAGCATCAATATTCCGCTCCTTACACCCCTCAACAAAATGGTGTCGTGGAGAGGAAGAACCGGACGTTGATGGATGCGGCAAGGACCATGATGGCGGAATTAAAGTCTCCATACAACTTTTGGGCCGAAGCCATCAACACCGCGTGTCATGCATCAAATCATCTCTATCTTAGCAAAGGCTTGAACAAGACTCCTTATGAGATACTCACCGGTAACAAGCCCAACCTCAAGTACTCTCGGGTGTTCGGGTGTAAGTGTTTCATTCTCAAGAAAGGTGTTCGTTTGTCCAAATTTGAAGCTAGGGCTCATGAGGGCATATTTGTTGGTTATGCTACAAACTCCCATGCTTACCGTGTTCTCAGTAAGTCCACGGGACTTATTGAGGAGACTTGTAACGTGGAGTTTGATGAGAATAACGGCTCCCAAGTGGAGCAAAGTGGTACTTGTGATGTAGGTGATGAAATTCCTCCCCAAGCCATAAGAAGAATGGGTGTTGGTCATATCCTACTCATTGACGAACCCCTTGTGGCCGAAGGAGAAGGACAATGCTCCACCCAAGTGGAGCCATCACCAACCCAAGACCCACACGCTTCCGAAGAACAAAGTGAAGGCCCTCAACCTTGTGAACAAGATCAAGGGCAAGATCAACCTCAAGATGGTGGTGAACCACAAAATGATGCCCAAGGTCAAGTTCCTCCCCTCGAGCAAGTCCAAGATCATGAGCAAGTTCAAGATTGAGAACAAGCTCAAGACGGCGCTCAAGATGATCAAGTTACCCCTCCTCGTCTCACTTCCGAGGAGAAATTGGAGTGTCGTGCCGCGAAGACTGCTTCCAAGCTCACCACCAAAGGTCATCTCATGGAGAATGTGGTTGGAAGCCTAAGAAAGGGGGTAAGCACTCGTAGACAATTAGCAAACTATTGTGAACATCATGTGTTTGTCTCTTGTGTGGAACCCCAAAAGGTCTATGAGGCGCTCGAAGATCCGGATTGGCTGAATGCCATGCATGAAGAACTCAATAACTTCGAGTACAACAAGGTGTGGATATTGGTGCCAAGGCCAACGGGGAACCACAATGTCATTGGAACCAAGTGGATTTTCAAGAACAAGCAAGATGTTCATGGGACCATCGTTCGCAACAAGGCAAGATTAGTGGCACAAGGCTACTCCCAAGTCGAGGGTATCGACTATGGTGAAACCTTTGCTCCCATTGCTCGTCTTGAATCCATTCGTTTGTTGATTGCATATGCTTCTCATCACAACTTTAAGTTGCAACAAATGGATGTTAAAAGTGTGTTCCTTAATGGTCCTATTAATGAGTTGGTATACGTCAAGCAACCCCCCGGGTTCGAGGATCCCTACTTTCTCGATCATGTGTATCAACTCGACAAGGCACTCTATGGCCTTAAACAAGCCCCACATGCGTGGTATGACCACCTTACCGAGTTGTTACAAGACCGTGGATTTGAAGTTGGGCTAATCGACCCCACTCTTTTTACTAAGAAGGTCAAAGGGGAGTTGTTTGTATGCCAACTATATGTTGATGATATTATGTTTGGTTCCCCTAACAAATCTTTCAATGAGGAATTTGCCGCTCTCATGACCTCCAAGTTCAAGATGTCTTCGATGGGAGAGTTGAAGTTCTTCCTTGGCTTCGATATCAAGCAAAGAAGAGAAGGTACCTTCATCAACCAAGCCAAATACACTCAAGACATGCTAAAGAGATTCAAGCTAAGTGATGTCAAGCCGGCTACTACTCCAATGCCTACCAAGTGCCAACTTGACATTGATCCCAATGGTAAAGCGGTGGATCAAAAGGTATATCGCTCCATGATTGGCTCCCTGCTTTACCTTTGTGCATCTAGACCGGATATCATGTTGAGTGTGGGAATGTGTGCACGGTTTCAAGCCGCACCAAAGGAAAGCCATTATGTGGCGGTCAAACGAATCTTTCGATATTTAGCTCATACCCCAAACTTTGGCTTATGGTACCCAAGAGGAGCAAATTTCAAGCTTGAAGGATATACGGATTCCGATTGGGCGGGAGACAAAGTGGATAGGAAGTCAACTTCCGGAGGGTGCCAATTTCTGGGTTGCTCTTTGGTGAGTTGGTCTTCCAAGAAGAAAAGTTGTGTGTCTCTCTCGTCCACCGAAGCGGAATATATTGTTGTGCACAACTCCTTTGGATGAGACAAACTTTAAAGGAGTACGATGTCATTTGCGACAAAGTGCCTCTTTGGTGTGACAATGAAAGTGCCATCAAGATTTCTTTCAACCCAGTGCAACACTTCAATACGAAGCATATTGAGATTCGGTATCATTTCATCCGGGATCATATTAGGCGAGGGGAGATCGAGCTCAAGTATGTCAACACTCATGATAACCTTGCAGATATTTTCACGAAGCCCTTGGATGAAGCAAGATTTCGCGAGTTAAGGCATGAGCTAAATATCATTGATTCGAGCAATGTGGTTTGAACCCTTGCACAACCCACCACACTCAACTTGATGTCTAGTTTAGATGTAGGCATGGACATAGGGGGAGTGTTGTTCTCTCAATGAACTTTCTCTCCCCCCATTATGCATAAATTGATCAAATCTTTCACTTTAGCCATTTTTATGGTACTTGCGCTTCAAAGAGGAGTTTTGGTCATGGGCCTAAGGTTAAAATCTTCGCGGTGCCATACCTCTTGACTCAAACATAGGTGGCCTCGGCCACCGCCCCTCTCTTGAAGGGGTGCGTTTTCTGCCCTCTTCCTAGTGTTCCTTGTGGGTTCTTGGTTTTCGGTTTGTCTTTCTTTGTCTATTGAGCCGTGCGTTTTAGAGTCTAGTTTTGATGTGCGTTGGGCGGTACTACCACTGGTGGAGCGGTACTACCGCTTAAGGTCTTAAGCGGTACTACCGCCCGCCACCGCGGTACTACCGCTGGGGGCGGGTCCAAGGGGTTAAGTTGTGGGCAGGGGTGGTTTTCTCCCCCCCATAACCATTTTCTTCGTTCCCCAGTCCCTCGTCTTCTCTCCAGCGCCATCTCGCCGTGGGAGGGCTCCGGCGGCCCTCCGTCTCCGGGCCGTCCCTCTTCATTTCCTTCGGTGGAGTCGATCCCCACCTCATCCTCTTGCCATGGATGCCGGTATTGCCCTTGTTCCTCTTCTCTTCTTGTCTAGATTTCAGATCTAGTGTTTAGAGGCAATAGTGGTTGCATCTCTAGTTTTTTGGCTAAAACTAGCTTGAGTAGGTTGGAGAAGGCAACTAGACTCTTTGGATTGATATTTGGTAGGTTTATTTTTGAATTTGGCATCTCCGGTAGTGCCGGATCTTTCCACGGCAGTAGGGAACTGATGTTCCTCGTCTTGAGCGGTACTACCGCCCAGTCGAGCGGTACTACCGCTCAAGCGGTACTGCCGCGGAGGGTCGCGGTACTACCGCCTGATGCCCATTTCCGTCATATCCTACCACATATTGATCCTTGTTTGGTTTGTTTGTTGGTTTTTGATCGTTCTTTCTGGCTGTTCGTGTGTCCGTGTGTTTGGTTCCAGGTGATGAACATCCTGAGCAGCAAGCCCGCCGTGTCAACCCCGGGCGTTCCATGTCAAAGCGCTACCGCACTTCTGAGTCTACTGGTGGTTCCTCCAATGCTCCACCGCCGCTAATGGGTGATTCTTCAAGCACTAATCCCCCTCCCAAGAAGATGCCTGCCAACAGACCAAAGCCTCGTGGGAAGAAGGTGACTGAGATGTCCTCCAAGGAATTCTGGGACAGGCGTCGCCGCAATCCTTATCTTGAAGACCAAGACCCCACCTTTGTCAATCGTCCATTCTGGAACCGCTTTCAGTATGCCACCTACTTTGAAGTGATCAAGTCTAAGAAGAACCTCTTTGTCAATGTTCACTCCATCAACATGGATGCTATGGAACAGGACCCTGAGTACTTTGGTGCAGCCCTTCAGATGTGCTCTCAGTTGAACATTCTCAGGATCATGCAGTTCAACTAGGACTTTGATGCTGACTTGGTGGCTCAATTCTATGCCACTGTCCATCTAGGAACTGATGAAAACAGGACTCTGACTTGGATGACGAATGGGAAGCCGCTAGTTGTCAAGTGGAAGGCTTTCATGGAGTTGCTTGAGGTGGAAGATCAAGGGCTTGAGTCTCTAGTCGGGTTTCGTCCTCACCAAAATGTTACCTCCACTCACAAGCAAGCTCTCTGGCCCTACTGCATTAAGAAGGTCAATCCTGAGACTAAGAAGACAACTTATGAGTTGCCTGCCTTTCTGGACATACTTCACCGTGTGTTCCGCGAGACTCTCTTCCCTCGTATCGGGAATTTGGATCAGGTTCATTCCTATCTTGTGGACATGCTTCTCTTCTGCCAGCATGAGAAGGAGGCAAACACTGGCGAGACCCTGGATATCTCTCATGTGATGTGGTCTGAGCTTCTTTCTGTTGTGTCTGAGCGCAAGTGCCCGATCTTATGCTCCGTTCATCATGTTGCTCATTGAGAAGGCCTGGAGACGCACCTATCCCGAGGAGTCGCTGCAAACTGGAGAGTTGGTCTCTCATGAGATCAAGCGTCTGAGGAAGAAGGATAATTGGGGTACCTCCGTTCCTCAAACTGGGGTTCCACCTTCTGCGGCTGCCATGGAGACCGAGGGCAAGGCTGATGCTGGTATTGATCTTGACTCTGAGCCTTCTGAGGCAGAGCCCTCTTGGGCAAAGAAGCTCAAGCTCAAGATGAAGAAACTTTTCTGTATGGAGTCTCACGGTCAGTACATGACACATTTGGCTGAGAAGAAGGCAAGGGGCCGTCACAAGGAGCTTATGCGTCAGTTGGGTGTGACTGTCACCAGCGGCTCTGAGGGTCAGATCACTGAGGAAGAGGAGTGGGTCCAGCAGTACTGTCCATGGACTGATTCAGATGCCGAGCAGTTTCTGACTGAGGATGGTGGTGCAGACGTCTGATGTTCGAGATCTTCAGTTTGCTCTCACCTGGAGCCGTAGGTTCGCTCTTTGCCCCTTTTGGTGTCTCGATGCCAAAGGGGGAGAGAGTCTAGGGATTTGTGTCATTGAGTTGCGAGTGTGTCTTTGTGGTCTTTGTGGTTTCGTTTTGTTTGCGTGCCATTTGCTTTGTTTGGTTTTGTGTCAGTGAGATCTTTGTGTCAGTGAGACCTAAGTTCCAGTCATATGGTGTGAGACATATGCTACCCTATCTCAATCTTATTATTATCTTTGTCTCTAGTCATTTGGTATCTTATGAGTTGCATGCTTATTATGTTATTTATATACCCTGCTCTCATGAATCGTGCTTAGTTTGTTGATCTCTAAAATACAGGGGGAGTGTTGATCCTAGTATGTGTGCCATGCATTCCAAAGCACTTATCTTGATGGCACACATCTAGGGGGAGCCCGTCTCTATTTTAGAGATGTGGGGTTTGCTTATGTCCTTTATCTTTCTTCGTTTTGTGCAAATCCCGTATTGTCATCAATCCACCAAAAAGGGGGAGATTGTAAGGGCATCTTTAGCCCTAATATGTTTTGCTGATTGATGACAATGCTTTTGCGGACTAATCGTGTGCACAGAGCTTTTTAGAGATTCATCCTTTGGCACGAGATGATTCCCTCCCCTCGGAGTTTGAAGCAAAGACGGTGTAGTCTTTTCGATTTAGTTTGGTGGACTAGTTTCGTAGAGATCACCGTACTATCAAGAGGGGGTCCGCTTTGGAAAGCCTAGGGTGGAATCATCACTTACACATCCCTTGCACACTTTCCGAGCCTTTCCACTTCAATGGAGAGCTCGTTCTTGTCCTCTTTGTGCCTGCTCTGGTTTGAGCGGTAGTACCGCGGGCCGGAGCGGTAGTACCGCTTGGGTGCTATAAGCGGCAGTACCGCTCCACAGTGGTAGTACCGCTTGTAGCCCCAGCCGTAGTACCGCTGCGGTTTCGTGCTAGTGCCGCCTCGATTCGAGGGCTCGTTTTTCGCGTCGGACTTTACGGTACCAGCCGCGGCAGGAGTGGCGGTAGTACCGCTCTCGAGCGGTAGTACCGCGAGGAGGAGCGGTGGTACCGCTTAGGCTGTTAAGCGGTAGTACCGCTGGCCTAGCGGTAGTACCGCTCTCTGCGGGGCTGGTAGGGGGGTAACGGTTGGTTTGTTCCCCCCACTATATAAGTGGGTCTTCTTCTCCAAAGTTGACCTACCTCTTCCCCCAAAAGCTCCATTGTTGCTCCAAGCTCCAGTTTCGCCCGATCTCTCTCCCTAGCCAATCAAACTTGTTGATTTGCTCGAGATTGGTTGAGAAGGCCCCGATCTACACTTCCACCAAGAGAAATTTGATTCCCCCCACTTATCCCTAGCGGATCTTGTTACTCTTGGGTGTTTGAGCACCCTAGACGGTTGAGGTCACCGTGAAGCCATAGTCCATTGTGGTGAAGCTTCGTGGTGTCGTTGGGAGCCTCCAATTAAGTTGTGGAGATTGCCCCAACCTTGTTTGTAAAGGCTCGGTCGCCGCCTTCAAGGGCACCAATAGTGGAATCACGGCATCTCGCATTGTGCGAGGGTGTGAGGAGAATACGGTGGCCCTAGTGGCTTCTTGGGGAGCATTGTGCCTCCACACCGCTCTAACGGAGACGTACTTCCCCTCAAAAGGAAGGAACTTCGATAACACATCCTCTTCTCCACCGGCTCCACTCTTGGTTATCTCGTGCCTTTACTTGTGCAAGCTTATTTGTGTTATATCCTTTGCTTGCTTATGTGCTTGTTGTTGTTGCATCATATAGGTTGCTCACCTAGTTGCATTTCTAGACAACTTACTTTGATGCAAAGTTTAATTTGGTAAAGAAAAGCTAAAAATTGTTAGTTACCTATTCACCCCCCCCCCCTAGTCAACTATATCGATCCTTTCAGGGGCCTACTGCTAATTAACTCTGCTTAATTAAAATAAACTACGGTTAGTCCCTTTGAGTATGACATGTGGGACCCATTGGTCATTTTGACCAGTTAACCGGTCTGTTGACCTGCTGATGTCATGCTGACACTCTGCTGACGTCATATTCCATTTCTGTTAATATAAATAATTTCAGAAAATGTTATAAACTTTATAAATTCATAAAAAATAAACCGTAGCTCGGATCGAAAAACTTTATACATGCAAGTTGCTCAGAACAACGAGATGAATTCGATCGTGTCGTCTGTTTCCATGTCGGGACCCTCTACGGAGGTGAACCCGCAACTTTTAGCCTGTCTCTGGTAGATGAATAGTGCATATGAACCGGTTAATAGATACAACCTTAAACCTAAAATAACTAATATGACTTAGACATATCTTTAGGCAACCCTGCACTACACGTTAGCATAGCATACTCTGTGTTGCATATGATTACTGTGTATTTATCTGTTTCTTCCCCCTCTTCTGTCCGGTAGACCCCGAGACTGATGTTGTCCCTGTGATCAACTACATCACCGACGACACCACTGACGACCCTGCCTTTGCCGCTGAGCAACCAGGCAAGCATCCCCCCTTTGAACATTCCGATATCGCCTAATCTCTTCTCTCTTATGCTTGCATTAGAAATTGTTGTTGCTACTGCTTTACCTATTCTAATGCATAGCCTGATCTTGTAACTTGCTATTATTACCTACCTGTTTATCCTAAACTGCTTAGTGTAGGCTGGTTAGAGACCCAACAGAGATCCCATGTTGACCCAACTGCCCGCTGGATTATGAGAAGACCCGATCCACGGGATTGAAGAGAAGGCCCCGGTACCGCACAACACTCCCCTTAGTTGTACGACGCTGCGACATTACTATCGAGTGTCGAGGGTGATACCTCGTTAGCACTTCTGATGCTAACTCTATGGAGTAGTTACCCGGTCGTGGTCATCGAGGGTGATCCTCTTTTTCCACTTCCGATAACGACGCTGTCGTGCAACACCTCAAGTGTGAACCTCGAGGGTGATTTCCTCTCACGTTCACCTTGATGTTTACATCACGTGGGAATCCAACGAGGATGATGCCTCGGGTTCCCTCTTGATCTGGTAGCCACACGGATTGCCTTTCATTACTATTGATACTGATTAAAGTGGATAAAGACGGGTCATCCCCAAGGGGTACCCGCGCGAGCATGTGTTGCGAGTGATGTGGAGACGGGTTGACCTGGAGGGTGCCCGTGAGTTAATGACGAGGCGTGGCCGGGAATTCTTAGCCCTTGCCGCAAGTCCTCGAGACGGGGCGACGGGGTCACATCGATCGTGAGTCTCTGCTCGTTACCGCACACTCCTAATCCATTACCATTTGGATACTTGATCCGAGGGTCCTCTAGCCTGATAGCACTAACCATCACATGGGCATAGTATGGGCATTCTGCGTCGTATGCATCAGCCGAAACTTAATAGACGTCATGCGACTAAGCGGCGCGCGTCGGGTTGGACTACGTAAGCACCTGCCTTTTGAAGGAGGTAGCTAGGTTTGCTCACCGGACGCCCACGCAGCATGCAGGAGTTCCCGGGGCGATGGCCCAAGACCCCTGGGGGCATAGGTTTAGTCCGATGTGTTGACCTCTCTATTAAACCTAGGTCGGGTTGCGGCGTACCATTTGGCTTAGGCCGGGCATGACCCAGAAAAGTGTGTCCGGACGGAGTTAATCGAGCATGGTGGGTAAGTTGGTGCACCCCTGCAGGGAAGAAAACATCTATCGATAGTCTGTCCTACGATAACGGACGCTCGGAGTTGTATCCCGATCGATACAACTAGAACAGGATACTGAATGCTGAGGCATGTAATGGATATGTGGCTCCGAGATTGCTTTCCCGTAGGGACTCGGAGAAGGATCTCTGGGCATTATTTTTACAACATGTTTGTTAAATATAAACTGCTATTCTATACTCTTCTGATTGCTGCAGGATGCTTGGAGCTGCTTGAAAATGCTAGTCTTTGATAGGCTAGGATTTCCCTTTCTCTTCTGGCATTCTGCAGTTCATTCCACAGATACAACCCATTTCATTGATACCGGTGCATATCTAGTGTAGATCCTTGCTTGCAAGTACTTTGGATGAGTACTCACTGTTGCTTTGCTCCCCTTTTTTCCACCTCTTTCCATTTTCTCAGATGCTGCAACCAGATGGTGGAGCCCAGGATCCAGACGCCACCTTTAACGACGATTGCTACTACACTGAGGGTGCCTACTACTACGTGGAGGCCGCCGACGACCATGAGTAGTTAGGAGGCTCCCAGGCAGGAGGCCTTGCCTTTTCGATCGATGTTGCTTTTGTGCTAGCTTTCTTAAGGCAAACTTGTTTAACTTATGTCTGTACTCAGATATGATTGCTTCGCTGACTCATTTGTATTTGAGCTGATGTGTTCGAGCCCTCGAGGTCCCTGACTTGTAATATAAAGCTTGTATTATTTTAATTTGTGTCTAGAGTTTTGTTGTGATATCTTCCCGTGAGTCTCTGTTATTGACCGTACACATTTTTGTGTATGATTAGTGTACGATTTAATCGGAGGCGTCACAACAAGTACCTGGCCCAGATGGCTTGCCGTGTATACCAGCGAACTGTATGAAACTTTAGCGTGAGCTCATACCAAACAAAAAACAATGAAAGGGACCAAACCAAACCAAGAATACCTATTCCTTTTAATAGTAGGTATAAATATAGATTACTCTCAGTGCAAGAATATAAAGTGCGAATATACTTAATCAGACACTAGCGTCGAGATTTGGAAACATTTTTTGGGAGCAGACAAATTTTGAAAACTTGATTTTTTTTAAAAAAAAAAATCCTCAAGCTATTCTAAGGTGCGAACACTTTTTGAAATTCCGAATACTTTTGGAAAAAGGAACAATTTTTTTGAAAACACAATCAGTTTTTACAAAGTGAGCACTCTTCAAAACACAAAAATAACAATAAAAAGGGAACAATTCTTGAATCCTGAAAAAATATGCACAAACTTTCAAAAAAATATTTACTAAAATGTTGTTCATAAATTCAAAAAGTGTTCAAGCATTTCATAAATTGTTCAGTAGTAAAACAAATGTTCATGTTTTCTAATTTTGTCACAAACTAAAAAATGTTTGGTGTTTTACCAAAATTGTTTACTAATTTGTAAAAATTCTTTGCATTTGTCAAAAGATGTTCGGAATTGTGTCGCATTTTCCTTACAGATGTTTATGGAATTTCGTAAATTATTTGCGCTAAAAAATCAGCATTACAAAATTGTTCAAAAAAAGTTCAAGAAATGTTTGATTTTCTAAAATGTTTAGATATATGTACGCTCCTGTTTGTTCTTATAAATGTGCACTACCTAGCGTCATGAGCAGCCTTCAGGGCAGTGGCTAGCTGGGGTTGCTCTCTCAATGCGAGAACCAGAGTTTGAGTCCTGTGAAGTACGCTCGATAACGAAATTTTCTTTTGACGCCTAGTAATTTTTCGTTGCTCCTTATAAAAGACAAGTGGCTTTGTGTAGTTTTATAAAAAAAATGTTTGTTGTCACTACAAATGTACTAAAAAATTATTATCATTACGAAAATAAATAACAAAAAAGAAAAATAAAAATAAGAAACAAAGCAGCGCAAGTGACTACGCTAATGGGGCGGCCTGATTCATCTTAATATCCAGCTAGCCGGTCAACAATCCTATGATTTGACTTGGCACATCAGCAAATACCAACTAAACGGGCTCAAGGTTTAAAATAGACTAGGATCCGAAAGTTCGGTGTGCTGATTTCCGAGATTGCAAGTTCGGGGTTTGATTTAGCCTTCGCCTACAAATTTAAGGTTTATTTTAGACTTCTCCCATGCATGTGCCATCCAAAAGTTGTAGGGCACGCGATTACATACCTAGCAAAAAAATTGCACATGGGTTGAGAGAGGGGGTGGCCCTGTTACACTACTAGGGAAAATCTTATACGTGGAGGCTTATCAGTAGCGCTGGTTCAAGAGCGGCGCTACTGCCACTTAACAGTAGCGTTGTGAAGTACATCGCTACTGTTTATTAGCCTTCTACATAGCTCCGCCATTGTTCTTCGGAGACAATATCCAACGCCTAAGAGGTTGGTTCATTACCTCGAGCAAGCTCGAAGGAGCGGTCACCCGTGCAATGGCCGTCGTGAATCAGCGGGCGGTGCACGAGGCCATCATCGTCGCGATGGAGGAGGGCAAGTGCACCATCTTCGATACTGTTCTACATGCTATGGAAGAAGGCATGACTTTCCACGGCGACCCGATAAGGATGAGCAACAGAAGGACCTAATACCATGAGCAATCGTCTAGGATTTGAGGTACGCTATCGTGTAATACTGTAATGCAGCTAAAGAACCATGCCATTTCGTCATTGTTGATCATGTTTTTTATCTGAATGTACGACGCAGGGAGCCGCCGAACATGCATGGACCATGGAGGACCGGAGGGGAGGGAGGTGAGCTGCGATGGGAGCGGCCTTTATATCATATTCTAAGTAAATAAAGCAAAATTGGCCAATCGTAGTTAGCAAAGTTTGACGGCTTCGGGTATGGGGAGGGCTATGGTTTTGGGTCTGGTTCAGCCAGAAACCGTTGATACCTTGTCATATGTTTGAGTGTATTGGAACTTTGCTGCGAATGCTACTTCTTACGCAGCGGCGTCGAATGCCTTGTGGATCATCGTTTGTGCATTTAACCATTCTATGTATACCATTCTACTTCTTACGCAGGTTCCTAACTTGGGCCGCAATATGTACCAGTCTTGTATAATCAGAGCATGGGTCTTGCAATTAATCCGCAAGTGCGCCAACATGCCAGTTTCAGTAATAATATTGATTTAAAAACTCTGGATTACATGAACATGGATTTTTCTATAGCACATAAAAGTGTCATATTTTATAATTCGTGTACCACACATGGATCGATCTTTTAGTCAATTTTTTTTTATAATATGGCCGTAAACATTTTTCTGGCCGCAATTTGCTACTTGTTAGGGCCATTTATTATAAATATTTTAGAACGAAAATATACCCTATTCAAAAAAATCTTGTCTACTGGAACATGGTTTTTCTCGTGGCACTTAAACGTGCCAATTTTTGTATTTTTGTGCCACACACTGATCGAACTTATAGTCGTTAATTTTTAATAATAATTGAAGCTTCCCAAAATATGATAATAACTATTTTATTATTGTCTCTAGTGTATATTTCCAACAGTACTGTGATGCAAGACGTGGACATACTATTAGCTAGCCAAAAAATCGGTTAAGCTGCTTAGCTGCTTGGTTGAGTCTTACCTTCGCATCTACATGTTTAGTCGAGTCTTACCTAGCCAAGAAATAAATCAAAGGCCTTCTATGTATATATGCATGTGCCATCCAAAAGCTGTAGGACACGCGATTACATATCTAATAAAAAAATTGCACATGGGTTGGGGCGGGGGGCTTAGCCTTCTACTCCCTCTGTAAACTAATATAAGAGCGTTTAGATATGAGTGATCTAAATGCTCTTATATTAGTTTACAGAGGGTATACATAGCTCCGTCGTTGTTCTTCGGAGACAATATCCGACGCCTAAGAGGTTGGTTCATTACCTCAAGCAAGCTCGAAGGAGCTGTCACCCGTGCAATGGCGGCCGTGAATCAGCGGGCGGTGCACGAGGCCATCATCATCGCGATGGAGGAGGACAGGGGCACCATCTTTGATACTGTTCTACATGCTATGGAAGAGGCATGGCTTCCCACGGCGACCCGATGAGGATGAGCAACAAAAGGACCTAATGTCGCGGGCAATCGCCTAGGATTTGAGGTACACTATCGTGTAATACTATAATGCAGCTAAAGAACCATGCCATCCGTCATTGTTGATCATGTTTTTCATCTGAATGTAGGACGTAGGGAGCCGCTGAGCATGCATGGACCATGGAGGACCAGAGGGGAGGGAGATGAGCCCCGCCGGGAGCGGCCTTCATATCATATTCTAAGTAAATAAAGCAAAATTTCACGGCCAATCGTAGTTAGCAAAGTTTGACAGCTTCGGATATGGGGAGGGCTATGGTTTTGGGTCTGGTTAAGCCAGAAACCCTTGATACCTTGTCATATGTTTGAGTGTATTGGAACTTTGTTGCGAATGCTACTTCTAACACAGCGGCGTCGAATGCCTTGTGGATCATCGTTTGTGCATTTAACCATTCTATGTATACCATTCTACTTCTTACGCAGGTTCCTAACTTGGGCCGCAATATGTACCAATCTTGTATAATCAGAGCATGGGTCGTGCAATTAATCCGCAAGTGCACCAACATGCCAGTTTTAGTAGTAATATTGATTTAAAAACCCTGGTTTACATGAAACATGAATTTTCCTGTGGCGCATAAAAGTGTCATATTTTATATTTCGTGTACTACACATGGATCATCTTTTAGTCGATCATTTTTTTTATAATATGGCCGTAAAAATTTTTCTGACCGCAATTTGCTACTTGTTAGGGCCATTTATTATAAATATTTTAGAACAAAAATATACCTTATTTAAAAAAAATCTTGTCTAATGCAACGTGGTTTTTCTCGTGGCACTTACCAAATTTTGTAATTCTTGTACCACACACCGATTGAACTTATAGTCGTCTAATTTTTTTATAATAATTGAAGCTCCCCGTAATATGATAATAACCATTTTATTAAAGTACTGCGGCGCAGGACGTGGACATACTATTAGCTAGCCAAGAAGTCGATTAAGCTGTTTAGAGCAACTCTAGCAGACCCTGCAAAAACGCCCCGGCCCGTAAAATAACCGCCAAACTACGGGTTGGGGCCAAAAATTCTGCACAAGCAGACCCCGCAAAACGCCCCGAGCCCGCAAAAAATTTTGCGGGGTGCGGCAAATCTTCTCCCTCAACCTCCATCTTCACAGGCTGGGAGGCCGACCCGAGCGCAACCCCCATCCGGCGCGAGATTTGGCGGGAGGGACATTTCCGCGCCCCCTTTCCCGCTCCCTGCGCCCTCCGCCACCATTGACCCCCCCCCCCCCACCCCCTCTGAAAGCTCCGGCTGCTCCTCCCCGGCCGTCCCTCGCCGCCATGGACGACCCCATGATGTCCCCCATCACCGTCGAGGTCGCGCACGCCCCTTCCCCTCGGGTGGATCTCGTCGCCGGCCATGTAGGCCCCGCCGGCGTCGCCCAAGCACACGCCACGCCTGCCCGCAAGCGGCAGGGCAACGTGCTTGTGCAGAGCGGGAATCCGGCTGCCCCCGCCGCGATGGCCCGCGCTCCGGGCGCCAATGCCGCTGTGCGATCCCGGTCGGCAACGGAGAAGGCCGGCAAGGTCGCGGGCGTAAATCGGAGGAAGGTTCCGACTTCAAGGAACAAATCTTCTTCAACCTCTCACTCTATCCCCCCCCAAGGTGGTGCTCCGGCAATGCCGTTCAACGGTGCCACTCCACCCGCGAGCGAGATGTTTGACGAAATGGCCGGAAGGTATATCTCTTTGGACTTTGGTGGTTCTCTTTCATTTTCGCCATTGTTTTGTGATAGCTCATGACTTGTCATCGTTCGGTATAACGGTGGTTCGAACAATGCAACAGCCGAGTTCGTGAACTTGTTGGACACGAACGCGGTTGATATTGATCAAGCTCCTTTCGAACCTTTCGACTACAATGAAACGGAGGGCGGCGTGGACGATCATGGTTGTGCGGACGACTTGGCGGAGATCAAAGCGGAAGCGTTCGAGAATTCAGAAGCAAAAGCTGGGAAAAGCCAAAGGTCAAAAAACTACACCATCTTGGAAGATCAAGCTTTGATCAAAGCATGGAGTACTAATCAAACGCCAAGAGATATGGAGTGCGGTGTCTGCCAGTTCCGATGATGTTTTCTCTGCTCCACACGGTGGCAATGTGGATGATTTCGGTGCAGGAGTTGGAACAAGCGACGGAGGTGGCTACGGTGGCTACGGTGGCGTGGTGAAGTAAATGGACTCCATGGCGCCGAGTGAAGATCGACCCCCAAGATGATGCCAGACATGGGCGCATACCTTTGCATGCCCTCTTTTGCGTAATGAACTTCGGTTTTATTCGCGCCCAAACTGTTTATGTCATTTGAATTTGAACTTGTTTGTGAAACCCTATGACAATTTCAGATTTGCAGTTTTTGTGTTTGCGGGTCGTTGCGCTGGTGCCCGAGACCCGCATAGCCGACCCGTAGAAAAGCATATTCAACGAATATACTTTTTACGGGTCCGTTTGGGGGGTCTGCATCTGTGCTAGCCCTCGCCGGCCCGCAAAAGCGGTTTTGCGAGAACTGCAAACGCGTTTTGCGGGCCGGCGTTTTGCGGGGTCTGCTAGAGTTGCCCTTGGCTGCTTGGTTGAGTCTTACCTTTGCACGTACATGTTTGGTCGAGTCTTACCTAGCCAAGAAATCAATCAAAGGCCTTCTATGTATATATGCATGTGACATCCAAAAGCTGTAGGGCACGCGATTACATACCTAGTAAAAAAATTGCACATGGGTTGTGGGGTGGGGGAGGGGGCACGGCCCCCCTAGCCTTCTACTCCCTCTGTAAACTAATATAAGAGCGTTTAGATATGAGTGATCTAAATGCTCTTATATTAGTTTACAGAGGGTGTACATAGCTCCGTCGTTGTTTTTCGGAGACAATATCTGATGCCTAAGAGGTTGGTTCATTACCTTGAGCAAGCTCAAAGAAGCCGTCACCCGTGCAATGGTGGCCGTGAATCAGCGGGCGGTGCAAGAGGCCATCATCGTCGCGATGGAGGAGGGCAGGGGCACCATCTTCGATACTATTCTACATGCTATGGAAGAAGGCATGGCTTCCCACAGCGACCCGATGAGGATGAGCAACAGAAGGACCTAATACCGCGGACAATCGTCTAGGATTTGAGGTACGCTATCGTGTAATACTGTAATGCAGCTAAAGAACCATGCCATTCCGTCATTGCTGATCATGTTTTTATCTTAATGTAGGGCGCAGGGAGCCGTCGAGCATGCATGGACCATGGAGGACAGGAGGGGAGGGAGATGAGCTGCGCCTGGAGCGGCCTTCATATCATACTCTAAGTAAATAAAGCAAAATTTTCACGGCTAATCATAATTAGCAAAGTTTGACGGCTTCGAGTATGGGGAGGGCTATGGTTTTGGGTATGGTTCAGCCAGAAACCGTTGGTACCTTGTCATATGTTTGAGTGTATTGGAACTTTGGTGCGAATGCTACTTCTTACGCAGCGACGTTGAATGCCTTGTGGATCATCATTTGTGCATTTAACCATTATATGTATATCATTTGTCAGTAGAATAAACAAGACGTATTGTACGTACTATCCCTGTTGGACTGGCTCATCATCCCGAGCGAGTTCCAGCCCATTGACAAAATATCTAGTGCCGATACAGATTTTGTCTGGTTCAGTTTGGATCCATCATCTTGAAACAGGTTTCTAACTTGGGCCGCAATATGTACCAGTCTTGTATAATCAGAGCATGGATGGTGTAATTAATCCGCAAGTGCGCCAACATGCCAGTTTTAGTAGTAATATTTATTTAAGGCAAAAATCTGAAAAAAAACCTTGACTTCGTAGTTGAAGTCTGAAATGAACACTGAACTTCAAATCCTTAAAATCAGCACCCTGTCTTACATAATCCCGGTCTATCCTTACCCTTCTTGGCCAAGCAGGTGTTTATCTCCGCCGGAATTGCACAAATGGTAGACAGAGGGAGGAAGCAAGGCCAGCTCGTCTAAACGTGGTGATGATCTGTACAAACGTTGATGGTCTTTTTACGCACGAGCACATCATGCCACTTCTTTGCTTGCTGGTCTAAACGTGTTGATGATTTGTTTTACACTTGCACAAATGGTAGAGATCGGAAGTTTTTTCGCCACAAAAAAGATACTAGAAAACACATTTGGACTTGTATGTAGGGAAAACTCACAAATAAATATCTTTAATTTTCAGTTAAAACTAGCTTCCCCGCACGCGCACGCGCGCACACACACACATTAATGCTCACCCGCTAGATCCGTCCAGCCAGCATCGGGAGACGACGACCACGGTCGCCATGGTCCGGAGCCATCACGAACCGGGCAGATCGAGTCAGAGACGACGCTTCCCATGGAGCTCCGGTAGGCCAGCGAGGAGCCGTTGCAGCGCCGCCGCCCATGTAGTCGTGGAAGGCCGCCCATCTTTATCCGTCGGTGCCGCGCGCCACACAGGCCACACCGCATGCCACCAACCGAGGCCGCCGTCCCGAGATCCGATCCGCCAGCCGCCACCCCGTCATGTGAGCCCGCGTCTGCACACCGCACATGCTGCGCGCATCGTACACGCAACACCCTAGGGGAGGTAGTTCCCCCGGCGGCTAGGGTTCTGCCCGGGTCACCCGTGGGGAGGGCGAATGGGGTCCCAGCTCGATCTGGGCTTCCGCCAGTTCCTTCCGCTCATGCTTGTCCGTCCGAAGGATGGCTCGCTCCGCCCTCCTCTGCACCCAAAACTCGTTCTCGGCGGCGACATCCTGCGGGAAGCGCTCCCGCCACATCGTCGTGGCGTGCTCGTCCGCCTCGGCGATGAGGAGGCGCAAGATCCTACGCCTGCTCGCACGTTCGCACGTTGGTGAAGTTCATCTGCGACCGAGGCCGCCCGAGGCGCCACGCCGCTGCGTCGTACACGCGGGCGGCCTCGTGGGCGCTCTTGAACGTACCGAGCCCAAAGCGTGTATCGCCGAAGCGGATCTCTGCCTAATACACGCCGAAGGGGCGGAGGCAGACGTCGCGGTAGCCCGAGCTGTTCCGGGGGCGCGACAGCATGGTGAGGCGCTGGAAGAGGCGGGGGAGAAGACGCAACGGCGGCGGGGCGCTGGAAGAGGCGATTCCGCGGTAGCGACGGGGCACCAAAGAGGATGGGAAGAAGGCGCGGCAGTAGGGAAAGAGTGGTGGTTGGCGGGCGCCCGCACGTGGCTTTTAACCAGCGCGTTGGGCGATGTGGGCCAAAACTGTCGTGCGCGTTGTCGCCTTTTCCCTGCACGCGCCTTTTTTTTTTTGCATGCCAAACTTTCGCGCGCTTGCTGGAGCGCGCCGCGCGGCCTCTCGCGTGTCAAATTAGCGATTTACCCAGCGCGCCCGATATTTCATTCGCCTGTTGGAGATGCACGATGAAACATAATGAAACATGCACGTTCCTTCGCACAGCTATGCATTTGGCTTGGCTAGCTAGCAACAATGGAGCTCACGTGCACAGGGCAGAAGACCGAACGGCCAGTTCCCTGATCGCTGTCAATTATGCAATCCCGGTGGAGACAAACACGTTCTCAGTCAAAAGGGCCGGGATAAGCGGGATTAAATAAGACGGGGGTGCTAATTTTAGGGATTTGAAGTTTAGGGTATATTTCAGACTTTGACTATGAAATCAAGGTTTTTTCGGACTTTTTCCTTTATTTAAAAACCCTGGTTTACATGAACATGGATTCTCCTGTGGCGCATAAATGTGTCATATTTTATAATTCATGCACCACACATGGATCATCTTTTAGTCGATTAATTTTTTTATAATATGACCGTAAACATTTTTCTGACCGCAATTGCTACTTGTTAGGCCCATTTATTACAAATATTTTAGAACGAAAATATACCTTATTCAAAAAAATTGTGTCTACTGTAACATGGTTTTTCTCATGGCACTTAAACGTGCCAAATTTTGTAATTCTTGTACCACACATCGATCGACTTATAGTCGTCTAAATTTTTTATAATAATTGAAGCTCCCTAAAATATAACTGCTCACTTTGTTCCGGAGCGGAGTTGCAGAGCGGAGGGTGACCGAACTGGCCCTTAGTATCTTGCACCATAGGTAACTAAAAAAGAAGCTTCATCTGGAGTTTCTAACTCCCGGCTGCCGAGATTAGTGCACATGCCGCGAACGCTCACAGTCTGTCTGCCAGTGCGTGTGTGATACGTCTTCAACGTATTTATAATTTTTTATTATTCCATGTTATACCCGTTTTGCATGTTTATGGGCTTTACTTTACATTTTTATATCATTTTTGGGACTAACCTACTAACCGGAGGCCCAGCCCATATTGCTGTTTTTTTGCCTATTTCAGTGTTTCGAAAAAAAAGAATATCAAACGGAGTCTAATCGGAATGAAACCTTTGGGAGAGTTATTTTTGAAACGGAAGCAATCGAGGAGACTTGGAGTTGAAGTCAGGGAAGCTTCGAGGTGGCCACGAGGCAGGGAGGCGCGCCCTACCCCCTGGGCGCGCCCCCCACCCTCGTGGGCCCCTCGTGGCTCCCCTAACAGACTTCTTTCGCCTATATATGTCCATGTACCCTAAAAACATCGGGAAGCATAATAGATCGGGAGTTCCGCCGCCGCAAGCCTCTATAGCCACCAAAAACCAATCAGGACCCCGTTCCGGCACCCTGCCTGAGGGGGATCCCTCACCGGTGGTCATCTTCATCATCCCGACGCTCTCCATGATGAGGAGGGAGTAGTTCACCCTCGGGGCTGAGGGTATGTACCAGTAGCTATGTGTTTGATTTCTCTCTCTCATGTTCTTGAGGTGGTACGATCTTTGGATCTTATGATGTTTCTCCCCCTCTACTCTCTTGTAATGGATTGAGTTTTCCCTTTGAAGTTATCTTATCGGATTGAGTCTTTAAGGATTTGAGAACACTTGATGTATGTCTTGCCGTGCTTATTTGTGGTGACAATGGGATATTCACGTGATCTACTTGATGTATGTTTTGGTGATCAACTTGCGGGTTCAATGAACTTATGCATAGGGGTTGGCACACGTTTTCGTCTTGACTATCCAGTAGAAACTTTGGGGCACTCTTTGAAGTACTTTGTGTTGGTTGAATAGATGAATTTGAGATTGTGTGATGCATATCGTATAATCATGCCCACGGATACTTGAGGTGACATTGGAGTATCTAGGTGACATTAGGGTTTTGGTTGATTTGTGCCTTAAGGTGTTATTCTAGTATGAACTCTAGGATAGATCGAACGGAAAGAATAGCTTCGTGTTATTTTACTACGGACTCTTGAATAGATCGATCAGAAAAAATAACTTTAAAGTGGTTTCGTACCCTACAATAATATAATCGTTTGTTCTCCGTTATTAGTGACTTTGGAGTGACTCTTTGTTGCATGTTGAGGGATAGTTATATGATCCAGTTATGTTATTATTGTTGAGAGAACTTGCACTAGTGAAAGTATGAATCTTAGGCCTTGTTTCCTATCATTGCAATACCATTTACACTCACTTTTATCATTAGTTACCTTACTGTTGTTATATTTTTAGATTACAAAAACCTATATCTACCATCCATATTGCACTTGTATCACCATCTCTTCGCCGAACTAGTGCACCTATACAATTTACCATTGTATTGGGTGTGTTGGGGACACAAGAGACTCTTTGTTATTTGGTTGCAGGGTTGCTTGAGAGAGACCATCTTCATCCTACGCCTCCCACGGATTGATAAATCTTAGGTCATCCACTTGAGGGAAATTTGCTACTGTCCTACAAACCTCTGCACTTGGAGGCCAAACAACGTCTACAAGAAGAAGGTTGTGTAGTAGACATCAAGCTCTTTTCTGGCGCCGTTGCCGGGTAGGTGAGTGCTTGAAGGTATATCTTTAGATTGCAATCGAATCTTTTAGTTTCTTGTTTTATCACTAGTTTAGTTTATAAAAGAAAACTACAAGAAATGGAATTGAATTTGCCTCATACGCTTCATGTTTTTATTATCTTTCGTGAGAATGATGGAAAGGAAAATTGTGCTCAATTGCTAGAGGAAGAGTGCATTAAAATGTTTGGCACTAAATCTTTGAATGATGAGCATGATGGCAATGTTGTTAGTATGAATTCTTTGAATACCCATGATACTAATGATATGCAAAGCCACAAGCTTGGGGATGCTATGTTTGATGAATATGATATTTTTTGTCCCCCCAAGTTTTGATGAGCAAATTTATTATGATGAAAGCATGCCTCTTATTTATGATGATTATTGTGATGATACGTATGCCATAAAGAATAAACATAACCATGAAACTTGTCATCATGATTTTAATTTTCAATTGGATTATGCTTCCCATGATAGTTATTTTAATTGAGTTTGCTCCCACTACTATTCATGAGAAGAAGTTGCTTATGTGGAGAGTAGTAAATTTTCTATGCAAGTAGATCATGAAAAGAATGCTTTATGTGATGGTTATATTGTTGAATTCATTCATGATGCTACTGAAAATTATTATGAGGGAGGAACATATGCTTGTAGGAATTGCAATAATATCAAGTTTCCTCTCTATGTGCTTAAAATCTTGAAGTTATGCTTGTTTTGCCTTCCTATGTTAGTTGATTATTGTTCCCATAATTTGTTTTCTCATAAAATCCCTATGCATATGAAGTGGGTTAGACTTAAATGTACTAGCCATATGCTTCATGATGCTCTCTTTATGTTTCAATTCTTATCCTTTATGCGAGCATCATTGAAATCATCATGCCTAGCTAAAAGGCATTTAAAAAAGTGCTTGTTGGGAGACAACCCAATATTTACCTTTACTGTTTTTGTGTGTCCACATGATTATGCTACTGTAGTAATCATGTTTTATAGCTTTTGTTTCGATAAAGTGTCAAGTAAGACCTTTAGGATAGCTTACGGTGATAGTTGTGTTGATCCTGCTGAAAATCAGAAACTTTTGCACCCAGTAAATTAGTTTTGATAATTCAGAGAAACGTGCTTTTGATCTGATTCTTTTTGCTCTGGATTGGTACACAAATTTCTCAGGTTTTACTATTTTCGTACGATTTTTGGAGTTACAAAAGTATTTGAGAGTTACAGATTACTACAGACTGTTCTGTTTTTGACATATTCTGTTTTCTATGTGTTGTTTGCTTATTTTGATGAATCTATGAGTAGTATCGGAGGGTATGAACCATAGAGAAGTTAGAATACAGTAGATATTACACCAATATGAATTTAGAATGAGTTCACTACAGTACCTTAAAGTGGTGATTTATTTTTCTTATACTAACGGAGCTTACGAGTTTTCTGTTAAGTTTTGTGTTGTGAAGTTTCAAGTTCTGGGTAAAGATTCGATGGACTATGGAATAAGGAGTGGCAAGAGCCTAAGCTTGGGGATGCCCAAAGCACCCCAAGGTAATATTGAAGGACGACCAAGAGCCTAAGCTTGGGGATGCACTACTAGGGAAAAGCCTATACACCGAATCTTAGCAGCAGCGCGGGTCAAAAAGGAGCGCTGCTGCTAATTAGTAGTAGCGAGTGTGTGGGAAACTCGCTGCTGATAAGTTTTTAGCAGTAGCGCGCTCTGTGTAAACCGCGCTGCTACAAATATCCACCGGCGGTGTTCACCGAGCTCCATTTAGCAGTAGCGTCGTTGCCCGAACCGCGCTACTGCTACGGATATAGTAGCAGCACGCTTTTACTGGGATCGATGCTGCTACATTTCAAATTGGCAATTTTTTTTGTCACTATTAGTAGTAGCGCTGTTGCCCAAAGCGCGCTGCTGCTAATTCTTTAGCAGCAGCTCGTTTCTTCTCCCGCGCTACTGCTAACCCGCACCAACCCACCACCTTTCCCCACCCGTGCCTCCCTCCCCTCCTCTCTTCCCTTCCCCTACCTCCCCACATGCTCCCACTCTCACTCTTCTTCTTCCTCAATACTTCTCCCCCATTACTCTTTCTCTTCTATCCACCTTTCTCTCTCTTCATTACTCCTACCTAACTACACCACTGTAACGCCCCGAGAATCTTGCTACAGTAATCCCCACTAATGATGCCTTGTCGTCATGCTTTCCTAAGCCAAAATGCCACTTGTCCAATAATCAAGTCCAACTCAATTCAAATTGCAAGTCAATTATTTGCATCTTCAAATGAGCCAGAAAAATAGTTCACAATGTGAAAAATATTCTCTAAGTATTTGTCATGATGAAACCTACCTCTGTTGGATTCCAAAAATGCTCCTGGAAATTATTTGAGTGGTCTAGCAACAATTAAATTGGGCTTTTCAATTTATAAAAGTGTGTAAACATTTCCAAATGCTCAAAACAAATTTTGTGCAACTTCCCAATATTGCAAAGTATTTATTGTGGCATGTGGCACATTTTACAAGAGTCATTTGGTAATGGATTAATTGCAAAGCAGTAACTTTTTGATTTCCAAAAAAAAGGAAAAAGGAAAAGGTGAGGAGAGAAAAGAAGACCTCCCAGCTTCCCATGGGCCTAGGCCCAGCGCACCCCAAGCCGGCCCACCCGACTGGATAACCTCTCCCTCACCCCGAAACCCTACCCACGATTCCCCACTCCCCCACGAACTGGATCGGGGCAGCCGGCGCCCGCGTCCCCCGACGCGCTCGCTGTCCCCGTCGCCAGCGCCGCCACTCGACACCCCTCCCCCTCGCCGGATGCCTCGCCTTCCTCCACTCCTCCCCCCTCTCTCTGCTGGATCCGGGCGACCCACCTCACGCCCTGACGCCGGTGCCCATTCCCGACGCCGCCCCGTAGCCTGCTCCGTCTCGCCTACCAGACAGCAGCGCCCCTTGACCCGAGCTGAATCGGGGCTCGACCCATGGCGCCCGAGCCTCGGCGCTGCGTCGTCGCCGCTCCCGCCACCTCGTCCGGCGTCGCCCGCCGCCTCGTCCTCATCACTGCGCCGACCTCGACCTCCTCCTCAACGCGGCTCCTCCGAGCCTCGCGGCGTTCCCACAACGGGGTGAGCCGCCGTCCGTCCTCCTCTTCCCCTCTCGCCTCGACAAGGCCCACCACACTCGCGCCTCACCCGCCGTGCCACGCGCGGTCGCGCCCGTGTAGCGCCGGCCATGCCCGACGCGAGTGCCCGCGAACCGCGGCCCTTCCCGGTGCGCTCACCGCGTCCTGCCGCTCCACCCACGCGCCTGTCGCCTCCCGCACCCGATGTCGCCGCTGGTGCTCCCGAACTACTACTACAGCTGGCGCCGCCCGGCAGCACCCGCTTCGGCTGCCGCCGTCCGGGACGGCCCCTACTATCCTGGCCTGACCTCGCCCCTTCCCCCGTGGGTGTCGTGCCCGCCGGTGCCCTTCTGGGTGTCGCGGCGCTCGCTCCTGGGCTGCACAGCCCCTGGCCTTGTGCCACTGACCAGGGGTCCCCATGCCCCTGTTAAAAAAAACGAAATTGAAAAATAGAAATAATTATTTAATTAATTAGTAATTTGATTAATTAATTAATTTGCTTAGTTAACTACCTAATTAACTTTGATTAATTTAGTCTAATTAAACCTGCTTAATTAAACTAGTCTATGACAGTGGGCCCCATTGCCCTGTTTGACCAGTCAAAGTTGACCCAGTCAACAGCTGATTAGAGTGTTGACTTTGACTCTGACCCCACCTGTCATACACTATGGCTGGCACTGCACTAGGTGACAATAGTATTTACTGATTAAATTTTGGAGTTAAATAAATCAATACAATCATTTAAAACTTTAGAAAATCATTTTTAAATAAACCTTAAGTCAGATGAAAATGTTTTCTACATGAAAGTTGCTAAGAAAAATCCAACGAACCCGAATACGCGGTCCGTTCATCTGTCACATGCCCCTAGCATGTTGAACATGGAACTTTCCCCCTCTTTTCCTTTGTCCGGAATCCGCCTAACGCCGGGAATTCATCCTCGGATGTTTCCCCCCTTCGTCTGCAACGTGTAGTACCGCGTTAGAGCATGCCTAGCGCTACGTTTCATCTTGTCATGCTTAGTGATACCTCTGTTTGCTATGTATTTACTGTTTCTTCCCCCTCTTCTCTCCGGTAGATCCCGAGGCCGATGATGCCCTGGTGATCGACTACGTCGACGACGACCCCTCCTTGCCAGAGCAACCAGGCAAGCCCCCCTTTGATCATCCCGATATCGCCCATTCCTTTCTCTCATGCTTGCATTAGATTTTGCTACTGTTATTGTTTTGCTCCTATTCTGATGCATAGCCTGCTTTTGTATCTGCTGTTGTACCTTACCTGCTTATCCTAAATTGCTTAGTATAGGTTGGTTAGTGATCCATTAGTGACCCCCACCTTGTCCTTGTTGCCCCTGCTTCATCATTGAAGACCCGATCAACGGGACCGAAGACCAGCCCCTGACACCGCACATCACTTTCCCTTAGTTGCTCAACACTCTTGGGTTACTATCGAGTACCGAGGGTGAACCTCTTCAGCACTTCTGATGTTAACCCTGTAGTGTAGTCATTCGGTCGTGGTCATCGAGGGTGATTTCCTCCTTAACCACTTCCGATACGACTCTGTCGTGCAACCCCTCAAGTGTGAACCTCGGGGGTGATTCCTCTTACGTTCACCTTGATGATTACATCTAGTGGAATTCATCGGGGGTGATTCCTCGGGTTTTCCCCTTGATGTTTGGACACAGGGATACTTTGACTTTACCTCTATTGCTTGGAAAGACGGGTCGACCCTGAGGGGTGCCCGCGCGAGCTTAATTGCGAGTGATGTGGAGTCGGGTTGACCTGGAGGGTCCCCGCGAGATAATTACGAGGCGTGGCCGGGCATTCCTAGCCCTTGCCGCTAGTCCTCGAGACGGGGCAACGGGGTCACATCTTTCGTGAGTCTCTGCTTGTTACCGCGCGTTCCTAATCCACTACGATTTGGATATTTGATCCGAGGGCCTCGGCCCGATAGCACTAACCATCACGTGGGCATAGTATGGGCGTTCTGCGTCGTATGCATCACCGAAGCTTAATAGACGTCGGCGGCCGAGTGGCGCTGCCGGGTTGGACTGCGTGGCGCTTGCCTTGTTGAAGGAGGTAGCTAGGTCTGCTCACCGGCGCGTCACGCAGCGTCTTGAGTTCCCGGGAGATGGCCCATGACCCCGGGGCATAGGTTTAGTCCGCGTCTGGCCTCTCTATTAAGCCTAGGTCGGGTTGCGGCGTATTGTTTGGCCGAGGCCGGCATGACCACTGGAAAGTGTGTCCGCGGGAGTTAAGCGAGCATGGTGGGTAAGTTGGTGCACCCTGGGAAGAAAACATCTATCGATAGCCATCCTCTGATAACGGACACTTGGAGTTGTATCCCGATCGATACAACTAGAACTGGATACCTGAGATGAGAGATGGACTGTGATGAGAATTGGATGGTGATGAGAATTGGTTTGTGATGATAAATGGATAGTATGGCTCTGGGATTTCTTTCTCGCAGGGAGTCGAGAAAGGATCTCCGGCCGAGGTTGATAACACTACTTCTACTTTACTTTATGCTACTCTACTCCTTCCGGTTGCTGCAAGATGGTGGTTTCGAAAGATGCTAGTCTTCGATAGGACTAGGCCTTCTCTCTATTCTCGCATTTCAGCCAGTCCACCACATATACTGACCTTCCTTTGATAATGTTGCATATGTAGTGTAGATCCTTGCTTGCGAGTACTTTGGATGAGTACTCACGGTTGCTTTGCTCCCCCTTTTCCCCCTTTCTTCTTCTTTCCGGTTGATGTAACCAGATGACGGAGCCCAGGAGCCAGATGCCACCGCCGATGCCTACTACTACGTGGAGATCGACGATGACCAGGAGTAGTTAGGAGGCTCCCAGGCAGGAGGCCTTGCCTTTCCGATCGTTGTTGCTTTTGTGCTAGCCTTCTTAAGGCAAACTTGTATAACTTATGTATGTACTCATATATTGTTGCTTCCGCTGACTCTTGTGTATTCGAGCTTATGTATTCGAGCCCTCGAGGCCCCTGGCTTGTAACATAAAGCTTGTATTATTTTAATTTGTGTCTAGAGTTGTGTTGTGATATCTTCCCGTGAGTCCTTGATCTTGATCGTACACATTTGCGTGTATGATTAGTGTATGATTGAATCGAGGGCGTCACAAGTTGGTATCAGAGCCGACTGCCTGTAGGAATCCCCCTTCCACACTCCTTGGCCGAAGTTGAGTCTAGACTTTACAAAACTTTTACTAACATGGCTGTGCGGCCCATGGGCCCACGTTTCCATTGGGTGGTATTAGGATCTTTTACTCCTCGACCTTTACTCTGGGATTCTGAACGCTCTTCTATTCGGGTTAAACGATTTTTACAAAAATCTAACTTTAGGTTCTCAAAAATACTTTCTACCGGAGAGGCCCTTCAGTCTAGATGATCACCGACTGCACCAGAAGATTTCAGAGATACTCCTTGATATTCTCTCGAGGCTTTGTGCCCATCACTTTTGCTATTCCCGACCACCGATAAATCCGTATGGATAACTACTTACACTTGCCATTCATACGATCATCCCCCATTGATCTTGTTATTACAAGATACCCGAAGTTTTCTATTGTTCCGAGAATACTTTGTGCCCTCTTGCCTAGCAGTTCTTTGCCACATGAATACCCCTTCAAATAAATCCTCGCACTTGTCGAGTATCCGCTCATCCCCAGTTGTTCATGTGTTTCACAAAAGTCTTCAAAATACCATTCGATCTTCCAAAAATCCTGAGCATCCTCTTGCTCTTGAAATTCTTGCTTGCTTGCATTATGGTTAATCCCATAAGTCTCGTAATCTTATTGGCATCTCTTGTCATTATCATTTTGAGTCCGTTGATTCAATTTGTTGCGAATGCTCGTAATCCTCAATCAGATTTTAGAATTCATCCTTCCGGCTCAGACATCATTTTAAAACATGAGCTGGTTCTCGCCAATTAAATTGTCGTCGATTGTGCCCTAAGTCTATTGAACTTATCCATCCTTGATCAGAGCGTCTTCTTCTGATCCTTCGCTTTGTAAACCATAATTCCTTAGCAATTGAGCTCTAAGTTATTCAGTTGTTTCTATAATCCAGTGTCTTTGCCTTGCTTCTTCCTCTGGTTGGGTGCCGATACTCACCCCAGATCCTTTGTTGGATTTTATCCGACAATGTCCTTCATATTCAATAACCTTGAGCCTTTCCTAGGAAATATACCGCCTTTGGTAAATTGTATCCCCTGCTTTGTCAACCATGCTCTGCTATCGAGCTTGTGTTATTTACTCCTGAAGTTTGTGGTATATGTTCCTAAGAGGCCCCGATGGGTTGGACATATGCCTTCTCTAAACTGTGTGAACCCAGAAACTACTACGGGTCATACTCTACTAGTGTTATGTCAGATAAAATTTCAACACACAATTTCGTTGAAGGAGAGAAGTGAATGAAAGGTTATGCATTAAAGAAGTGGGAGTCGACCTTGAACTTTGTGTTCATGCCCATGGACACGATGTATATCCTATCATGGAAGCTTTTTGTAATAATAACTATTTCCTTGATAACTAACATATGGTATCTATGAATTGATCCCTTGCAACCGTGGTTCCGACCATGATTGTTCTTATTTGATTCCATTTCTCGGACAAGTTAAAACAATTGTCTTCTATGGATCAATACACCAGTCCAACCTTTACTTTGATCTTGTGTCGAGTATTACCCCCTGGTATCTCGAGATTATCATGGAACTGCATAACTTCTTATGGGTTCTTCATCAAGTGCTACCTTCCCACTGATTCCAATTTTTCACGGGCTCGAGTTATTAAACACTCAAGGACACCGATAACTGAACTAAGTCCGCACTCACGGTTCAACAACTCTTGATAAGCTTCTATAAGTACGAGTTTGTACCCGATCACGCCATTCCTAGCCTGTTTGGCTATATCATTGTCGTGGCGATTCTAAGCTGTGCTACTGGTCCTTATACTCGGAGCACCAATTTGCGACGATAGCTAAGCTTATGTCGATTTCCTCGTCTTATCGTTCCACCTTGAACGACAAGCTTGAATTCGATATTGTATCCTACTCATGGTCCCAAGATCATTTCGCTTCATCATTCCTTTTACTTGATGTCATCGCCGATCGATTACACCTTCATGAAATCTCGCGACAATCCTGTTGTGATCATCATTAGCATTCTGAGTTCTTCCAGGATATCAATTGAATTCATGATGAGAAATACCATCCTTGCCCCTCGATGATTTATGTTATCATCGACAACATTCTTGTCTACTCCCCAACATAAACTTATTTATACAAATTTTGGAAATACATCCTTTTTGACATGCCGATGGATTGTTGCTGAGCCCGTCGGCCACACCCTCATCTTTTCCTTGCTGAAATTGTATGACTTATTTTCTAAGTTGTTTCCGATGGATCCTTTGTGTATCCGAAGTCTGACATTTCCCTGATGACCATGTCAACACTATCCCGAAGCATGTGTGTGGTACTCCGATAATCAACAAGAACATTTGGGAGCGCAATGCTAACTGTACTTGATCATTTACCCAAACACCGTTGTATGGATAAGCCTCATAAATTCCTTGCCCCTTTGTCTAAATGCTTTAATACTTGGAGCCCTATCATGCTCTGCCTTTCCTTGGGAAAGTTATACCCTAATACTTGGGTACAAACATCTTTCCTTTCCATTGGTCTGATTATCATAATAATCACATTTTTCCTTTCCATTGTTTTGTTTCACCTTTCTTGTCATCTAACTTGTCTGAGCAGAGATAAATCCCTGCTTAAGTAAGCACCTCGGTGTACAACTCATTAGTAAGACCTCATTACTATTGTTGATGACATTCCGTAACCACCGATGGACAAGAACTTTGCCTATTGGTCCGCCTCGTGTTACGAAAGGAAAATGGTTCTCTTCGTCCCTCGCCCTTGGTACCAACGCTGTTGCCAACATAATTGGCAGGCTATCCTCTAACCTGCCTTGCTATCATGGCCGTGCAAAATTTTAGCGCCTTCACCTTTCAACCCACATGGTGGGCCCATAACCCACAGTTCCACACGATCGAAACTCGACTCTCATGTATATCTTTGATTACAAAATATTCTTGCATTTGGCTTCAGATCTTGTCACGAGCCACCCCGAGGGATGATCTATTCCTGATGCTCTGAACCCCTTCTCACACTCTGTTCAGGTATCGACCGTCTGTCCATCCGCTTGAAACTTCTTATTGAACCTTCATAATTTGCTCTCGACGTTATTCTTAAATTCAACTCGAGAGATACTTCTGTCACATTACCTGCTTTGTTCACCAGACAATTAAACCTATAAGGGTCGGTTCTCCCGAAATTACTCTTTACTTCCGCACTTAAATCTCGGGACGAGATTTCTTATAGTGGAGGAGATTTGTAACGCCCCGAGAATCTAGCTACAGTAATCCCCCCTAGTGAGGCCTTTTCGTCATGCTTTCCTAAGCCAAAATGCCACTTGTCCAATAATCAAGTCCAACTCAATTCAAATTGCAAGTCAATTATTTGCATCTTCAAATGAGCCATAAAATAGTTCACAATGTGAAAATATTCTCTAAGTATTTGTCATGATGAAACCTACCTCATTGGATTCCAAAATGCTCCTGAAATTATTTGAGTGGTCTAGCAACAATTAAATTGGGCTTTTCAATTTCTAAAGTGTGTAAACATTTCCAAATGCTCAAAACAAATTTTGTGCAACTTCACAATATTGCAAAGTATTTATTGTGGCATGTGGCACATTTACAAGAGTCATTTGGTAATGGATTAATTACAAAGCAAGAACTTTTGATTTCCAAAAAAAGGAAAAGGAAAAGGTGAGGAGAGAAAGAAGACCTCCCGGCTTCCCATGGGCCTAGGCCAGCGCACTAAGCCGCCCACCCGACCGGATAACCTCCCCTCACCCCAAACCCTACCCACGATTCCCCACTCACCCCCACGATCTGGATCGGGCAGCCGCCCCCCATCCCCGACGCCAGCTCATTGTCCCGTCGCCAGGCCGCTACTCGACACCCCTCCCCCTCGCCGGATGCCTCGCCTTCCTCCACTCCTCCCCCCTCTCTCTGCTGGATCCGGGCGACCCACCTCACGCCCTGACGCCGGTGCCCATTCCCGACGCCGCCCCGTAGCCTGCTCCGTCTACTTTGCCGCCAGCCAGCCGCCTCGACCTGAGCTGAATCGGGGCTCGACCATGGCGCCCCAAGCCTCGACGCCGCGTCGTCGCCGCTCCCCGCCACCTCGTCCGGCGTCGCCCGCCGCCTCGTCCTCATCAACTGCGGCGACCTCGACCTCCTCCTCAACAGCGGCTCCTCCGAGCCTCGCGGCGTTCCGCAACGGGGTGAGCCGCCGTCCGTCCTCCTCTTCCCCCTCTGCCTGACGATCGTCCACCACACTCGCGCCTCACCCCGCCATGGCCACGCGCCGATCGCGCCCGTGTAGCGCCGGCCACGCCCGAAGCGAGTGCTCGCGAACCGCGGCCCTTCCCGGTGCGCTCACCGCGTCCTGCCGCTCCACCCACGCGCCTGTCGCCCGCACCCGATGTCGCCGTTCTTGCTCCCGAACTACTACTATAGCTGGCGCCGCCTTCAGCACCTGGGCTGCCGCCGTCCGTGGCGACGGCCCTCGCTACTCTGGCTGACCTCGCCCCTTCCCCGTCGGTGTCGTGCCCGCGGTGCCCTTCTGGGTGCCGCAGCGCTCGCTCCTGGGCTGCACAGCCCCTGGCCTTGTGCCCCTGACCAGGGGTCCCCATGCCCCTGTTAAAAAAACGAAATTGAAAAATAGAAATAATTATTTAATTAATTAGTAATTTGATTAATTAATTAATTTGCTTAGTTAACTACCTAATTAACTTTGACTAATTTAGTCTAATTAAACCTGCTTAATTAAACTAGTCTATGACAGTGGGCCCCATTGCCCTGTTTGACCAGTCAACGTTGACCCAGTCAACAGCTGACTAGACTGTTGACTTTGACTCTGACCCCACCTGTCATACACTATGGCTGGCACTACACTAGGTGACAATAGTATTTACTGATTAAATTTTGGAGTTAAATAAATCAATACAATCATTTAAAACTTTAGAAAATCATTTTTAAATAAACCGTAAGTCAGATGAAAATGTTTTCTACATGAAAGTTGCTCAGAAAAATCCAACGAACCCGAATACGCGGTCCGTTCATCTGTCACATGCCCCTAGCATGTTGAACATGGAACTTTCCCCCTCTTTTCCTTTGTCCGGAATCCGCCTAACGCCGGGAATTCATCCTCGGATGTTTCCCCCCTTCGTCTGCAACGTGTAGTACCGCGTTAGAGCATGCCTAGCGCTATGTATCGTCATGTCATGCTTAGCGATACCTCTGTTTGCTATGTATTTACTGTTTCTTCCCCCTCTTCTCTCCGGTAGATCCCGAGGCCGATGATGCCCTGGTGATCGACTACGTCGACGACGACCCTCCTTGCCCGAGCAACCGGGCAAGCCCCTTTGATCATCCCGATATCGCCCATTCCTTTCTCTCATGCTTGCATTAGATTTTCCTCTGTTATTGTTTGCTCCTATTACGATGCATAGCCCGCTTTTGTATCTCATTGTTGTACCTTACACCTTATCCTAAATTGCTTAGTATAGGTTGGTTAGTGATCCATCGATGACCCCACCTTGTCCTTGTTGCCTCGCTTCATCATTGAAGACCGATCAACGGGACCAAGACCAGGCCCGACCGCACATCACTTTCCCTTAGTTGCTCAACACTCTTTGGGTTACTATCGAGTACCGAGGGTGAACCTCTTCAGCACTTCTGATGTTAACCCTGTAGTGTAGTCATTCGGTCGTGGTCATCAAGGGTGATTTCCTCCTTAACCACTTCCGATACGACTCTGTCGTGCAACCCCTCAAGTGTGAACCTCGGGGGTGATTCCTCTTACGTTCACCTTGATGATTACATCTAGTGGAATTCATTGGGGGTGATTCCTCGGGTTTTCCCCTTGATGTCTGGACACACGGATACTTGGACTTTACCTCTATTGCTTGGAAAGACGGGTCGACCCTGAGGGGTGCCCGCGCGAGCTTAATTGCGAGTGATGTGGAGTCGGGTTGACCTGGAGGGTGCCCGCGAGATAATTACGAGGCGTGCCCGGGCATTCCTAGCCCTTGTCGCTAGTCCTCGAGACGGGGCAACGGGGTCACATCTTTCGTGAGTCTCTGCTTGTTACCGCGCGTTCCTAATCCACTACGATTTGGATATTTGATCCGAGGGGCCTCTGGCCTGATAGCACTAACCATCATGTGGGCATAGTATGGGCGTTCTGCGTCGTATGCATCAGCCGAAGCTTAATAGACGTCAGCGACTGAGTGGCGCGCGCCGGGTTGGACTGCGTGAGCGCCTGCCTTGTTGAAGGAGGTAGCTAGGTCTGCTCACCGGCGCGTCACAACGCGTGCAGGAGTTCCCGGGAGATGGACCATGACCCACAGGGCATAGGTTTAGTCTGGCGTCTGGCCTCTCTATTAAGCCTAGGTCGGGTTGCGGTGTATTGTTTGGCGAGGCGGGCATGACCACTGAAAGTGTGTCCGCCGGAGTTAAGCGGCGTGGTGGGTAAGTTGGTGCACCCTGCGGGGAAGAAAACATCTATCGATAGCCTGTCCTACGATAACGGACACTTGGAGTTGTATCGATCGATACAACTAGGACCGGATACCCGAGATGAGAGATGGTGTGATGAGAATTGGATGGTGATGAGAATTGGTTTGTGATGATAATCGGATAGTATGGCTCGGGATTTCTTTCTCGCAGGAGTCGAGAAAGGATCTCCGCCGAGGTTGATAACACTACTTCTACTTTACTTTATGCTACTCTACTCCTTCCGGTTCTTTGCAAGATGGTGGTTTCAGAAGATGCTAGTCTTCGATAGGACTAGGCCTTCTCTCTATTCGGCATTTCTGCAGCCAGTCCACATATACTGACCTTCCTTTGATAATGTTGCATATGTAGTGTAGATCCTTGCTTGCGAGTACTTTGGATGAGTACTCACGGTTGCTTTGCTCCCCCTTTTCCCCCTTTCTTCTTCTTTCCGGTTGATGTAACCAGATGACGGAGCCCAGGAGCCAGATGCCACCGCCGATGCCTACTACTACGTGGAGACCGACGATGACCAAGAGTTGTTAGGAGGCTCCCAGGCAGGAGGCCTTGCCTTTTCGATCGTTGTTGCTTTTGTGCTAGCCTTGTTAAGGCAAACTTGTCTAACTTATGTCTGTACTCAGATATTGTTGCTTCCGCTGACTCTTGTGTATTCGAGCTTATGTATTCGAGCCCTCGAGGCCCCTGGCTTGTAACATAAAGCTTGTATTATTTTAATTTGTGTCTAGAGTTGTGTTGTGATATCTTCCCGTGAGTCCTTAATCTTGATCGTACACATTTGCGTGTATGATTAGTGTATGATTGAATCGAGGGCGTCACAACCACCTCCATTAATGCATCTCCTTTCTCTTTTTCCTTTCCCCTCCACTAGTTGAAGTTGTCTCCTCCCAAATTAGCTAGCTAGGTAGATGTAGCATTTAGTTAAGTGACCTATTTGCCCCCTAACTAGATCTATCTTTGTCAACAAGAGCTTTGTGCACTTTTGATCTCCCTACAACATCATCTCCACCGTGTGCTCGATCTCGATCGAGGTGATGAAAATTTCATGCTTTTGCAAAATGAAAATATGTTTATGTGTGTGTTATATGTTTGTGGAAATTGTGTGTGTGCACGCCAAATTGTGCTTTTGAGTTGCCTATGTTTTGCGAAATGTCGATTTATTTCCGTTTGGCCAATTCGAACAAACTCTAGATCCATATATGTCCTATTTTTAGGAAGGTCATGCCAAATTTTTGTATGACTTTGATGCATGCATGCATTTTTATAATCAATTTGTTTATTATTACCGTGCAGAGTTGACGATGGTCAGTGGAACGATGGTGGACAGGTGGTTGCGGTCGGTGGTGCAGGACATGGAAGAAAATAACCGGACAGAGGTTTTATGTCCGTGTCGAAAATGCAAAGGAATAGTTTGGCTCGACCCCCATGACGATGGTCGTGTCGAAGCGCACCTGCTCATGACTGGTTTCATGGATGGCTATACGCGGTGGATAATTGAAGATGGGGATGACGATGTTGAGGATGCCGACGGGGCAGGCAATGATGACACGGGGCAAGACGAAGAGATGATCGATAATGGCGGCGGGGAAGAGGCCGGACATGGCGGCGGAGAAAGGGCCGGGCATGGCGGAGGAGAAGGGGCCGGACATGGCGGCGGAGAGAACGACATGGACTCCATGCAGCAGAGTTCGTCGGTACTAAGTTCAATCGTGCGGGACCCTCATGTTCAAGCATTGCTTCGCAAGGAGATGAGTACCGAGAGAGCTGCTTCTAGAGAGGAGGCTAAGCTGGAGCAACTGGTGGTAGACTCGAACACTCCATTGTATGATGGTTGCAATCCTGAGGTGACCCGCTTGAGTTTCACGCTCCAACTCCTGAAGACGAAGGCTAAAAACAAATGGACCAACACTAGCCTAGATGAGCATCTCAAGTACCTAAAGGATGTTCTTCCCGCGGGTAATCTATGTCCTACTAGTGTTGATGAGGCCAAGAAGATCGTGTGCCCTCTTGATCTGCCACACGTTAGATACCATGCATGCATCAACGATTGCATAATTTATTGGAAGGAGCACGCGGAAAAAACAAGCTGTCCGTGTGCAATGCTTCTCGATACAAGAAGGCCGGAAGAAATGTCCCGAAAAGTTGTATGGTACTTACCGATCACTCCCGTCTCGAGTATTTTGTAGATCCCAAGGAAGCAAAGCTAATGCACTGCACGCGGAGAGGAAGAAGCCCAACGATGGAGATGATCCAAAGCTGAGACACGTGAAGGATGGAAGCCGGTGGAGCGTTGAACAGCTTCTATCGGTATTTTGAATGTGATGCAAGGAACATCGTGCTCGTGGCGTGTACCGATGGCATGAATCCATTTGGCAACCAGAACACCAACCATAGCACATGGCCCGTGTTTGTATGGATGTACAACCTCCCCCTGGTTGTGCATGAAATCGAAGTACATTCACATGAGCATGCTTATTCAAGGGCCGAAACAACCAGGAAATAATATTAATTTGTATCTGGGGCTACTTCAAGAGGAGTTAGACACGTTATGGAAAACACCGCCAAGACATGGGGCGCCAACAAAGGTGAGTATTTCAACATGAGAGCGCGCTGATCACGACGATCGCAGGACTATCTCGCTTACGGATATGTGGCAGGCCAGGTGTGCCATGGATATTGCGGATGCACGCGGTGCATGGATGATACGACATCTCAGCAGCTAAGTCAAGGAAAGATGGCGGGTCTGGGAAAATCGTGTACATGGGGCATCGAAGATGGCTTGAACAGGACGGCCCGTGGAGAACGTGGAGATCTATTCAATGGTCACGCTGAGCATCGAGGACCTCCACGTAAGCGGAGCGGTGCCGAAATCGATGAGCTGTTGAAAAACTGGAAGGAGTGCCCCGCGCCGGGAAAGACGATGAGAAAGGCGCCGAGCCGCTGCTGAAGGTATGGAAGACGAGGTCGTGTTGCGGGACTTGGAGTATCGGCACAAACTCGATACACCTCATTGCCTTGATCAAATGCATATCTGTAAGAATGTCCTTGAGAGCTTGCTCGCAACACCGATGAACATGCGGATAAGACCAAGGATGGGCGAAGGCAAGAAAAGACTTGCAAGATTTGAAAATTAGGGAAGATCTGCACATGCCGCCCGTAAAATGTCGACGAGACAGAGACGGAGACAGAGGCACGGAGAAGAAGGGCAAGAAAATAAAGAAAGAGGATTATTGCCCCCTTCTTGCTTCACCTTAAGTCAGCCGAGATCAATGCCTTCTTTAAGTGCCTTACCGAGTCAAAGTTAGTTCCGATTCTTCGTGGCAAGATAAGCGATATCTAGACACGGACAAGAAAAGGTTCAGCAGGATGAAGTCTCATGACTGTCATGTGATGATGACGCAGATACTACCTGTTGCCCTTAGAGGGATAATGGACAAGCACGTCCGTGACACGCTTATTGGTCTCTGCAACTTTTTCGACGTCATCTCTCGAAAGTCGATCAGTGTGAAGCAGCTCCAAAGGCTACAGGAAGAGATCGTTGTGATACTGAATGAGCTTGAGATGTACTTCCCGCCCGCGTTCTTTGACGTGATGGTGCATCTATGTGTCCATATTGTGGATGACATAATAGTCCTGGGGCCGTCATTCCTGCACAACATGATGCTATTTGAAAGGATGAATGGGATCATCAAAGGATTCGTTCGTAACATGTCCCGTCCGGATGGAAGCATCGTCCAGGGCTATTTGGCACAAGAGTGCATCTCTTTCTGTGAGAATTTTCTATATGGCGCAGACCAGCCGCTTTGGTGTTAGTGTTGGTTTGCCGTTAACAAGCGATGGGAGGCTCGAAGGAGATGGTCACTTGCAACGGTCGCAGGAACTGCACGTGGCATACTCGGATCGACGCAATGACTTTGACAGAGCAAACTTGGTAGTGCTACAACACCTAGACGAGGTAGATCCTTTCGTGGCACTGCACAAAGAAATTATCGCAAAGAAGTATTGTGACCGGTGGTATGCGGGACGGACGCCGAAGTTACTAGAGAGCACAACTCCACTTTCTGCATTGGTTCAAAGAGCATATTATTGCTAATCCTCGGAGGAGGGCTCTAAGGACGGATTGCTCATATCGCCTTAGCACATGGCCCTCGCCCAACCTCGTAACCTATCGGGCATATGATATCAACGGATACACGTTCTACACGGAGGCCAAAGATATGGACAGTGATGATTAGAACTCAGGGGTGACGATGGAATGCATGACCGGCAGCGACAACGGCGCAACTGAACGATTTTATGGAAGGGTCGAGGAGATCTGGGAGCTTGACTACTCTTGACTACACAACACGACGATGTTCCGTGTCAGATGGGCTAAGAATGTCGAAAGAGAAAGCCGGATTTTCACTACCATGACTATACCCGACGCCAAGAGCGCTACCGTGAACGCTATCGCAAAAAACGAGCCATGGGTACACGCTAAGCACGTGACACAATGCTTCTTCATAACTGACCCGCGCAATCCCAGCTGTGTTGTCCTGAGGAGAGGCAAAAGGAACATCATTGGAATGGATGGAGTCGCCAACGAGGAAGACTATGATCGACGGCAACCCAATGAGGAAGATGACGATGATGATGAAGTATCGTCAAAATAAGAATCAATACTACATTACCTAAGAAAAATCGTACTCCATGGAAAAGGCAAAGTCACAATGAGGGGCTCAATTATTCTTCGATGAACAAGAAGGAAAGAAGCTGACTCAAAAAGAAAACGTCGGCGAGTGAGGAAACTTATGTTACCGGTCAAATGATGTAATATATATATGTTCCTATTTGTATACACACTTAGCCATTATTATGCATGGGTCCAATGATGTCTAATATATATGACCCGGGAAATAAAAGTGGGATAAAATAAAGGAAAAGGAAAACTGGCGATAGCGAAGGTAGTAGCAGCGCTTTTTCCTAAACCGCTTCTGATATTGAAGGTAGTAGCAGCGCTTTGTCCAAATGCTTCTCGCTACGTCCACTTAACCCAAAATTCTCACCCGCCTGCTTCATCCCGCCTCCCCCAAATCCCCACTCTTCCCGTCGTCAGACCATTGCCTCGACCAGCCCGGCCTCGCCCTGACTCAAGGCCGGGCGCTAGCCCCGACCAGCCCTCACCCCGATCCCGACCCCGCCGCCCCGACCCGGCGCTCGCCCCCGACCCGTCGGCCTCGCCTCCCTCCTCTCCCCACCCGGCCGTCGTCGGGCCTGCCTCCTCGCCCTGCACCTCTGTAACCCCCTCTCTCTCTGCTAGGGTTCTTCGGTTAATTTACTTAGGTTTTAGTTAGGGCAGTATGTTAATTAGGTTATCTATTTAGTTATGAATTTAGCTAAGTTTCAAAATTTGAACTGGACATGTGTATGTGCAAATTTGAACTGGACATGTGATATGTGCATATGTCATGTTTTGGACATGTCATGTTTGGAAAATGATCCAAGTGGCCTATGTTACGCCGGAATGTTGATTCATTTCCGTTTCGGTGAATTTAAGGCGCTCGATATGTCCATTTTTTTAGCAAAGGTCATGCCGAAATTTCCCGTGAATAAAGGCATGATTTTGTGCTACATAGTTGGCATATCGAGTGCTGGCACATAGATTTCTTTTTATGTCATTTATCATTATTCATACTTTTAGAAATAAATGAGGACACTTAATCATAGGAAACATGTCGAACAACGAAGAAACCGGGCCTTGACCAAGATGCGATTTAGATGGATTATGAGGGTGAACAAGAGTACCTCGACTATTTGATGCTAAGCAAGGTTTGCAGGTCGGCCTCGATGATGGTATTGACGCCGACATCGACACCGACAAATAGCCGGCACCGATGGCGGCACCGAGACCGGTGGGGAAGGTACCGGCGGGGAAGGTACCGGCGGGGAAGGTACCAGCCCCGATGCCGCTACCGAAAAGAGGAAGCATAAGAAGCAGAGGATACGAAAACCTAACAAACTAGGGATTGGACGACTTGTGATCACAAAGATGGCACTTGGCAAGTTAGAGCCGTTAGAGCGGAAGAACCTCGCAAGTGCTATGGGAACCAAGTAGGATGCATCCTACGGAATCTTGTGACATCAACGAGCGATGACTTAAGGAGTAAAGAACATTTGACGCAGATTGCTCTAACAAAGTTGGACAAGAGATTCAAGTTCCCGACCGGGATGATAACATAGAACAACCGTGGGATGATCCAAGATGAAAAAGATTAACAATCACGCCATGGGCATGTTCAGCAATGATTTGGCCTCTGGAAAGCGAGGGTGAAACGAGCTATTGAGGCTGATGAACCCATGTCCAAGATTCGGAGGAAAATCCGACACTTACGGAAGAGGAGTTCGAAAGTTCAAGGACACTTGCGCTACCGAGGCAGCCAAGGCTAAGGCTGCGAAATTCAAGAGCCTTCACAAAAGGAACACGGAAGCATCACCTCGGAAGTCGTGGCTACCTCGGTAAAAGGCCCATATGGGATAAGGAGGACGCGAACGTGAAGTCGCGGTCTCCTGACCCTTCGCAAGTTCACCAACCCCTTGGAGCATGACTTCATCGGGGCCCGCCACAAGTGGGACAGGGAGAAAAAGTTTTTACACGGACAAGATCACGAGGAAATTGATTAGACTCTCGGAGAAGCAACACCAGCTTGCAGCCGAAAGCCCTACTTCTCGATGAGGCCCAAGTGGGACACCCCTCTCAACCGGCCTTGAACGAACTTAAGGGACTCCCTTTGGATCAACGGCCGCAATATGGTGTGTGTGCACGGCGCCGAGACGGCGCCACATGGAAGGTGTTTTACAACGAGGGCCCGGAGGCCAAGAAGCTGAAAACGAAGTTTAGTCGGCGGACATCAACACGAAGGTGAAGCTTGCGGTCGAAAAAAAAGCAGCCGAGGACGAAAAAAGCAGCCGAGGACAAATATGAGTTGCTACAAAGAGGCGGTCAATGCAGCTGTAATCGCTGCGAAATGATTTCGCTACTAACTTGGTTCCATTATCATCAAGCTGGCGAAGGAAAATCGAGACAAGGCGGTACATGATTTCCGATGCCCAGCCGTCGGGAGCAACTCCATGAACAACAACACCATCGCACCATCACTTGCTCACGCAACGGGCCTCCTCTCGCAGCCGCTCCGCTCATAGCAGCCCGTCCTCGGTCTCAAAGCGCTAGGTGGGCCTTCGTCTTTAGCTGAGCTCGACGCAATCACGGTAATTACATGTTGCACCAACATATATATATATATATATATATATATATATATATATATATATATATATATATATATATATATATATATATATATATATATATATATATTCCATTTTGTTGCCTTTCGGTTGTTTCGCCACAGACATATGTGTTTGCGGCGAAAAAACCCGTGCACCATACTCTACTTGATCAAAGGCCGAAGGTGGGCGTGGGAAAGGGATGATAATGGACCAATCTCAACGCCGTTCCACAACCAGCCGATCCCACTGGGCACTTGAGGTTAGCTTGACCAGTGTGAAATCGGGCACGAGGATTTGCCTCCTCGATAAAGATGTGGGAGCGGATGACGAGACCCCGCCATGGATTGAAGGCTGCAAGAATTGGGTGCTGCTATGGCGAAGAATCTTATTAAATGCAGAGCCGGCCGAGAGCACACCAATAACTACCACACATCAACAAGCATGTGCAAAGACCACCACCCCCTCCCACGCAATTACCAGCTCTGTAGTGCCGGGTGAGAGCGGCGGACGACATGATGAAGGGGTGCAATAGTCTTGGCTGATGTAATTTCTCTGTAGAGAACAGAGAATGGATGATGAGGCGAGGTCGACCCTATGGATTACCTCAATACAAGCGCGTATGACTGTGACATAGATATGACGAGTCAACCATATGACGAATCGGGCTATCAGCTTGCTAATGAGGATATGGATGATATGCCCGGGCAGGGTCGTACCATGGATTGCAAAAAGTCTCTCTTCATGAAATCCTCACAGGACACGCCTGAAGATGCCGCCTCAACACAGGCTCAACTAGCCGGGCGCGAGGGTCGTACATACTTAGCCCGGGAACACTGCGGCAGGGGTTAAGGAAGGGTCTGGAAGGTGTGCCCAAGAAAAAGGAGAGGAAGAGATCGGGAAGGTAACGCCTCCAAACAAGCGAGCACATAGCAGCCAGACGATGCATTACGAAGAGCGTGTACCCGTGAAAAGTGCGGTCATGTTTCATCTCACAGGCGAGCCGATGCTACCGCCGAAACCATTGGAGGCACTATCGGGATCTCGGAGACTGCACGACCATGTGTTGTCGATGAGAAAAGCCTACTAGCCTCAAAGGATCCGGGATATCCGACATACGCGGCTCGTGTGCACGAGGGAAGTGCTACGTCGACACACAGCCCATGGAGGTGTTCTTCCCGCGGTTTGACCATATCTTTGAGATGTTTCTAACAAAGCGGCTTGATTTTACTATCGTCCGCCTTTTTTATGCTACATATGAGCTCCGTCATGAAGAGTGAAGAAGTCTCGCAAATCTGTGGCGGATCCGTACTACATGCACGAGTCTTTCTTGAGTCTCGGCGACTTTGAGCGTGAAACTACTAGGAGTACCTCCAAAACTTCATGGTACAGAATAAGGACTGGAAATTGTCCTCGTGCCTTATCATCCAAAGTAAGTGAGTTCGGACAACCCTTTCGTACATTTCAATCATTCCTTCTCTCTCATATGGGGAATAATTTGAGGTGTCTTTTCCCTCGCAGCAGCAACGCGCGCCGTCCTTATCGTTCTTTACCCGCAAGTCTCCCACGCCGTGTATTTTGACCCTTCCAGAGACTACGAGAAAAAGACTACACCCACATAATGAATATTCTAGATGATGCTCTCAAGGCTTCACTTTAGAGGTGGCCACGTGCAGATCAAGAAACAAAGGAACAAGAAGATGGGTTTCGCGATAAAACTAACTTCTCCTGCATCCATGTCCCAAAACCAAGCGGAAGGATGGATTCTACATTGTCCATCTCATGATTCAGTTCAACACGGATCACCAAAGCTTCGCGTTAACAGCAGAATGATGATCGTATCCACAAGTGGCTAGAATCTCATGGAGAAGCGGATTATAAACTTAGAGATGACTTCTTTCGCATCCAAAGCGACATTGCGACGATCATCATGAAAGAAGTCGTTGATGAGAAGGGTATGTTCCACCACGGCCCTATATCGCGAGCTGACGTCCGAACTCGCATATGCATGCAACGACTAGACCTCACGCCGTTCAAGAAGCTAGGGTTCGTCCTCGATGATATGGAAGGATGGAGCTTCTAGTGATTTATGATGCCGATGATGATGATATGTGTCGGTTGAACTTGTATACTTCTTGTAGCGATGAAACTTTGTTATGTCCACGGTCCATGTGCCGAACTTGCGTAACGCTACTTTGTTAGTTTGCATACGATGACCTGCGTACCTCTAGTTAATTAATTTGTGTACTGTATGTTGCATCTAGTTGCTAACCCTTTCTTTTTCGGTATTGCTCTAGTATATTTTGTTGCATATATATGATTGTACATCCTCTTCATGAACATGCATCTCTAACAGGTACCTAGTTTCTTGATGGCGAGATGGAATTGCTATGTCGTGTACAAAGGAAAGGTTCCGGGGGTGTACAACGAGTGGCATGAGTGTCAGGCGCAAGTGAATGGGTTCACGGGCGCCAACCATAAAGGCTTCAAAAGCAGACAAGAAGGAGAAGCTAGTTACTTGAGGTTCACGCTAGCGCGAGAGAGGACTCGTAACCGCCACCTCATGTACTGCATAGTTCCGCTCTCACTCATAGTGATAGCACTTCTTGCGTATACCTTTGTTTAGATGGATGACGTTGTTGTAGTTGCAAGTATTCGAGACTTGCATGTATCGCTATTTTCGAGATGATGACAAGATATCACTTTGTGTTGTATGATGATTATGATGAGACTATTTGTATGTACATGCTATGATTACATTTATGGTCTCACAGACATTTGTATGTGTATCATGATGACATTTCTATGTGCTAAAGATTCTTCTATAAAGTCTGTTCAAATACAAAACAAATATGCCAAAAAAAATAACAAAAAAACCTACTTAAATTAGCAGTAGCGAGTGTACAAAAGTTAGCAGCAGCGCCGCGGATAGCAGTAGCGCGTCAAGGTAAAACGCGCTAGAGATACTAGCAGTAGCGAGCTTCCGCAAACAGCGCTGCTGCTACACTTGTGTAGCAGTAGCGCCGGTGAGCACGCGCTACTGCTATATGTTAGCTGTAGCGCCTTATTAGTAGCGCCTATCCCCGCGCTACTGATACATCTAAAACCCGCGCTGCTGCTAGCCTTTTCCCTAGTAGTGATGCCTTCCCGGGCATCCCCTCTTTCATCTTCGTTCATTGGTAACTTTACTTGGAGCTATATTTTTATTCACCACATGATATGTGTTTTGCTTGGAGCATCATTTTATTTTATTTTATTTTGCTTGCTGTTTGAATATTTCCCAAGATCTGAAATTCTTAAATGTTAGAGAATCTTCACATAGTTACATAATTATTCGACTACTCATTGATCTTCACTTATATCTTTCAGAGTAGTTTGTCTTTTGCTCTAGCACTTCACTTATATATTTTAGAGCACGGCGGTGGTTTTATTTTGTAGAAATTGTTGATCTCTCATGCTTCACTTATATTATTTTGAGAGTCTTATAGAACAGCATGGTATTTGCTATGGTAATAAAATTGGTCCTAAAATGATGGGCATCCAAGTTGGGTATAATAAAATCTATCACAGAAAATGATTTGGATGCTATGATCAATTTGATGCATGATAATTGTTTTGAGATATGAGGATGGTGATATTAGAGTCATGCTAGTGCAGTAATTATGAATTTGAGGAATACTTGTGTTGAAGTTTGTGATTCCCGTAGCATGCACGTATGGTGAACCGCTTTGTGATGAAGTTGGAGCTAATTTATTTATTGATTGTCTTCCTTATGAGTGGCGGTCAGGGACGAGCGATGGTCTTTTCCTACCAATCTATCCCCCTAGGAGCATGCGCGTAGTACTTTGTTTTCAATGACTTGTAGATTTTTGCAATAAGTATATGAGTTCCTTATGACTAATGTTGAGTCCATGGATTATACGCACTCTCATCCTTCCACCATTGCTAGCCTTTCTTGTGCCGCGCAACTTTCGCCGGCACCGTACACCCACCATATACCTTCCTCAAAACAGCCACCATACCTACCTATCATGGCATTTTCATAGCCATTTCGAGATATATTGCCATGCAACTTTCCACCGTTTCGTTTAGTGACACGCATCATCATTGTCATATTGCTTTTGCATGATCATGCAGTTGACATCGTATTTGTGGCAAAGCCACCTTCATAATTCTTCCATACATGTCACTCTTGATTCATTGCATATCCCGGTATACCGCTGGAGGCATTCATATAGGGTCATATTTTGTTCTAAGTATCGAGTTGTAATCTTGAGTTGTAAGTAAATAAAAGTGTGATGACCTTCATTATTAGAGCATTGTCCCAAGTGAGGAAAGAATGATGGAGACTATGATTCCCTCATAAGTCGGGATGAGACTTCAGACTTTATATAAAAAAAGAGAAATGCCAAATAAAAAAAGAAAAAAGGGGAAGAAAAAATGAGAGAAAAAGAGAGAAGGGACAATGCTACTATCCTTTTACCACACTTGTGCTTCAAAGTAGCACCATGATCTTCATGATAGAGAGTCTCCTATGTTGTCACTTTCATATACTAGTGGGATTTTCATTATAGAACTTGGCTTGTATATTCCAATGATAAGTTTCCTCAAAATACCCTAGGTCTTCGTGAGCAAGCAAGTTGGATGCACACCCACTTAGTTTCTTTTGTTGAGCTTTCATACACTTATAGCTCTAGTGCATCCGTTGCATGGCAATCCCTACTCACTCACATTGATATCTATTAATGGGCATCTCCATAGCCCGTTGATACGCCTAGTTGATGTGAGACTATCTTCTCCCTTTTTGTCTTCTCCACAACCACCATTCTATTCCACATATAGTGTTATGTCCATCGCTCACGCTCATGTATTGCATGAAAGTTGAAAAAGTTTGAGAATACTAAAGTATGAAACAATTGCTTGGCTTGTCATCGGGGTTGTGCATGATTAAATACTTTGTGTGATGAAGATAGAGCATAGCCAGACTATATGATTTTGTAGGGATAGCTTTCTTTAGCCATGTTATTTTGAGAAGACATGATTGCTTTGTTAATATGCTTGAAGTATTACTATTTCTTATGTCAATATAAACTTTTGTCTTGAATCAGTTGGATCTGAACATTCATGCCACAATAACAAAAATTACATTGAGAAATATACTAGGTAGCATTTCACATCAAAGATTCTGTTTTTATCATTTACCTACTCGAGGACGAGTAAGAATTAAGCTTGGGGATGCTTGATACGTCTCCAACGTATCTATAATTTTTTATTGTTCCATGCTATTATATTACCCGTTTTGGATGTTTATGGGCTTTACTTTACACTTTTATATCATTTTTGGGACTTACCTACTAACCGGAGGCCCAGCTCATATTACTGTTTTCTTTTTGCCTATTTTAGTGTTTCGAAGAAAAGGAATATCAAATGGAGTCCAAACGGAATGAAACCTTCGGGAGAGTTATTTTTTGGAACGGAAGTAATCCAGAAGACTTGGAGTTGAAGTTAGGGAAGCTTCGAGGTGGCCACGAGGCAGGGAGGCACGGCCTACCCCCTGGGTGTGCCCCCCACCCTCGTGGCCCCGTCGTGGCTCCCCTGACCGATTTCTTTCGCCTATATATGTCCATATACCCTAAAAACATCGGGCAACACAATAGATCGGGAGTTCCGCCGCCGCCAGCCTCTGTAGCCACCAAAAACCAATTGGGACCTGTTCAAGACTCACTGGGGGGATCCCTCACCGATGGCCATCTTCATCATCCCGGCGCTCTCCATGACGAGGAGGGAGTAGTTCACCCTCAGGGCTGAGGGTATGTACCAATAGCTATGTGTTTGATCTCTCTCTCGTGTTCTTGAGGTGGTACGATCTTGATGTATCGCGAACTTTGCTATTAATGTGCCTCAATAACAACACACATCTATAACTTTTCTGACCATGGCAAAGGACGATGGTTCTAGAAATTAGTAGTGCCTCTATTTCTCAAAAAAGAAAAAAGAAGTTAGTAATGCCTTCGTTGGAGTTATTGTAGCTGCGAATCCCACTGTTTTGAGCCGTTTGAGTTGCGTTTTGACTCAATAAAAATTTACTTTCTCCGTTAACTAATACACTATTTTAGTGATCTAAACGCTTTTATATTTATAGAGGGAGTAATAGTTTAAAACACACACGCTGTATAGTACAGTAGTACAGATATGGTCATTTGGTTTTTGGGTTCGATTTAGAAACACAGAGGGACCAAAGACGCGCCGAGAAACCCCGGCTAGCCGCTGGAACGTTCCACCCCTTTCTCCAGCCAGGCAGCCCCGCACGGCACCGCATGCATGCCCGCCAGCGCCCGGCGCCACGCCCACGCGGTCGTTGCTCTCCACCGCCACATCCCTTTTCCCTCCCCGCTCCCGCCCACGCCCACCAGAAGCCGCTCCTCGTGGCCCACGCAAGCCTCCTTCCCCGCCACCGTACGCGTAGCTCTCGGCCGACGGGGCCGCACGCGCGCCAAGCCGCGATCTGGCCCCACACACCAGCGACACGGACCCGTGGGCCCGCCCGCCGGCATAGCGACGAACTGCCGGAGCTTTTCGCTCGAAAGGCCCAGGAGCTGTTTCCTTCCCGTCGACGTCCCGTCCTCCCTTTTTGCCAATCCGGCTCCGCCTCTCCCCACCACCGCTTCCCTCCCTCCCCCCCCGCCCCCTCGCCGTAGCCTTCCCACTCCACCACCAGCTTCCCCCGCAGGCTGTCCGCTGATGCTTCTCCGCCCCGCCCCCTCCCCGCCGCCGCCCCGCTTCCCCGCGGCCAGCAGGAGCGCCGCCCCCGCCACCGCGCCCTTCTTCCTCGTGCTGCGGCGCCGGCAGCGACGGCGCCGCCACCGCCCGCACGCCCGCCTCCGCGCCTCCCTCTCCGACCTCCTCGCCAGCCTCCCGGGCTCGCTCGCGCTCGTCGGCCCCGCGGCGGCGGCCGCCGCGGCCGCCGTCGTCTCCTCCATCGCCTCCCCGCCCCCCAGCTCCCCCGATCACGAGGACGACGCCGCGGCCGCCGGCGAGTGGATCCTCTTCACCAGCCCGACGCCCTTCAACCGCTGCGTGCTGCTGCGGTGCCCGTCCGTGTCCTTCGAGGACGGGGGCGTGCTGCTCGACGGCGTCAACGAGCGCCTGCTCACCCAGGACCGCCACTACGTCAACCTCAGCCGGGGCAGCATCCCCGCCGCGCCCGCCGGGCAGGGCGCCGCCGAGGTGTCCTACCAGCGCCTCTGCATCCCCCTGGAGGACGGCGGGGTGATCGCGCTTGACTGGCCCGCTAATCTGGATCTGGACAAGGAGCATGGGCTCGATTCCACGGTGCTCCTCGTGCCCGGCACCCCCGAGGGGAGCATGGACAGGGGCATCGAGATGTTCGTGCTCGATGCGCTCAAGAATGGCTACTTCCCCATTGTCATGAACCCCAGAGGCTGCGGCGGATCACCGCTTACTACGCCAAGGTGAAGTTACTCACTATAGCTCTTTCACAGTCTGCGATTCCGCACATTTAGCACGCATAGCATATCATTGTTGGAGTAAATTACTAGGCGTTAGAAGCAGTTCTCTATGCCCAATTTTCGGGCTATTATATCGCGGTGGCAGAAACAGTGATTAAGAGTGAACTGTATGTATCTGGAAATGGCTATATTATTGTTGCTTGGATCATATTTACAAACTTGAGTACTAAATTGACCAAGATATATTCTAACAGGAAATAGCATATGCTTGCTGTTTGTACATAATTTTGAATTTTGGTACTCCCCTCTCTGAGACCAGGGCTACAGTAGTACTATAGAAAATTGAAGTTTATGAGAGCCAAAACAGATCAGTAAGTGCAGCTTCAAAGCTGTAGGAAGTACTCCCTCCGTCCCATAATATAAGATGTTATTACATCCAATATGTTTTTTTTTTGAGGAATACATCCAATATGTGAGTATATAGAATGTAATAAGATCTTAATATTATGGGAGGGAGTATTTTGTTATTGCAACATGATATTGTCAAGTAAAGTTCAGCCAGTGTAGCAAAGCAAAGTATTACTGTACTAGTTTCTTACCTGTTACTGTTATTTCATCGAGCCGTTAGCAATCATTTGATACTGAGAATACTTGTAATCCGGAAACATCAGGGACCTCTAGTGATTGCTATGCCATCGACTTAATTCACCCCTTCTATAGAGGAACATCATTGCAATACTGTACTCTGTTGTTGGTTATACACAAGTTTTGATGCGTTGCAATGACAGATATCTTGCCTAAAATTGTAGCTCTTCTAAACAAACTTCTTCTGTAGGTTATTTACAGCGGCTGACAGTGATGATATCTGCACAACGATCCGCTTTATAAACAGCAAAAGGCCATGGACGACAATAATGGGTGCTGGGTGGGGTTATGGTGCCAATATGCTGACAAAGTACCTTGTGGAAGCTGGAGAGTCTACTCCTCTTACGGCTGCTGTTTGTATCGACAATCCTTTTGACCTACAGGAAGCAACAAGAACATTTCCTCATAATATCGCTCTTGATCAAAAGCTCACAGCTGGCTTGGTTGATATTCTGCGTGCGAATAAGGTTGTGACCCCACACTAGTAGTATCTCCTTTCCACATCTTGTAAACAGAGCAATAGCGTAAGCTGTGCATGTTAAATAACTTGACCAACCAGCTGCCCCTGAGATGGCCTGCATTTGCAAGCAGTCTTTCTTCTCCAGAGTAGGACATTTAGTCTGTTTTATTGTTTCAGGAACTCTTTCAAGGAAAGGATAAAGACTTTGATGTCCAAAAGGCTTTATCGGCGAACTGTTTGCGTGACTTTGATGGAGCAATATCCATGGTTTCACATGGGTTTGCTAATGTTGATGACTTCTATTCGGAAAATAGCGTGAGACCTTCAGTTGCCAGTTTGAAAATACCTGTACTCTTTATACAGGTATAAGCCTAATGTTCTTTTTAATCAGTCTAATGTTCTTTTGAATCAATCTAATGTTCTTTTGAGTCAGTCTAATGTTCTTTTTGAAATTTTTATATCAATCCAATGTTAGGATATGTGAATGTATTAACTCCCAGATTATGCTAAAATCCAGCTACATGCTCTGTCAATACTGCCTTTCTGGTTATCTAACTTCGAAGCCATATCTTGCAGAGTGATGATGGGACTGTGCCACTTATGTCAGTACCGCGTAGTTCAATATCAGAAAATCCTTTTACCAGCCTTCTCCTTTGTTCTTGTGTACACTCAACTGGATTCACCTTTGAGAGATACACTGAATTATGGTGCCAGAATCTTACCCTAGAGGTAAACATTGCCATTTTTTATTTTGACTCCAATAGAGACATTTTTGTACCACCTCAAAGAAGAGTATATTTTATCTTCAACGTGATCTCCAATCCAGCTCCCTGCTGTTGAAGGTTTCCACATAAAAAACAACAAAACGTGTGTGTTTTGTGTGTAGGCACGCACACGTGCATGCTTACTCATAATGTGTTAGCTGACTCTCTTGAGACTGCTTTATCCCTTTTCTTTGGTCCACTAGTGTTTATTTAACTTCTTATTTAGATGCATGAGTTGATCCATTTTAAGTGATGGCACCAAACTCTTTTGCTTGCAGTCTCCATGGTATTTAGCATTCTTATGGATCGCTTCTGCAATTACTTACTTCATGTTGTCATGTTGCTCATTTCAGCTGTCACGTTAAATTGGTCTTTGGGTTTATGCAGTGGTTGTCAGCAGTGGAGTTTGCTCTTCTTAAGGGTCGTCATCCGCTTATCAAAGATGTGGATATCACCGTTAACCCATCCAAAGGTCTAGCATTCACCATACCTCAACCGAATGATAATAAGGTCCCCAAAGAGGACAATTTTCATGAGCAAGCTCAGTTTTTTCTCTCTAATAATTTTCCCCATGGAATAAATGGGCTGCTCAATGATTCTGCAAATGGATATTCTGGTGCTGAAAATAGCAAAAATGGCCTGTTAAAAGATAATGGTGATATAGGCAGGATAATCAGAGAGGCTGATGAAGAGGAGCCAGAAGAGATTCCTGGAGATGTTGAAAAAGGTTATGTATCTGGTTCTCAAAATAGCAAAAATGGGTTGTTAGAAGATAATGGTGATGTAGGCAGGATAATCAAAGAGGCTGATGAAGAGGAGCCAGAAGAGATTCCTGAAGATGTTGAAAAAGGTCATGTACTACAATCAGCAGGTCTTGTGATGAATATGCTGGATGCTACAATGCCTGGCACTCTGGATGATGATCAAAAGAACAAGGTATAGTAGATCTAGATAATATTCTTTGTTGAGTCAAATTTCTCCATGCCTTATAGTATTCCATTTCCAAGGTCATAGGCCAATCATGGAACGTAGTTACTTATTTTCTGTTCATCGTGTAATTTATGATGCTTATGGAAGCACTGAGTTTTAAATAGGAAAACTCAAATTTTCTTGCTGTAGTCTTGTGAGGAATGCGTCAAGCTGCTTACATGTTTCTTTCTTGCCATAAGGTTCTGGTGGCAGTAGAACAAGGTGAATCTCTTGTGAAAGCTCTAGAAGAAGCTGTACCTGAAGATGTGCGTGGAAAGCTTACGTCGTCTGTGACTGAAATTTTACAATCTAAACGACACAATTTCAATTTGGATGCATTGAAGCGCGGCTGGACCAATGCAAGATCAACCACCAAGACTGTGGTCCAAGAAAAGGTCAAAGAGTCAGATCATGAGAGTGGAGCTAAGGATGCCAAAATTCTTGACCAGAACAGGGGTGTTACATCCATTGGTGAGGGAGACCAAAAAGAGACTAATCTGACCTCAAACGACAACAATCCTGCTGATGGTATCGATTTATCACAAGCAAAGCCTTACCAAGCTTCTGGACCTGTAGGAACTGGAATCGAAACAGGAAGTGAACAGACTCAACTCGATAAATCTGAGAAAGATAACTCTGGAGTGAATGAAAGCAGTGAAGAGAAGCAAGAGGCCGATCAGGGCAGTGTAACAGATCCAAAGCATTTTTCCGATGATCCGTCAACAGCCAACTCAAACGGAACTCCCAGGGAGCAAATGCAGTCGGCAGATGCTACAGCAGAGCAGAATCCACAGTCCAATACGGTAGACAAGGAAGTTGATGTAGTTCATGCCAATGAAGATAAGGTTGCACTTAATGTTGTTGATCAGAGCACGCAAATCTCTAAAACAGAAGAATCTAAACATCCGTCAGTTAATAATGTGAGACAGGCATTAGATGCCTTAACTGATTTTGATGACTCGACTCAAATGGCTGTCAATAGTGTGTTCGGAGTTATTGAGAATATGATTGACCAGTTTCAAAAGCACAAGGACTCTGAGGACAGGGAGAAATCTGATGGAGCCACCGATAAACCTCCGGTGGATGAGACAGAGTCTGATGTAATGGTGGATGTGGACAATGAGTTAAGTGGAAAGGACAAAAATCCATCATCATCTGGTGAATCACAACATAATACTTCTGTTAAAGCTCGTCCAATCATGTCTGAAGATCATAATTTTAGTGAGAAAAAATCTGATTTGAACACTGTTCCACCTTTGAAAGGAAAAATCAGAAATTCTCAAAGAAATATACCTGAAAATGATGTTGATGGTGATGTTGCAAAGATGGTGAGTGGCTCACCTGATTACTTGTTGGATGTAGCTGCCAGTTCTTATTTGAAGGTGCAGTATGCTTTGTACCTTCATGAATATCTTACAAGACAACTGCAACTTGAGTCACCAGATTTGAACTTGGCAACTGATCTTTTCCTTGATCCGCAAGAGGGTAAATGGAAACTAGCAGATCAAATGGACAATGTGCAAGGTGACATTTCTATATCTGGAAAATATAGCTTCGTCAATGAAGAGATCAAGCATGCAGATTCCTCTCAAGCTCCACCTAGGACAGGCAATGTTATTTTGCCACCATACTCAGCTCTGCGAAATTTTGCAGACTCTGAAACCAAAAGGAAGGTAATTGAGAAGTTGCCTGGTAATGCTTTGAGACAGACACTCACATATTTTATTACTGATGAGTTAACAAATACCCTCAAAACTGAAGTTAGTCGCAGATTGGGGATAACAAAAGCTGAGAAACTTCAAAGAAGTCTTGCACATGATGTAGAACGACTCGCTACTCAAGTTTCTAGAACTATTGTCCATGACTCCGAGTTATACAGAGCAACATCTGTGCAGAGGAATCCAACGACTGTGAAATTTGGTGTGGTCCATGGCGAAAATGTTGTTGAAGCTGTATCAACTGCAGTTCTGCAATCTCATGATCTGAGAAAGGTTCTTCCAGTGGGTGTGATAGTTGGTGTAACTTTAGCGTCCTTGAGAAACTACTTCCATGTTGGTGTCTCTAAGCATGACAACCTTACAAAAGCTGCGGTCAAGTCAGGAATTTTGGATGAGGATCTTATTATTCAGGATGCCGGCGAAAGAAATATAGATAATCTTTCCACACAGAAAGAAGCAAATGCTGATCTTTGCACACAAAAAGAAGCAAATGCAGATTATTATATCGAAAAACCCGGTGAGCACAAGCAACAGGAGATAACAAAGTCAGATGGTAAAGGCATGATGGTTGGGGCTGTAACGGCTGCCCTAGGTGCTTCTGCATTTGTAGCACATCATCAAGTAAGCAAATAACGCCATGTTATTTCATTTTTGTTCATAATTAAGCTGGATGGAAATAAAACACATGGATACTGGTGTCCGGCTCAGCCTTTTGTTTGAACATAGTCCAAATATCTGTAGTATTAGGTACTAGTTCTCATTGATCAGTTGTCACAAGTTCAAGAGTGCACAAAGGTTGTTCCTTATAGTGCGTTCCATGTTGCATATTTGAGTTATTCTTGATTCCTAATTATTATTGTTGAAATATTCTGTTTAATTATTCATTCTAACAATACAGATTTTTTTATATCTCAGCAAAAGAATGCTGAAGAGCATGATAGCATGGATAGCACTCAGCATAATCTTGACGACACTGAACTGGAAAAGAGCCAGAACAACTTAGTGAGAAGCTTTGCTGAGAAAGCCATGTCTGTTGCAGCTCCGGTGGTACCCAAGAAGGGTGGTGGTGAACTTGATCACGATAGGTCTGTTTAATGTTGCCATTGCATTTATCATCTTTATTCTCTCTTTGTTGTCTTGTGAATAACCTTACCATGTCTGTCTTTGGCAACAGGCTCGTTGCTGTTCTAGCTGAACTAGGGCAAAGAGGTGGGATTTTGAAATTTGTGGGGAAACTTGCTCTGCTGTGGGGAGGTATTCGTGGTGCTTTGAGCTTGACTGACAGGCTCATCTTGTTCTTACGTATCAGCGAACGTAACTTATTTCAGAGGTTAGTTCTTCCAACTTATAATTTTCTCCAGAAATATATGCAGATAGAGAAGAAACATAATTCAAATGTCATTTCTTCATCAATAGATTATGTTAGAAGGATATGGAAGTTTTAAAATGGCTGGCAGGATGCCCCTGGGTCGCATTGAATTTTGAATCAGCAAACCATAAGTTCCAATCATTTTTTAGTTTCCTACACTAAATCAATCACCTTGTAGAACTAGTTGCACGTTTGCGACATGATAACACCATAAGTTTCATATATCAGCATAGCCTTATTTTGTAAGCATCACGAGTGTTATCAATGAATGGCTCGTTCTGTACTGTAGCGGTTATTTGAACAATGGTTTGATTAATTTTTTTCTTACTGCAAGTGTACTATGAAATCAGGAATACTGAACCCATCCCTTCATATATTACGGTGGTGGATTTTCTGCTGATTAGACATGTTAGTTACCCCCTCTATCAAAATATAAGACGTTTTCTGGCACTATTAGTGTCAGAAAACGTCTTATATTTTGATACAGAGGGAGTGTACATTTTCATGGTAATGTCTTGTTATCATGCTGTGCTTAACTCGCCCTTATCAAATTCATAGGATCATGGGATTTTCCTTCATGGTACTTGTTCTATGGTCTCCTGTTGTGATTCCTTTACTGCCAACTCTTGTTCAAAGCTGGACAATAAGCGCTTCAACAGGAATTGTTGGGGATGCTTGCATTATTGGTCTGTATGTCTCTATAATGATACTTGTAATGCTATGGGGGAAAAGAATACGTGGCTATGAGAATCCAGTTGAGCAATATGGGATGAATCTTGCATCTTCATCAAGGGTATGATCATTGCTTAGTCTCGTGTGCAAATATCTGTCAAATGTTCCTGGCACATATACATGACAACTAAACCTTTGATTGCAGCTGCAAGAATTTTTCCAAGGTCTTGTTGGAGGCGTGTCTGTCGTTTGGCTGGTGCATTCGATAAGCATTTTACTTGGCTTTGCAACTTTTCGAGAAGGGACGCCTTCATTCTTACCATTTGATCTTCTCAAATCTTCAAGAAATGTATTGTTGCCAGCTCTTAGAGGGTTTATCACAGCAACTAGCATTTCTGTGGTGGAAGAAGTGGTTTTCAGATCATGGCTTCCAGAAGAAGTTGCAGTTGATCTTGGTTACTACAATGCTATTCTGATGTCTGGAGTTGCTTTTTCTCTGATTCACCGGTATATCCAGTCGAGCCACCATCCCTTCTGTTATTTCACTAAATTTTTCAGCACATGGTTCATGTTACTACTGGTAGTTCTCATGGCGATCGTAATTAAATTTGGGATCTAAAACCCATGAGCAGCTGAGTGTGATTTGGGGGGCAATCATTAAAACCCGTGAGCAACTGAGCGGCGTGGTTCCGCAGACGGTACTGTGGTGGGGTGGGTGTGGGAACTGGGTGAAGGACACAAGCAGGGGAGGTGAGTGGCAGAAAATGGGATGGATGGAGTACAGTTTTTTTTTTAAGTTTGGTCTATGGTTAGTCGAACATAGAAGTGCCTAGCAATCCTACAAAATAAAGCTTGATTTCATGGCCGTTAACAAACAGATTAGGACCTTTCTGTAGCAACCTTGAAAAATGTTTATAATATAAAATGATCAAGGTACAACAGTAGTGTGGGTTGATGTATATATATTTTTTTGCACCAAGCATGATCTGTTGTGAGACCAAGTAACAAAAGGTGTTAACATTTTTACAAATGAATGGCAGATCTCTACCTTCAGTACCAGGCTTTGTGCTACTTTCCCTGGTGCTTTTTGGGCTTAAGCAAAGAACGCAAGGGAATCTCGCTGCACCGATTGGCCTGCGATCTGGAATTATGACTGCTAGTTATCTCACACAAACCAGTCACATTATTGCATTCAAACCAGAAACTCCATTCTGGATGATTAGTACCTATCATCTTCATCCGTTTGATGGTGCGATTGGCTTAAGTATTTGTGCATTACTTGCGATCCTTTTCTTCCCTCAGAGGCCTGTTCAGAAGGATACATCTGTGTCATGAGAATTGGGAGGACCCACAAAAGTACTCTTTGAGGTCAGTTCCAACAAGATGTCATCACGTCTGCACAAAACGTGAGCACTGAAGGGCTGCTCCTCCAGTGTATACTATGTTAAAAGTGCAGCTCACATTGCTGATGCACTGTAAATGCCCTAAAAAGAGCACCTGGCTAGATGCTTGATTACACCGAGGGGTGCTAGCGATGGATTGGAGCTGTGGGGTTCATGCCCGTAGCAAATTTGTATACTACTCTTTTTGGGACTCTTAACAGATGAACTCTGTTCTCGGCATGGACAACATAAACTCCGGACAGGAATGATTCATTTCATTCATCATTATAAGGTATGTATCTTTTTAACTACAATTATACTTCATTTCCAGTCTGCTAAATTATTAACTCGCTGCCGTCAATGTTATTGCGAATGCAGGTGGGGGGCAATATAAACTACCCAGGAATCTGGATATATCTTGGAGAGAAACTAAGCAGATATCATAATGTGAAGTTAATACTCTTGCCATTTGGTGGAGTATTTGTGCTGACTATCTTAACTTCTGTTAGAAATACTTCATGCTGACTAATTGGTGTATATGTTTGTTCTTAGATCTAACAAACCTCCTTTTGATACTTTGGAAAACAAGCATGTCCAAGTTTTGGGGTAGAAAATTTTGACAGCACATCCTGTATGTAGAACAGTCACATGACAGAGTTAGCTGATACATCATACACAGTTGCGTATCTTCCTCGATGACAGAATCTCACTGACTGTAAGGTTCAGTGCAAGTATACTGTTGCCTATATGTATAGAAGAATCCGTTGAGACCCGCAAAGAGAAGTAGTCATTTGTAATATGTGTAATATTTACATAATAATGTAATACTTTGCCTCAACTTCTCTCACGTAGGCTCCAACGCATGTTGCACGAGTCGATGCCTCGGGCTTGGAGCAAGAACCTTTTGCCGATCACTGAAAGTCAGCTTCACATGGCCTTGGAGGCCATTCTTCATTTTGACCCGGCAATGGGACACTTCCTACTATCACCGGAAGGGAGACATTCAGTGCCCACTGCACGGCAGAGGAGCAGGTTCCGTTGTTCAGAGGGTTATTGTGCTCGAGGTGATGCAGAGATCAAGGAAGAAGCAATGTCCTCATATTAATAATCTTCATGAGGGGGATGCTAGCACAAGATTTTATCGCATCCACACAAACTTAAGAAAGCGGAAGAACTTCATCCACGGATTGTGGCGTAATAATAGCTGGTGACATCGCACAACGGTGATGGAGAGATCAAGGAAGAAGCAATGTCCTTGTATTAATAACCTTCACCTAGGGGGATTTTTTCACATCCACACAAATGCAAGATGACGGAAGTACTTCATCCATGGATTGTCGATTGTGGCATGACAATGGTCGATGACATTGCACGAGGAAAAGGGAACTATGGATGAAACCATGGGAAGGGTTGTCTGTCTCTCACTAGACTGATTTCAATTGGGAGGTTCTAAAAACTTCATGGGTATTCTTGATGGCATTGACAAACCTTTTTACCGAATTCTTGCGGCATAAGCAGTTATCCTCTCATAAGGCATTGAGTCGGACGGCTTCATTGCAGAGTTCGTCAAATCTTGTAGGGACACCATCAAAGTGGTAGTGATGCACATCATTAACAATTTCTTAGACCTCCATGTGGCTTTTTTTTCGAAAAGGGGGAGTTCCCCGGCCTCTGCATCAGAAAGATGCATACGGACACCTTAATAAATAAAAATAGGTTTAACAAAGTCGTAAAGTCTTCAACAAAATAAAGGCGAGCTCACCAAGGGCATCGCAGCTAAACCAAGATAAACCACAATGGCCACAACCGGTTGGTAAAAGAAAAGATAGGAGCACTAATAGCCTATCCTATTACATGACCGTCAACCAAACCGGTTGAAGATATCCCGCGCTACCATCTCCCATCGGACAGATCCAGTAACCAAATGCTCCCTGGCCTCCGTCGGAGTGAGTAAGGACCACATACAGATCAGCGCCGTAGCACGGAATAAAACCTGTAAAAAATGAATAGTAGTTATTCTGTTAAAGACCAAATCATTTCTGCAGTTTCAAATTGCCCATAACAACGCATACACTCCTACACGAATATGTCTAGCTGTTTCGGACTCTATCCCATCCTGCCACGTTCCAAATAACGACCCGACCGTACTCGGAGGAGTAATGTTAAAAGCAATTTGCACAGTGCGCCACAAAATTCTCACCAAAGGACAATCAAGGAAGAGATGCTTAATGGTCTTGTCCTGATCACAGAAGCTACACCTAGTAGATCCAGTCCAATTGCGCTTGATCAAGTTGTCTTTTGTTAAGATTACCTGTTTATGGACAAACCACATAAACACTTTAATTTTCAAAGGCACTTTACTTTCCAAACATGTCTGGTGCTAGGAAATGACCGTGGAATTGATGACATCGGTGTACATCGACTTGACAGTAAATTGTCTGTTCCTAGTAAGCTTCCACCTTAGCTGATCGGGCTGTTGCGCTAGCTGAACTTACATCAGTCTACGCACCAGATGGAGCCAAGCTTCCCATCTCTCACCAACAAGCACCCGCCGAAACTGAATATTAAGGGGAGTGGACTGCATAACCGTTGCAACTAGCGCATCACGTCGCTGGACAATTCGATATAAGGTTGGGTACTGTATTGCTAAAGGTGTATCACCCAGCCAGGTGTCCTCCTAGAAACGTGTGCCATTTCCATCACCGACAATAAACTTTGTTCTATTAAAGAAGGTGACCTTGACTCTCATAAGCCCCTTCCAAAACGGCGAATCAGTTGGTCTCACCGTCACCTGGGACAAAGTTTTGGACTGCAGATACTTGTTACGAAGAATCTGTGCCCAAGTTGCATCAGTCGGACCCGAAAGCTTATACAGCCACTTACTGAGCAGGGCATCTGTTCTTGACCTCAAGATTTTCGATACCCAAACCCCCTTGGTCCTTAGGTCTACAAATGACATCCCACTTGGCGAGTCTATACTTTCTCTTAAGTTCATCACTCTGCCAAAAAAATCTTGATCGGTAAAAGTCCAGTCGTTTCCTAACCCCAACTGGAACCTCTGTAAGGGCATATTTATCCCGTAAGTGTTTTGGTGATTGATGACGATACTTTTGCGGACTAATCGTATGCTTTGAGTTCCTTAGATGGTTCATCACTAGACACGAGACGATTCGGTGCCCCTCGGAGACTATTGAAGACGGCTTCGTCCTACGTTTCTTTTTGGTGGATTTGAGTCGTAGGAGAGCCGTACTATTAAGAGGGGGTCCGCGTCGGAAAGGTTTGGGCGGAATCAACACGTACACTTGTCCCTCCTTTCCCTGCATTTTGGAGCTTCCCTTCGTTATCTTGGTTGTGCGGAAATCTGACAACTACTATCAGATTTGCGGTAGTACCGCAAGTACACGCTGATAGTACCGCACTGGTGTCACGGTAGTACCGCTCCTCTGAGCGGTAGTACCGCTGCTCCCGGGCCTAGTGCCGCTCCGGTGCGGTAGTAGGGGTGGATGTAATTTTTTACGTCCGCGCCCACCACGGTAGTACCGCTCGTACAGCGCGGTACTACCGCGGAGCCCACGGTAGTACTGCTCCCTATGAGCCGTAGTACCGTGGCCCTCCTACCTAGTACCGTAGTTTCACGGTAGTAGGCGCGCGCTACGTTAGTACCACTCCTCGGGAGCGGTAGTACCGCGTCGGATTTTTGTACCACCGCAGTTTCAGCGGAAGTTGGCACGGATGTAATTTATTTCATCCGCGCCTTCCCAGCCGTGACTCTCACGCCTTGCGGTAGTACCGCAAGGGGAGCGATAGTACCGCCGCATAGCGTAGTAATCTGCCCTTAGTCGAGCTAGTTCCGGCTGTCTTCTGCTGCCGCATGTAGTACCGTGGTCCGCCACGGTAGTACCGTGCAGCCTCATGATAGTACCGCACCCCTGGAGCGGTAGTACCGCGCGTCGCGGGCTGAATATGTGGATAACGGTTGGATTTTTCCCACGACTATATAAGGGGCGTCTTCTACCTCTAGTTGACCACCTCTTCTCTCTCCAAGCTCCATTATTTCTCCAAGCTCCATTTTGGCCCGATCTCTCTCCCTAGCCAATCAAACTTGTTGATTTGCTCGGGATTGGATGACAAGGGCCCGATCTACACTTCCACCACAAGATATTTGATTCCCCCCACTTATCCCTTGCGGATCTTGTTACTCTTGGGTGTTTGAGCATCCTAGACGGTTGAGGTCACCGTGGAGCCATATTCCATTGTGGTGAAGCTTCGTGGTGTTGTTGGGAGCCTCCAATTAAGTTGTGGAGATTGCCCCAACCTTGTTTGTAAAGGTTCGTCGCCGCCTTCAAGGGCACCAATAGTGGAATCACGGCTCTTGCATTGTGCAAGGCGTGAGGAGATTACGTGGCCCTAGTGGCTTCTTGGGAGCATTGTGCCTCCACACCGCTCTAACGAGACGTACTTCCCCTCAAAAGGAAGGAACTTGGTAACACATCCTCGTCTCCACCGGCTCCACTCTTGGTTATCTTATCCCTTTACTTGTGCAAGCTTATTTGTGTTCCTATCCTTGCTTGCTTTTGTGCTTGTGTTGCTTGCATCATATAGGTTGTCCACCTAGTTGCACATCTAGACAACCTTTATTATTGCAAAGTTTAAATTGGTAAAGAAAAGCTTAAAAATTGTTAGTTGCCTATTCACCCCCCCCCCTCTAGTCAACTATATCGATCCTTTCAATTGGTATCAGAGCCTCGTCTATTTTTAAGGACTTTACCGTCCGATGAGTATGGTTGACGTCGTAGATGATGTGGGGGAGCACTCCGGTGCGAATCCGATATCATCTACGGGAGATGGGGGTACCTCGATCTCTCGTGAGGAATTCAATGTGGCGTTGGACACATTGAAAAACTCCATGACGAGCGAGGTCAAGGACATGTTTAAGGAATTCCTACAAGGGCTTAAACTTTCCACCGCACCCGTGAAAGTGGGTGATCCCGCCAACACGGGAGCGGATGCTAACTCCGATAAGGGGGAAGCTACTAGTGAGAAAGCCCCCTCGTCTAGTGGTAAGAATGGCACCGGCATCGTGGCATCTTTGCCCATGTGCAACCTCCCGTTTATGGTGGACTGATTCCTTCCACTCATTTGAATCATGCCGGTCCACCACCTAAGATTGATAAAAAGGAGGATTTTGATTCTTGGGTTTATCGTTTTAAGCGTCATTTAAATCATGTGAACACTAACCTTTGGAGAATCATTGAAGAAGGTTTCTATCCGCATGATCCGAGCAACTTTTCTCCAAGAGAGGTCGTGGACCATCAATTCAATGAGAATGCTCTCTTCATCATCCAAGAAGCAATCCTTCCGAAGACCTCCCTCATCTCGGCCTTACTCCCGTGCCAAAGATGCTTGGCTCAAGGTGGTTTCCTTTATCGAGGAAGCGCAAGCATTCAACGTTCAATTATGAAGTGGTCCAAGATGAAGCCGATGAGTTTGCAATGAAGGAAGAAGAAGAACCTCGTGAGCTCTATCGGAGAGTAACCAAGCTTGCTATCTCCCTCCGGATCATGGAAGTAAGGACACAGATGACAACCGGATCAGCGCAAATTCCTCAAGGCAATGATGCCCTACCACAAAGCCATGTCCTCCGTCATCCGTCAACGACGGACTTCCACACCCTGTCCTCAAGTGATGTGTTGGATGAGTTTGTGGCTATGAGCATATTGGACAAGACCGCCGACAATGCGGTGCTTCGCTCCCAAAGAGCAAAGAAGCCCAACCTCGCTTTGAAGGCCAAGATTTGTGTTGAAGAAGATGGAGAGGAGGAGGAAGAAGAGAGCAACCTCGAAGATACTAAGTATGATTATCATGAACACATGGCCCTTGCTTCAAGACAATTTTGGAGCAAGAAGAACTCAAGGCCCAACTTCAACAAGAGCAACTCAAGTGGCACTAAGGGCAAGCAACGAGTGAGGACTTGTTTCAATTGTGGCAATGTGAGTCACTTTGTTGCAGAGTGTCCATATGAGAAGAGGGAAGACAATGGTGGCAAGCTCATCCATAAGGACAAGGCCAAGTCTTTCCCCAACAAGAGCAACTTCCCAAAGAAGACTCCTCACAAAGCCTTGGTGGTTCAAGAAGAGTACAATGAGGATGATGATGATGATGAGGATGGTGAATCGGTTGCCATGGCCTCCGTGGCCATTGCAATGACTCCTCGGTGTCTCTCTTGGTTCACCCAATCAAAGCATCACCGCCAAGTGCCTCATGGCTAAAGCCACCAACAAGGTAACCCCAACATCAAAACTACCATCATCAATCATTCTTCTTTGACGGATTGCATTGATGAACATGAGGGACTAATGTGGAGGAAAATGAATTTGAGATCTTTATGAGTAAACTCAAGGGCAAATCCAAGAAGCACTTTGTTGCTCTCTTGGAACAACTTAGTGAAGCCAATGTCATGATCGAGACTCATGAAGAAACCATCTCCAAGATGGAAGGGCATAGTCGTGACTATGCCGATGAGATTCGGATCTTTCCAATGCTCTTGAGGAAGAGCGTGGTCTTCGTTTGGCTCTTGAGGAGTCATACAACGATGATCATGCTAAATTAAAGAAAGACCTTGATCATGCTCTTGTTGTGTCTCGTGTGCTTAGCTCCGAGAAGGCAAAGCTTGGAGTTGATCTTGCTAGACTCAACGAGGACTTTGACATTCTCGACAAGGCTCACAAAGTCTTGAAGGGTGCTCATGCTAGTCTCAAAGAGTCTCATGATCAACTCCAAGTGAATCTAACCAAGGAGAAATCCACATTTCCTCATATGATATTGATTGATAATGCAAATGCTACTAACCCTTGTTGTGAGCATGTGCATCTTGTTGAGGAGAATGCTAAGTTGAAGGAGCAACTTGAAAAGGGCCTTGTCACATGCATTCAAGGTGAGAAGAACCTTAACGACCTTTTGAGTAATCAAAAGGAAGTTGTGGCCAAGGAGGGAATTGGGTTCGCGCCCAAGCCCAAGAGCAAGAAGAAGAATGACAAGACCAAGCAACCTTGTAACACCCTGGTTGTAAACTTCCCTTTTTGGGCAATATATCAACTTGACCTCATCCAATTCTTGTGGGTTTTGTCATGCTTGGCCTCTTCTTGTTTGGTTATGTGGGTTCCTCTTTTCTTTGTTTTGCTCATTTTACCATATTGCATTTGTGTCTCTTGTCATCTTGCATTCCATTCTTATCATGTGTTTGTTGTGATCTCTCACATGTTAGGTTGTTGCATGTTCCATTCTCAAACTTGCATCCCCATCTCCTCCTTCCCTCTACTTCTTTCCTTATCAAGTGCTATCTTTTCCTTTCTCAATTAATGTTCATCTTCTCCCTGCAAATCTTGCTCTTTGCATTAAACCTCTCTGCCAAAAATCTCCTCATTTGAAGTTGTTTTGGTCAGGTTCAAAATGACACAAGTTTGAAATATTTCCAAACTTGTCTTATTTTCTACCTCTAAAATGCCCATTGCAATTTATTAAAATAGTGGAGAATTCCGGAGTTTGGGGATATTTTCCTTTTACTCCAATTCTTCTCATTTTTTCCCTGTGCTTTTCTTTTCTTTTCTTTTTGGATTTAAAAGGAAAAGAGAGGAAGCAGCAGCAGCGATGGCAGCCAATGAGGCTTTCCACAGGCTCGGCCTCCCACCGGCCCAGCCCAGAGCCCTGTGGAGAGCGCCCAGCCCGCTCGCTTCTCTCTCCTTCCTTCACAAGACCGCATCCGCTGCAGTACCCCGCTAGTGCCACTCCACGTGGGCCTTGCCCCCCTGGCAGCGGCTGTCCTGTTCTTCTCACCCACCTTTTCCCCTCCTCTCGCCGCCATGGGGACCCGTGCACGAGGGCGCGAGCTCGACCCGTCGCCCTAGCCCCCTACTTATCCCTCTCTTGCCCTCAAGCCCCTAGGGTTCCCCTCTTCCTCTCGCCGCCGCCAGTGAGTAGCCACCAGATTCACCGCTCCCGCTCCGTCCGGCGCGCACTGAGCGCCTCGTCGCCGGCGAGCTCTCCGGTCACTCAAGCCCCGCAGTCGTGTCCATCTTCTTCCTCGTCGTCGACTTCGTCCCACGACGTCGACTTACGATGCCCGGACGACAAGTTCCTCGGCGCCTCTGCTTGTCTTCCTCTCGGTCAGGGCCAGCCGAGATTGAGCTCCACTTGTCGCCTCCGGCTCGTCTCCGTCAACTCCGTCGTGCCTTTGGGTGAGCTGGGTAAATCACCTCCCTCTCCCATCCGTCCCTGTCTTGTAGGCGCCCGTGAGAGCTCGCCCGATCCGTGTCTAGCCGCGCTTTGTAGTGCTCGGCGAAGTCTAAAGTTTGTTGGTTGTGCGTCCTGTTGCAGCGCACCTGCGGCGTCCGTCTTCCGGCTCTTGCCTAGCCGCGTCTCTCCACGCGCGTTGCCCCACGCTTTTCGCCCGCTACTGGAGAGCGAGCGATGATCCCGCCTTGCCGGACCGCCTGCCCGACACGAGCTCAAGCTCGTGCTCGAGCCTACTCTTGCAGCTGCTCCAATCACACGCGCTCCCCACTGCTTCCGCACCCCGCCAGTAACTTGAAGCCGCAGCAGTCGCCGCTGGCTGTCCCCGCCGCCGACAAGAGCAGCCGTTCCCCATGTAGATGGAAGCCCGTCCCTTCGCTTCAATATTTGGTACTACGCAAAGTTCGCCCTCAGTATCAAGCGCCGTGCTAGCGCGTTGGCTAGCGCCATGTGCTCTCTTCGAGGGTTCGGGTTCAATCGAGCACGCCCCTTTTATTTTGTTTTCTTTCTTTTCATCGATTCGTATCTTCAGCAGAATGCTTGCAGCTAAGGGCCGAGGCCCTTCTCTCGATCGCCGCCGCCTAGCCCGATGGTAGTTGGGGCAGAGTCTCACTGGGAGACCGGGTTCGATCCTCCCCGAGGCTGCATTTTCTTCCCCTTTTAAACTGCTTTCACATTGTTTCTATGACAAGAGGGTCCCACCACCACCTCTCAGCGCCTCCTCCATATATATATTTTTTTCCCTTACCCCGCGTTTCCGTTTCTGTTTTGCTTCTCTTTCCGTTTTAGGCAGGTCCATTTCTGGACGTTTCCAAATCTGGAAAATGCCATTTCTGTTACCTACCATTTTAGGCAGGTTTTGACTTAGTGCATTCGTGATGATTTCTCTACTGCAACCCTAACATATTATATATGTTTTTGGGGTAGAAAAATCCCACCAACTCAGTGGTGGCATTAGTTTCTGCACTTGAGCAAGTTTATGATCATGTCTTTTGCATCATGTTGATGTGTTGTCTTTCATGGGTATATTTATTGCTTTTATGCTATGAGGTAGTTTGCACACGAACATGGCTTTGTACATCATGCTGTTATTGAAGGTTTCGCGCCATTCTTGTTTTGCTCGCCTTTTCCAACCCGTGCATCCGATTCCGGCGATCTTTATATCGATTTCAACCGAAATCATCTCATCTTTCCAGTGGCATGCTTGGTTTGCCAAGATGATGCCTGGTTCTTCATTTACCTTCCGGAGCGCACATACGCATTTGCATATCACATCCCGCATATCATGTCATGTTTTGCATCATGTTGATTGTGCTTTGCACCGTGATTTATTGTGGTTCCTTGTTTGTGTTGTTGCTTTGGGTAGAGCCGGGAGACGAGTACGTGAACGAGGAACCTGTCGAGAACGATTACGAGGATCAAGCTTTCGACAACTCTGAGAACATTGCAGGCAAGATGATCATACCCTCGATATCACTTCTATCTTTGCTATGCTAGTTGCTCGCTCTTTTGCTATGCCTATGCTGCGATGCCTACCACTTGCTATATCATGCCACCCATATTGCCATGTCAGCCCCTAACCATCCTTTCCTAGCAAACCGTTGTTTGGCTATGTTACCGCTTTGCTCAGCCCTCTTATAGCGTTGCTAGTTGCAGGTGAAGCTGAAGTCTGTTCCTTGTTGGAACATGGAGATATTTGTTCCTTATTGGAACATGTTTACTTGTTGGGGATATCACAAATATATCTGCTATTATTAACACATCTATATACTTGGTAAAGGGTGGAAGGCTCGGCCGTATGCCTGGTGTTTTGTTCCACTCTTGCCACCCTAGTTTCCGTCATACCGGTGTTATGTTCCTTGATTTCGCGTTCCTTACGGTTGGGTGATTTATGGGACCCCTTGACAGTTCGCTTTGAATAAGACTCGTCCAAAGAAGGCCCAACATTGGTTTTACCATTTGCCACCTAAGCCTTTTCCCCGGGTTTCGCGAGCCCGAGGGTCATCTTTATTTTAACCCCCGGACCAGTGCTCCTTGAGTGTTGGCCCGAACCGAGCCGCTCAGGGGCCACCACGGGAAACTCGAGGCTTGGTTTTACTCGTAGCTCTGTCTCATCTGGATGTGCCACGAGAACGAGATATGTGCAGCTCCTATCGGGATTTGTCGGCAACCGGTGGCTTTGCTGGTCTTGTTTTATTGCTGTCGAAATGTCTTGTAGTCCGGGATTCGAGATTGATCGGGTCTTCCGGTAGAAGGAATATCCTTCGTTGACCGTGAGAGCTTATAATGGGCTAAGTTGGGACACCCCGCAGGTAATATCTTTCAAAGCCGTGCCCGCGGTTATGAGGCGATGGGAATTTGTTAATGTCCGGTTGTAGAAAACCCAAAGTTGACCTCAATTAAAATACACATCAACAAGCGTGTGTAACGTGATGGTCTCTTCTCGGAGTCCGGAAGTGAACACGATGTTGGAGTTATGTCGACATAAGTAGTTCAGATCACTTCTTGATCACTACTAGTTTCACGTCCGTGCTTTGCTTCTCTTCTCGCTCTCTTTTGCGATGTAGCCACCATATATGCTAGTCGCTGCTGCAGCTCCACTTTACTACTATGTCCTTCCTATAAGCTTAAATAGTCTTGATCTCGCTGGTGTGAGATTGCTGAGTCCCGTGACTCACGAGATACTTCCAAACAGTTCAGCAGCAGTTCCGACGATGCGGTCAGGTGATTCCACCGAGCTCAAGTGGGAGTTCGACGAGGAACGTGGTCGTTACTATGTGTCTTTTCCGGATGATCAGTAGTGGTGCCCAGTTGGGACGATTCGGGGATCTGTGTAGCTTTTGGGGTATCTTCTTTTATTTTGGTTCCGTAGTCGGACCTTGAGTGTACTTTGAATGATGGATGTCTATTTATGTACTGTGTGAAGTGGCGACTGTAAGCCAACTATGTATATCTTGCCCTTATTTATTACATGGGTTGTGTGAAGATTACCTCACTTGCGACATTGCTTTCAATGCGGTTATGCCTCTAAGTCGTGCCTCGACACGTGGGAGATATAGCCGCATCGGGGGCGTTACAAACCTCCTCCTCTCAAGCAAACTTTTGTGAGGGAGGGAGAGGGTGCTTCCAAGAAGAAGAAGAACCGTGCAAAGGGTGGCAATGCCAAGAAGGACAACGTCATTCCCATGAACATAGCCGACGACTTTAACCCCTCATATGTGTTGTGCCGTGCTAGTGATGGGCATGTTTATGCTAAATTTGTTGGTTCTTCTTATGAGTACATTGAATGGTCTATTTGGGTTCCTAAGACCCTTGTTACTAACATCAAAGTACCCATTACCAAATGGGTACCTAAAACCAAGCATTGATCTCTTGTAGGGGTTTGCTTCCGGTGGGGGATCATGGTTGCTCGATAGTGGAGCAACAAATCATATGACCGGGAGCAAGGTCATGGTGGTGGACGTGCAAGAGATTCCATCTATGCCCACCAATGTCGAGTGGGGTGATGCATCACATTCTAAGGTATTGGGTCTCGGCAAGGTTGTCATTTCTCATGATCTTACGATCGAGAAAGTCGTGCTTGTTGAGTCCCTTGCATACAATTTGCTTTCCGTTCGTCAACTTGCAATCATGGGTTTTGCTACCTTCTTTGACATTGATACCGTGGCCCTCTTGTGGAGCAAGACTCTTAAAGTAGCCTTTTGTTGGGCATGTCGAAAACGGTCTCTATGTGATTAACTTTTCGGAGCGACCCACTAAGACCGCGACATGCCTAATGGCTAAAGTTGACGTGGGATGGCTTTGGCATCGCCGTTTAGCCCATGTCAATATGAGATCTTTGCAAAGTCTTCTCAAGGGGGACCATGTCCGTGGACTAACAAATGTTAGTTTTGCCAAAGACCGTGCTTGCAGTGCTTGTATTGAAGGAAAGCTTCATGAGAAGGCTCACCCTCCCACGACCATCATATACTCAAAGAGACCCTTGGAGCTCCTTCACATGGATCTCTTTGGGCCACCATCTTTTGATAGTCTTGGAGGTAGAAAGTATTGCTTGGTGATTGTGGATGACTATTCAAGATACACTTGGGTATATTTCTTCAAGAGGAAGAGTGAGACTCAACAAACCGTCATCGACTTTGCAAATGAAGCTCAACATCAACATAATGCAAAGATCTTGACTATAAGAAGTGACAACGGCACCGAGTTCAAGAACTACACCTTGGATGAGTTTCTTAGTGATGAGGGAATCAAGCATCAATATTCTGCACCATATACCCCTCAACAAAATGGTGTTGCGGAGAGAAAGAACCGGACGTTGATGGATGCGTCAAGGACCATGATGGCGGAGTTCAAGTCTCCATACAACTTTTGGGCCGAAGCCATCAACACCACATGTCATGCATCCAATCAGCTCTATCTCCGCAAAGGTTTGAACAAGACTCCTTATGAGATACTCACCAGCAACAAGCCCAACCTCAAGTACTTCCGGGTGTTCGGGTGTAAGTGTTTCATTCTCAAGAAAGGTGTTCGTTTGTCTAAATTTGAAGCTAGAGCTCATGAGGGCATATTTGTTGGTTATGCTACAAACTCTCATGCTTACCGTGTCCTCAATAAATCCACGGGACTTATTGAGGAGACGTGTAACGTGGAGTTTGATGAGAATAACGGCTTCCAAGTGGAGCAAAGTGGCACTTGTGATGTAGGTGATGAAATTCCTCCCCAAGCCATAAGAAGAATGGGAGTTGGTTTTATCCTACCCATTGAGGAACCCCTTGTGGCTGAAGGAGAAGGACAATGCTCCACTCAAGTGGAGCCATCACCAACCCAAGGCCCACACGCTTCCGAAGAACAAAGTGAAGGCCCTCAACCTCATGAACAAGACCAAGGGCAAGATCGTGCTCAAGACAATGATAACACTTCAAATGATGCCCAAGGTCAAGTTCTCTCCCCCGAGCATGCTCAAGATGAAGATCATGCTCAAGATGGCGCTCAAGATGATCAAGTGACCCCTCCTCATCTCACCTCCGAGGAGGAATTAGAGCGTCGTGCCGCCAAGATTGCTTCCAAACTCACCACCAAAGGCCATCTCATGGAGAATGTGGTTGGAAGCCTAAGAAAAGGGGTAAGCACTCGTAGACAATTGGCAAACTATTGTGAACATCACGCGTTTGTCTCTTGTGTTGAACCTCAAAAGGTCTATGAGGCGCTCGAAGACTCGGATTGGCTCAATGCCATGCATGAAGAACTCAATAACTTCGAGTACAACAAGGTGTGGAGATTGGTGCCAAGGCCATCGGAGAACCACAACGTCATTGGAACCAAGTGGATTTTCAAGAACAAGCAAGATGCTCATGGGAACATCATTCGCAACAAGGCAAGATTGGTAGCACAAGGCTACTCCCAAGTCGAGGGTATCGACTACGGTGAAACCTTTGCTCCCGTTGCTCGTCTTGAATCCATTCGTTTGTTGATTGCTTATGCTTCCCATCACAACTTTAAGTTGCAACAAATGGATGTGAAAAGTGCTTTTCTTAATGGTCTCATTAATGAGTTGGTCTATGTCAAGCAACCCCCCGGGTTCGAGGACCCCTACTTCCCGGATCATGTGTATCAACTCGATAAGGCACTCTATGGCCTTAAACAAGCCCCACGCGTGGTATGACCACCTTACCGAGTTGTTACAAGATCGTGGATTTGAAGTGGGGCAAATCAATCCCACTCTTTTTACTAAGAAGGTCAATGGGGAGTTGTTTGTATGCCAACTATATGTTGATGATATTATCTTTGGTTCTCCTAACAAAGCTTTCAATGAGGAATCTGCCGCTCTCATGACCTCCAAGTTCAAGATGTCTTCGATGGGAGAGTTGAAGTTCTTCCTTGGTTTCGATATCAAACAAAGAAGAGAAGGAACCTTCATCAACCAAGCCAAATACACTCAAGACATGCTCAAAAGATTCAAGCTAAGTGATGTCAAGCCGGCTACTACACCAATGCCCACCAAGTGCCAACTTGACATTGATCCCAATGGTAAAGCGGTGGATCAAAAGGTATGTCGCTCCATGATTGGCTCCTTGCTTTAACTTTGTGCATCTAGACCGGATATCATGTTGAGTGTGGGAATGTGTGCACGGTTTCAAGCCGCACCGAAGGAAAGTCACTATGTGGCGGTCAAGCGAATCTTTCGATATTTGGCTCATACCCCAAACTTTGGCTTATGGTACCCAAGAGGAGCAAACTTCAAGCTTGAAGGATTTACTTGATTCGATTGGGCGGAGACAAAGTGGATAGGAAGTCCACTTCCGGAGGGTGCCAATTTCTTGGTTGCTCCTTGGTAAGTTGGTCTTCCAAGAAGCAAAGTTGTGTGTCTCTCTCGTCCACCGAAGCGGAATATGTGGCGGCCGGTAGTTGTTGTGCTCAACTCCTATGGATGAGGCAAACAAGGAGTACGGTGTCATTTGTGACAAAGTGCCTCTTTGGTGTGATAATGAAAGTGCCATCAAGATTTCTCTCAACCCGGTGCAACACTTCAAGACGAAGCACATTGAGATTCGGTATCACTTCATCCGGGATCACATTCTGCGAGGGGAGATCGAGCTCAAGTATGTCAACACTCGGGATAACCTTGCAGATATATTCACGAAGCCCTTAGATGAAGCAAGATTTCGCGAGTTAAGGCATGAGCTAAATATCATCGATTTGAGCAATGTGACTTGAGCCCGTGCACTCCCCACCACACTCAACTTGTTGTCTAGTTTAGGTGTAGGCATGGACATAGGGGGATTGTTGTTCTCTCAATGAACTTTCCCTCCCCCCATTATGCATAAATCGATCACCTCTTTCACATTAGCCATTTTTTATGGTACTTGTGTTCCAAAGACGAGTCTTGGTCATGGGCCCAAGGATAATTCTTCGCGGTGCCATACCATCCCACTCAAACATAGTTGGCTTCGGCCACCGCCCTCTCTCCTTGAGAGGCCTTGTCGTTTGGTGGTTTCTTGTTGTCTTTTGCCTCTGGCTTGTGCTAGATCTTGTGGTTTCTTGTGTGTGTTTAGTCTCCTTGCAAAGGCCCTCTTCTCGTTTTTGAAACTTGCGGTGACTTGAGTTCACGGTACTATCATGCCAGCTGCAGATACTACGCAGCATGCCACGCAGTACTACCGCTATGGAGCATCAGTATTATCAAGAACCTCACGGCAGTAATTTTTATCGCCGCCGGTTGAGCGGTACTACCGCCTCGGTCGGAACTTCCGCCCGAGCGGTACTACATGATGATACGCTGATACTACATGACGGTTCGAGGGCGTGGGGATAAGGACGGGCGGGGAGTTCTAACTCCCCATACCCATTCGCAGTCCTCTCCCCACGTCGCCTCCTTCTCTCCCTTGCTCAAGAACGGAACCGGCGTCCTTCACCGGATCTCCTCCACCGGCTGCCCTCCCATGATTCCGACCGGTGGGATCGTTCCCCACCACGTGCTCTTGCTATGGACCCAGGTTTTTCCCCAACTCCCTCTCCATGTTGATGGTGTTTGGTGTTTCTAGGTTTTGGGGGAGGCTTGTGTGTTCTTGAGATTGATAGGCTTAATCTCTGCAAGAATAGGATGAAGGAGTGTGGTATTGCATAGGATTTATATGTGTATTGTTGTCATGCGCTAGATCTGATCACTGTAGCACCACCGTTGTTTCGCGGTTCTTTTCAGATTCAAATTGCTAGTTGGATCTGCTGCGCTGCGCTGATATTACCGCCCTTATGGCGCGGTACTACCGCTTACGCAGTACTACCGCCCTTCGGTGCGGTACTACCAAGCTTTCTGTCGGCACTAAAGCTTCATCGCCGCTCCAACCACGGTACTACCGTGACCTCGCACGCACTACCGCTTTTGGAGCAAGACTAATGCTTTAGTGCATGAGCAAAGGCAGTCCTACCGTGACTCACACCTATCGCATGCCAACTTTCTAATATGTCTCCTATGTGTTTCTTTTGCTTTATCGTGGCCTTTGCATTGATCTTCTTTGCGTCTTTGGTGCTTTGCGTGTGTGTCTCGGTGGTGTCTCTCGCGGTCCAATCCCAGCCGTGACACCGGCTCCAAGCGTCTGCAGACAACCCCGTGAAGCACCGGAGGGATCCTCCTCTCGCCCCAAGCGCCATGTCAAGACAACGCCAACAAGTTCAAGGAGCCCGCCAAGGGCATGGATGAGATGCCCCAATCGACTATGTCCGTCTCGTGCAAATTGATCCGTCGTGACCCCTCGTTCCTCCTCCGTCGGGGTTGTGAGCTGTTCGGAACAAGCATCAAACCAACGCCTATCCGGATGTCATCAAGAACAAGCAGAATACCTATGTGGATGTGAAGTGGATTGACATTCATCACTTGAGGAAGGACAAGTTCCGTGCCTACTTTGGAGAGGCTTTGGACTTGGTGGAGCGGTTTGGTATTGAGCATGTGATATCCTTTCATCTTGACTATGATCCTCACTCATTGGTCAGTTCTTTGCTTCATTTACTTTCACCCTAATGAGGAGAGGAGGATGACTGGATGACCAATGGCCGTGGTATGATCGCTACCGGAAGGAGTTCATGGATTTGCTCCAAGTTCCCGATGACGGGCTCGACTCTCCGTGGGTGTTCGCCCCATGCCAACTCGACTCGCCAACAAGGACAGGCTTGCACTGTACTATGTTGAGAAGACGCTTCCAAGTGGCAAGATAGGGTTGGTGCTCAACTCTTTTCTCGGATATCATGTACCGCATCTTCCGCAACTCCTTGTTCCTCGCATTGGTGACAAGGACAAGGTCCATGCCTATATGGTGGATATGATGCTCATCTGCGAGGAGGCTCGTTTGTCTCGCACCCCAGCCACTTGATGTCTCTCACATCATGTGGTGTGAGCTTCGGTTTGCGGTGTTCAACCGCAAAGTGCCTATCACGGCCCTATCTGCTTCGTTGATCTCGAGGACACGGGAGAAGATGTTCCCGGTGAGGAGTTCCTGCCCTCGATCGGATTCGCCATGATCCCATCTGCTCATGTGTCAAACCCAACTGGGCCAACACTACTACTCGTGCTGAGGCGTCTGCTGCTAGGGCTGTTGTTGGAGAGGAGGATCTTGCACCGAGAATGTTGCCGAGGGCCATGCTGCTAGGCCTTCCCAGAGCTCCTCTATGCCTTCATGGGCCACGGTCAAGGACAAGATGAAGACTCTTTTCGCATGCAAGCCAAGGGGCGTCAGGACTCACGTGGCATCCAAGGAGAGTCGTCACGGGACAGAAGATCTTGAAGCTCTATGGTGAGGATGTGTCTGGGGGTCTGAGGAGCACATCACTCCAGAGGCCGAGTGGATGGAGAAGCAAGGCTAAAGTGGACTGATTCTCGAGGAGGACGCCGAGGAGTCCATCCTGCCGAGGAGTCTGACGGAGAGGGTTGGGACGAGTTCCCTCCTGCTTGAGCCACCGCTTGTGTAGGTGTCCTCTCTGCCTTTTGGCGTCTCGATGCCAAAGGGGAGAGAGCGAGAGATTCTTGAGTCTTGTGTCGTGTTCGTGTTTGGTGTGTTTATTGCGTTTTCGGTTGAACCTCGTTTGAACCTCGTTTTTTAGTTGCTTTTCCTTCATATGGTGTAAGACATATGCACTCTATCTATCTTAGCAAGCTTGTGTTATATCGTGCTATATGTTGCTTAGATGTTATTCTTCGGGCCTTTGTCTCTAAAATATAGGGGGAGTGGTGATCCTAGTACGTGTGCTATGCAGTCCAAAGCATCCATCCAGAGTGCACACATCTAGGGGGAGCCCGTCTATATTTTGGAGAGGAGGGGTTTGCCCTTGCTCTATATTATTGTATCTTTGTGCAAGTCCCAGATTGTCATCAATCCACCAAAAGGGGAGATTGTAAGGGCATATTTATCCGTAAGTGTTTTGGTGATTGATGACGATACTTTTGCGGACTAATCGTATGCTTTGAGTTCCTCGGATGGTTCATCACTAGGCACGAGACGATTCGGTGCCCCTCGGAGACTATTGAAGGCGGCGTCCCCACGTTTCTTTTGGTGGATTTGAGTCGTGGGAGAGCCGTACTATTAAGAGGGGTCCGCGTCGGAAAGGTTTGGGCGGAATCAACACGCACACTTGTCCCTCCTTTCCTGCATTTTGGAGCTTCCTTCGTTATCTTCGTTGCGGAAATCGACAACTACTACTTGTTTCGCGGTAGTATCGCAAGTACACGCTGTAGTACCGCTGGGTGTCACGGTAGTACCGCTCCTCTGGAGCGGTAGTACCGCGGCTCCCAGGCCTAGTGCCGCTCCGGTGCGGTAGTAGGGGCAGATGTAATTTTTTACATCCGCGCCCACCACGGTAGTACCGCTCGTCCAGCACGGTAGTACCGCGGAGCCCACGATAGTACTGCTCCCTATGAGCCGTAGTACCGTGGCCCTCCTACCTAGTCTTGTAGTTTCACGGTAGTAGCGCGCGCTATGGTAGTACCGCTCCTCGGGGCGGTAGTACCGCGTCGGATTTTGTACCACCGCAGTTTCAGCGGAAGTTGGCACGGATGTAATTTATTTCATCCGCGCCTTCCTGTGCCGTGACTTTCACGCCTTGCGGTAGTACCGCAAGGGGAGCGATAGTACCGCATAGCGTAGTAATCTGCCCTTAGTCGAGCTAGTTCGGCTGTCTGCTGCCGCGGTAGTACCGTGGTCCGCCACGGTAGTACCGCGCAGCCTTCTGTAGTACCGCGCCCGAGCGGTAGTACTGCCGCAGCGTCATGAGCTGAATATGTGGATAACGGTTGGATTTTTCCCACGACTATATAAGGGGCGTCTTCTACCTCTAGTTGACCACCTCTTCTCTCTCCAAGCTCCATTATTGCTCCAAGCTCCATTTTGGCCCGATCTCTCTCCCTAGCCAATCAAACTTGTTGATTTGCTCGGGATTGGGTGACAAGGGCCCGATCTACACTTCCACCACAAGATATTTGATTCCTCCCACTTATCCCTTGCGGATCTTGTTACTCTTGGGTGTTTGAGCATCCTAGACGGTTGAGGTCACCGTGGAGCCATATTCCATTGTGGTGAAGCTTTGTGGTGTTGTTGGGAGCCTCCAATTAAGTTGTGGAGATTGCCCCAACCTTGTTTGTAAAGGTTCGGTCGCCGCCTTCAAGGGCACCAATAGTGGAATCACGGCTCTTGCATTGTGCGAGGGCGTGAGGAGATTACGGTGGCCCTAGTGGCTTCTTGGGGAGCATTGTGCCTCCACACCGCTCTAACGGAGACGTACTTCCCCTCAAAAGGAAGGAACTTCGGTAACACATCCTCGTCTCCACCGGCTCCACTCTTGGTTATCTTATCCCTTTACTTGTGCAAGCTTATTTGTGTTCCTATCCTTGCTTGCTTTTGTGATTGTGTTGCTTGCATCATATAGGTTGTCCACCTAGTTTCACATCTAGACAACCTTTATTATTGCAAAGTTTAAATTGGTAAAGAAAAGCTTAAAAATTGTTAGTTGCCTATTCACCCCCCCCCCTCTAGTCAACTATATCGATCCTTTCAACCTCAAAGAAAGATAATAGGAACATCGTCATACTCGTGAGTACCGAATTAATAAGAATTAACCGGCCTTCATACGACATAAGTTTTCCCTTCCAGCAACTCAGTTTCTTTTCAAACCGATCCTCAATGCATTTCCACTCTCGGATTGTAAGCTTACGATGGTGAATAGGTATACCTAAGTAAGTGAAAGGTAAAGCTCCTAATTCACATCCGAACAATTGCCTATAAGCCTCCTGTTCCTCCTTGGCTCTACCAAAACAGAACAATTCGCTTTTATGAAAGTTAATCTTGAACCCGGACAATTGTTCAAATAAGCAAAGCACCAGCTTCATATTTCGCTTTTGCGGGTCATGCTCCATAAAGATGATAGTATCATCACCATCTTTGAAGATGGACACCCCCCATCAACTAGGTTGGGCACCAAGCCTCCCACCTGACCGGCCTCCTTTGCCCGACCAATTAGGATTGCCAACATGTCAACCACAATGTTGAACAAAACAGGGGACATTGGATATCCTTGCCGCAGACCTTTATGTGTCTGGAAATAGTGCCCAATATCATCATTTACTTTAATTCCAACACTCCCTTTTTGCGTAAAGGATTCTACCTGGCGTCGCCAAGCCTCATCAAAACCCTTCATGCGCAAGGCCTGCTGAAGGAATGGCCATTTGACTTTGTCGTACGCTTTTTCGAAATCCACTTTGAAAACAACCCCATCCAGTTTTTTCGTGTGGATTTCATGGAGCGTTTCATGAAGGACCACTACCCCCTCAAGGATATTCCTGTCCGGCATGAAAGCAGACTGGGTAGGCTGCACAACAGTATGCGCAATCTGTGTGAGTCTATTGGTCCCGACCTTGGTGAAAATTTTGAAACTGACATTAAGAAGACAGATTGGCCTGAATTGCTCAATCCTCACAGCCTTTGTTTTCTTAGGAAGAAGGGTAATCGTTCCAAAATTTAGCTGAAATAAATGAAGCTGCCCAACAAACAAGTCATTAAACATAGGCAACAAATCCCCTTTAATGATATGCCACTTCTTATAAAACTCATTGGAAACCATCAGGTCCCGGCGCCTTGTTATTCTTCATTTGCGAGATGGCCTCGAGCACCTCACTCTCCGAGAAAGGAGCCGCAAGAATATCATTCTCCACCGAAGTAAGCTGAGGAATATCCTCAACCCTTGACTCGTCCATAGACACACAGTTCTCTTCTGGAGGGCCAAACAGCTGCTTATAGTATTCGGTTATGTACAATTTTAGGTTTTCCTGTCCTACAATCGTACCCTCATCTTGCTCAAGCTGAAAGATCCTCTTCTTTCGATGCTTACCGTTAGCGATCATGTGAAAGAATTGTGTGTTCGCGTCCCCCTGGACAACACGCCGGACCTTGGCCCGCAACGCCCACTTCAACTCTTCTTCTCTAAGAAGTTCTTTGAGCCGCAATTCCGCCTCTAGCTTGGCATGAAGCTCCGCAACCGGCAGTATCGTGGTTTCCGCTTTTACATCCAGAGACTGTATAAGGACAATGAGCTTTTCCTTTTCGGCCTTATAAATCCCACTCAGATGCTTAGCCCACCCACGTAGGAAACTCCTCAAATGCCTAATCTTTTTTTGCCAGCGCTGAAGCGCGGTCGTCCCTCGTGAATCCTTAGCCCACTCTCTGGCCACAAGATCCAGGAAGCCATCTCTTTCAAACCAAGCCATCTCAAAGGAGAACACATTTTTGTTCCCCAGGTGCGTGGGTTCACCAGAGTCGACAAATAAAGGCGTATGGTCAGAAATACCACGAGACAAGGCCTGGACAGTCACCAGGGGAAACTTTTGTTCCCAATCAACGCTAGCAAACACTCGGTCCAACTTCTCATACGTCGGATTTGGCATCGTGTTCGCCCAGGCAAACTTTCTACCCGAGAGCTCAATTTCTCTCAGGTCCAGACTTTCAATTATAGTGTTAAACATGAACGACCATCGTCCATCAAAATTATCATTGTTCTTATCCTCACGCCGCCTAATAATATTGAAATCACCCCCCACCAGGATGGGCAACTGCTCGGAGCCACAAATCCGAACAAGATCAGCCAAGAACTCAGGCTTGAGCTCGGGCTGTGCAGCACCATACACCGCGACAAGAGCCCCATTAAACCCATCAACCTTCGATCGCACCCTAAACTTGACAGCAAAGTCTCCCATGACCACATCACAACCTCAAGCGCATCACACCTAACTCCGAGAAGGATTCCACCGACCTCCCTCTCGGTGGCAAGCAATGCCAATCAAATCTATACCTCCCGAAAGAGTATTTAAAATTGAGGTGCGAAGTTATGTCTACCGTCTCGATAGAGCTATGAAATCTAAACAATGCTCGACAGACGCCTCGAAAAGAAACCTTCTTTAGCCAAGTCCTTTAGACCTCTGCTATTCCGAATATTCCTTTCATATTTCATCATGGAATTTTTTTTTGTCGTGACGTATCCTAGCACTCCTACGCATCATGAAAACCGGTAGACCTTCCATTTCCACTTGCGCTTGGGGATCGTTTGATTCTGCAATCGGTCCTCACAACCAGTCTCGGACGGGCTAGCCAACACTATCTCGGTAGACTCAGCCTGAACATACTCATCAGTAGAAGGTTGCATAAGATCCGCACAAAAGTTATCTAACACCCTCACCCCGAGCGCATCAACCTCAGAATCACTCATAGGTTTGACAGCCGCAATATTACGGATCATCTCTAAGGCCCACTCAGCTTCTAGGTCTAAAAGATCATTAACAGAATTAGAAATTTCAGTGTCATTACTACCCAACGAAACACCTAATTGATTTGCATTCTTAACAATATCATCATTTGAAAAATGCAAAATGGAATTAGATGTATTGACCGACATACCAGTAGTGACCTCGACGTCACGAAGCTTGGCCTCCCTCATGGCGCACCGCTGCTGAATATCGTCCACGTCAGGCTGGCTTTGGAGTCGTCCACTCATCCGGCGCCCCTCGGACACCGGATCCTGAATCCCTCCAAAAGCGATGACCTCCTCCTGAGAGATCGCGGTCGGGGTCCGGCCTCCTGCCGCTCCCTAACCAGCAAGCCGATCCACATGTACGGGCTCCCCCGAGATAGGCAAAGCACACACAGTCGACGCGTGGCGCGGCCCATCTGGCGATACTCGGGGCTGGGTGGGTGGAGACCGACCAAGGGCCACCTGCCCTCGCTCCCCACCCCGCACCGGAGAAGCTACCCGCACAGGCACCGGAGAAGAAGGAGGCTCCGAGGCCACCTGCCCCGAACCGCCTCCCGCAGGCAAAGCCGGTATCAACCGACCGACAGACGCGACGGGGGAGGAGATATCCGAGGCCACCTGGCCCAGACCCCCTCCCGGCGAGGAGAAAAACTCGTAAGCCACCTGCCCCAAGTCTCCTTCCTCAGCAGAAGGAGAGCAACCGAGGCCGCCCCCGGTGTCACTCCCCGCGTAGCAGGTACAACAAGCTGCGGCACCTCCAGATAAGGTGTCGTCTGCTGGGCACGAATGGGAGTGGCCATCGGCCGATCCCCAGGAATCGTGTCCACATCATCCTCCAAACCCAAAGCCGGTAACTCGAGCTCAAACTCCTCCTCGGACTCAACTCGATCACTCCAGAGCCTCGGTGGTGCAGAGTGTGGCTCAAAAGACCCAAATCTCAGAGTCGTCGAAGGGACCACGAAAGGTGAGACTGCTCCATCCCCGGTCGACGCCGGCTCGGGTCCCGACCCCTTGGACAACTGACGTCCAGGGTCCTCGACCAGCGACTCCCGAACCCCTGCTCCGCCATCACTCTCATGCATATCCATATCAGAATCATGAGCCGGCGCAACCAGAAGGCTCTCATCCTCAAACTCAATATCCAAATCATAGACTCTGCCTTGATAAGCCCACTTAACCACATCCGGAACATACTCAATGTTCAAAATACTAACCAAGACCCGAGCAATCCCATGAGCTCTGGTAAACTCCATGTCCACACGCTCAGGCTTCCCTACCAAAATGCCCATACTGGCCACCACCCGAGCATCCTGCAGCGGCCTAGGAGGAGCCCCGGAGAAACGCAACCACGCCTGAGTAAGCGGCGTGCCCTGTGGCTCCACAAGCTTCCACTCCTGAAACTCAAGGATACCATCCGTTCCCAGCACCTTACACATCCCAAAGCTCAACAGCCTCTGCAAATCCTCAACAGATGGACACTCAACCCTGAACATCCTATCAGCCATACTGACAAGGTCCCACTGGAACTCTCCAGGAGCCAACTCACGGAGCCTCTGCACGATCTGTGTCTCAGCCACCTCTTCTCTGGTAACCTTGACTATCCCCGTGGTCATACTCGTGGACTCGTCAGCAGCCTCTCGCTCATTTGGAGATTCAAAAAAAGTTAACTCAGCACAGTATACTCCATACATCATGAGCGACGGTGCCTGATCACGCAGCATCGGACACTCCCCAGACTCGTGTGCCAGTTTACCACAGGTATCACATAACATAGCCACACACTCTGCGATGAAGTGACACTTGTCACCGCACCGGTAACAAAGCATCTTTTCCTTCCTACGCGCCCACTTGGAAGCCCTCTCAGCTTCAGACCTATCAGACAACTCCGCAGATACATCGGTCATAACCTCGTTCTCAGGAACCTGCACAGAGGCAAGAGCCGTCACGACCTCCATAGCGTGGCCAGGCAAGAGAGGCCCCTCGACAGACTCGGCAGCTGTCGTCTGGTCGACAACAACTGGAGGTGGCGGAGGACGTGGACGGTAACGACCTCCTCTGCCTCCTCGACCACCCCGATAGCCACGGAACCCTTGTCGCTGTCGATGTCCCGGATCCGAGGGCCCCTCGACGAAGCCTCCTGAAGGACCCAAGAAAGGCGTCTCGGCAGATCCATCAGTCTGCCAGGCATAGCCACGGCCACCACCCGTTGATGAAGAACCACGGTGCTGGCCCGTCCCGTAAGCATCATATCCTTCATCCCCCCATTGTCCTCGGGGTGCAACCGTAGACCCGGGCGGGCGAGCAATGAGATGCGGAGGAGGAGCTGGGGGCCTAGGTGGCGCAGCTCCCCGGCCCGCCGCACGCACGGCCACCGAACTCTGCACAGTCGGGGGCGGTATTTGCACCGGACCCGAGGGCGGAGGAGGCCTAGGAGGCGCAGCCCCCGGCCTAGAGCCACTGCCGCACCCGCCAGAACAGGCGGCCGAACACCAGGAGCCGGGCCTCCCGGACCACCTCTCCCGCCAGGCAGCACTACCGGAGCCGGCGGCCTCCCAACAAGGCCCCCGGAAGCCACCCGCGTCGCCGCGGCAGGAGGGAAAGACGCACCACCACGAGCAGTAGCAGCGGGCATCTGCAGTCCACGGCCAGCGCCCGATCCCGGCGGCGCCGCGCCCCGTCCAGTGCCCGTCCCCGGTGGCGGCACTCCCGCAGCCCGCCCCGCCCCAGAGGGTGGCGGCTTCTTCCCGGGAGGCCCCGCCATCGACCCAAGGGGGGAATGCGGCGCGCCCGGCCCGATCCTGTGGAACGACGACGCGGCGAACGACGAACCCTAGGACACAGCGACGGTGAAACTGAGACAGGACGATGCGTGCATGCACCCCCTCCCGTAGTAACGCTAGTTTCCACATCTAACCGGGCCTCATACCCAGTAGACAGTGGCCCAATCGCAGCCGCAGGCCCAACGAGGTTCGGATCATCCCCGACCCAGCGCTCGCGATCATGATCGTCGCCAGTGCTGCACAACTCGGACGAGAGAGGAACCACATCCAGGTTCTCGTGGGCCACTTGCCCAGTCGAGACCAATCGAGATTGCCCCTCGTCCGCTCCCCCATGTTGGGCCTCATGCCCAAGCACAGGTCCACAGCCAGCCCACTCATCACGGCCCAAAAGCAAATTCAAACGACCAACCCTAGCCGCCCGGATCCCAGCCGGCGTACGGCTCGCCGGCGCCGGCGCCGGAAGGTCCGATCTCCCCTTCCTCTTCTTCTTACGAATCACTCTAGTCCAAGCATCTTGCAGAATGAAATCGTACAAAGTTAAGGGCGGGATGCATACCTTAGGCAATGGCCCCTTCCAAGGCCGAACCGCCGTCGCCGCGGTCCTCCGGTGAATGATTCGGCGAACCACCTCCACCCTATCCGCCGCACTCAGCCCGAACCTCGCCGGATCATCGGCCGACACGATCTCATCGACCAGCGCAGCGACCTTCTCCTCAGAGTAGCCGGGGTTGAACGCCTCACAGATCGCATCGGAGAGCGACGACGAGTAGTCAGCCGGCGAACTGTCGGCGGTGCCCCCGTCGTCGTCGTCCTCGTCTGAATCCGCAAGGGCCCAGAACCTGCCCCCTACTCGCCTCGCAGAGGGATCCGCCGGCATCGGCGGCCGGCTCGCCGCGACCACCCGAGTCGCCGCGGTCGCCTCACAGAATAGTCACGCGGTCTCTGTACCATGTGGCTTATTTCTTATGGTTTGCTGACCAAACCGCCTCGGGCAGCCTTAGAATCTTCCACCTAGAGAAGTCTGATTCATGCTTTGTGTTTGAGAAGGTCATGGCTTGAGTGAACCACTTGGCATTATTAACCCTTGCAATGATGAGAACATCATCTTTTCCACGCACTCACAAGCATCATCATTCGGAATGACGATGACCCTCGCAACAATTCTTGAGGAAACATCTTGATGTAACAAATGGGTTCAGAGTGCAACACTTTGAGGAATTTGTAACCTTTGGAACCACAGTTCTCAAAATCCAACTCCACAATGACCAATTCGGGAAGAGAACCACTTCGAGCACATAACCTCGACATACAAACCCACAAATGGAGCCTAGATGCTCTTTTCGTGACATGTGGTAGGGTCAACTTCCAATGATTGTCTTTTCATTTGGCATGCATGATTATGGTGGTGTACTTTCAAGGAAATAAACCCCATTCTCCTTCAACAACAAAAAAGATGGACATCATCAACAATGAAAACAGGAGTGAATTCATGCCTTTTCCCTTATCATCAAACTTCCCACTTACCAACTCATCTTCTTCCTACCTCTTCTTCGGTCTTTCCACTGCCTTTTTCCATCTTCGGTGATGCTACGAACTCGGTTGAGTTGAAGGTGAAGTCTTCGCTGACTAGGTGATAGTAGAGGTTGAGATGCCATCATCGCGAAGCAAAGACTAGTGTAAATAGATTAGGATTAGGGTTGAGGGGATTCACGGTTGTAAAAGAAGAATCAGTGCGGGAGGAGGCAGTCATACCAAAATGGATGATACATGCAAGGCAAAGTGGTAGTCCGTTGGAACGCTGATCCTATATACAATGCAATGTGGCTAGAGATGTGCTTACAGAAATATATCTTTTTCACTTAAGCATCGGTATGATTGTAAAAGGTAGAAGCAGATGCGACGTAAATTTTACTTCTAGTGTTCTTTGTACTATCTTGACAGTTGCTAAATAGATCAAAAATTTTCTTATAAAAAAAGTACTACGAGTACTAGTGAAGCGAGCAAGAGAGGGGAAATCAAAGCCCATTAGACCTTGATTCATCAACAATTCAAAAATTCATGAACTTAAAAACGGCCGCCGACCTAGCGTTTCAGTTCCACTTGTCTAAAAAGGACTGATGTTGAATCAGGCGACGGCAAAATCCCGCGACGGAGGCACTGCTGATGCTAGGTGCGGCGCTGATGAAGATCCGCCAGAGTTATGTGGTAGCTCAAATCCATCTCAGCCGCCACTTCCTCCCCAACCTTCGGCGCCAAACCCATCAGTTGAATGTGTGGCGGCAGCCGCGTTCGCCCGAGCTGTGAAGGAAGATCTGACGGACAACCAAAACTGGGCATCCTCGTTCGGCGGCATCTGGTAAGTAATGCATCCGCGTTCTCCCTTTTCCCCGATTGGGTTTGTAGTTTAGGTTTCTAGGGTTAGGCTTCTAGGTTTAGGGTTGTATGGTTAGGGTTCTAGGGCTGGTGTTCGTCCAGTTGGGTTCTAGGGTTAGTGTTCTAGGGCTGCTGTTCCTGCGTTAGGGTTGTAGGGTTAATCAAATTTTGTCTGAATATTTAAATGAACATTTGTCTCAATATTTAGGGTATTGAAGTGTTAAGTTTATGTCTTAGTTGAATTAGTAACTGAACACTAGTTAATTGAACATTTTATCAAGTGTTAAATTATATGTTAATTGAACATTTGTCGAATATTCAGCAAATCAAGTGTTAAGTTTACTCATTTGTCTGAAAATTTAGTTAATTGAAGTGTTACATTTACTGTTTTAGTTGAGTTAGTAATTAAACATTTGTTAATTGAACATTTTACTGAAGTGTTAACTTATCTGTTAACTTAACATTTGTCTCAAGTGTTAATTATTTGGCATTTAATCGAACTTGTAACTGAACATTTTACTGTAATTTTATCAAGTGTTAACTTATCTCATTAACTGAATAATCTTTTAACTGAACTTTGAATATAACATTTAAAGTAGCTTTGTACTGAATATTTTACTATAATTTTGTTTGTAGTTTGGATGATGAAGTCTGGGAAGTCAGATTTCATTTCTTTGACAAAGATAACTTGGAAAGAAATATAAGTCTGTCAGACATAATTTTCTGGAATCTAGTTGCACTTGTAGAGTTAGAAGGCTATTCTTGTAGAGATTATATGTATTATGTCAGAGATCCAGGTGTTGGGGTGTCAGGAATGGTAGACTTAACAGATGATGACAAGGTGGGGGAGATGCTGGATGAGCTAGCTAGTAAAGGAGAAACTGTGGTTAATATTACAGGAATGAGAAGTGATGCTCCAACACCAACTGATTTGAACAGAGGCACTGTATGAAGACCAGGTTCCTTTGTCCGAAATAGGTGAGCCACTTGTGTATAAGATAGATACATCTCGAGTACTTTTCCTAGTCCAAGAAGCCACAAACAGAGCTACCCAGGTCATGCACACACATGATAGCATTGAACCAGAATTTGTAGTCCACAATGGTGAGGAGAGGCATGAGTATTTCATGGACATTGATCAGGAGCAAGAGCAAATAGAGCAACAAATGGAGGATAATAGGAATAAAGATATTGAGAAGTTCAGGAGCAATAAGAAAAGAAAAGAGAAATATAGAGCAGCTAAAAGGAAACTTCCAGAGTTGCTTGCTGAAGATTGTACTGACAGTGATACTGATAGTGAGATTCTAGCAGATGAGGACATAATTGTTAGGCTACAGGCAATGAAGAAACATAGAGATGATCCACTCAACCACTTTGAAGGGGACACTGATGTTGAAGAGCTATATGAACCGGATGAGGAGGAGGGAGTTCATGAGGATGAGGCAACAGAGCAGGAGGCAACAGTGAATAGCAGCATAGGAGGAAGTAGCACAGGAGGCAGTCAGAGAAAGGGGCCAACAACCAGATCTCATGCAAGTATAGATCAAATTATAGAACAGGACCGGTACCCTTCCTAGATTCCATGGCTTGTTCATGTGCCTAAATGCATGCAAAGAGGGTTTCTTAAATGGCTACAGACCTTTCATAGGTACTTATTGTGCTAATTGCTTGTTCATAGGTACTTATTGTGCTAACTGCTTGTTCATGTGCACTACTTTGTTTCTAATGTGCTCTATGTTGTTGTAGGTGTTGATGGGTGTTTTATAAAGCTTACCACAGGGCAGCAAATCTTGGCTGCAACAGGAAGAGATGGTAATAACAACATTTTTCCTATCGCATTTGCAATAGTTGACAAAAAAGACACTGCAAGCTGGTCCTGCTTTTTAACACAACTCAAGTATGCCATTGGTGGCGAGTCTGGGAAGTATGGCTACTACACTATCATATCTGATAGACAAAAGGTAAAACCAAAATCTGCTCCTCTACACTATCATATCTGATACACTATCATATGTCAACAAGTGCCTTGTTAGTTACACTTTAGTTGTTTCAAACAGGGTCTTCTTAAAGCCATAAATAATGTCTTTCCAAACTGCCCAGAAAGATTCTGCCTTAGACATATTTATCAGAACTTTCAAACTGTTGGCTTTAGAGGTGAAGAGTTAAAGAAATACATGGATCAGGCTAGCTATTCATATATTGAGCATGGATATGATGTAGCAATGGATGGCATGAAAAGAGAGTGTGAGGCAGCTTGGAAATGACTTAGTAAGATTCCCAAACATACATGGGCTAGACATGCCATGGAGAATAATTGTAAAACTAACTTGGTTGTCAACAATATTAGTGAAGTGTTTAACAAGATGATACTTGATGTCAGAGGCAAGCCAATTAAAACTATGGTTGATGGGATCAGAACCAAGTTGCTAATTAAGTTCAACACAAATAGAACTAAGACTGAGACAGCCAAGTGGCAGATATGCCCAACATATGCTGAAAAGCTGGAAGAAGCAAAACATCATTCAAGATACTGTCAATCTATCAAAGCTGGACCTGATCTATACCAAGTTACAAGTGGAGAAAGTGCATATGCAGTTAATTTGCAAGCATACACATGTGGTTGTAGGAAATGGGACATGACAGGGGTTCCTTGCAATCATTCGGTTTACGCAATCAACAAGGCAAAATTACACCCGTAAGATTTTGTCAATGATTTCTTCAAGAAACCCATGTACCAAGCAGCCTACTGATGCAATAGTTTACCACATGCACGGGCTTGATCTATGGCCAAAGACCGGTACCCACGACATAGAGCCACCAGTTTTCAAAGAAAAGCCAGAAAGAAACAAACTAAGAGGAGGAAGAGTAGGTTTGAGAAGCCAGCTCCCAAGGATACTTCTAGGATGGGTACAATCACTTGTAGCAATTGTAACCTGGCTGGGCATAGGTACACTAGCTGCCACAAGACTCTTAAGCCAGCTCTGGCAATGAGAAGGAACCAGCATGAGGTAACTTTGTGACTATCTTGTAATCTGTCTATGTTTATGCAAGTTTCCTATCTTATATAATCTGTCTATGTTGTAATTCCAGGAAAATAGAAGAGTTGATGCTAGGACAGCTCCAAGGGCACCAACAAGAGCCACAGCAACATCAAGCAAAGCTCCATCAGCTCCTCCTGCTCCAAGCGCACCCACAAGAGCTACACCAGCAGTACCAAGGGCAGCTCCATCAGCTCCACCTGCTCCAAGGGTACTGGAAGAGTCAGAAAACCATCTTTTAAGATGGCAGAGTGGTTCAATTGTTCTAAGGGAAGCAGGTAAGTTTGTGGTGTCCTGTTGATGGTAAAAACATTATGAAGCATGTTGCCTATGTTGGCACGGTACTATTTATGGTTGTGTTGAACTCTGGAACTGGTGATGCTTGAACTATGTATGGTTGTGTTGAACTATTTATGGTTGTGTTGAACTATGTATGGTTGTGTTGAACTATTTATGGTTGTGTTGAAGACTATGGTTGTGTTGAAGACTATGATGCATGAGTGCTTGTTGTTATGATCATTGCTTCTCTGTTGTTGTTCATGATTGTTCTTATGATGCTAGTTATGTTCAAGATTTTTTGCATGAGTACTGTTTATAGTTATGTTACTATGATGCATGAGTGCTTGTTGTTGTCGATGATGGCTCTTATGATGCTTCTTGTTGTTATGATGATTTGCTTCTCTGCTGTTGCCACAAATGAGTAAATTTGGCCATTTGGGGTGGATCGACGTCGAGAAAACACCAAATGAGTGAGTTAGGTCATTTGGGGTGGATCGAAGGCGACAAAACCCCAAATCAGTAAGCTAGGTCATTTGGGGTGGATCGACGTCGACAAAATCCCAAATGAGTGAGTTAGGTCATTTGGGGTGGATCGAAGGCGACAAAACCCCAAATCGGTAAGCTAGGTCATTTGGGGTGGATCGACGTCGAGAAAAAACCAAATGAGTGAGTTAGGTCATTTGGGGTGGATCGAAGGCGACAAAACCCAACTTAGTACTTAAGATTCATAGTTCAAGGACATAACGTAGTCTTCATCACAAATAACCCAACTTTTTTGCAATAGAGTTCAACACAGCCAAAGTTAACACATTACAAGCTTTAGTCCAAAGCTATTACAAAAGACAATGACCCACATGGTCAGACTACAACTCAACTTAGTCTTCATCACAAATAGCCTTAATCTGGTGAAGCTTCCTCTTGTTACTATCACCTGCTGTCTTGAGCTCAACAATGCAGGAAGCAAGAGTACTCTTCTCCATGGTCAACTTCTCCTTCTCTTTCATCACCAAAGAATGCAACTATCCACCGATCCTTCTCTTTCTTGAGTCATCCTTCTCTTTCTTCAGTCAAGATAGCAAATCTCCAAAGTCCTCTTATCGAGCTCATCTTTTCCTTCTCTTTGAGATGCTTGAACTTCAAATTCCTAATGACAAAGGGCTTGAGATACATGAATTAACTTTAATTGGTCATGAGCAGCCTTCCATTTTTTGATCTCCTCATCCTTTGCAAAGCTGCTTTCCACGCTGATTGTAATGTTCTCAGCATCATCATTCATCTGATTTACCTCAGGCAGGTTATCCTGTGAATCTAGGAGGTTGTTAACTCAACAAGCTTCTCATATGTCTCCTATGCTCTTTTTTTTTTGTGTGAGTATGTGTACAGAGATGAATGCTCCGGGCATGCCATCCTATTGTCATCTTGGCTACGCTCATACATAAGCCATACTTGTGAAGAGCATTCATGAGATGATCCGCCACTCCTCATCTACCCACCGCACTAATCCACAATTATTAGCACCACCGCAAAGAAGTTACAGATTAAATTAGTTACGAAAAAAATCAGTTAAGTTAATGTACGCATTCAGATTAGGTTAAAGTACAAGATTCAATTAAGTTAATTGATCGATTGATTAAGTTAATTGATCGATTCGATTAAGTTAATCTACCATATTCATTAAGTTTATCTACCAGATTCAGTTAATAAAGAGTTACTATCAACCATAGAACAGCTTACTACGAACCCTAGAATGTAACATGAACAAGACTATGAACCCTAGAACATGAACAAGAATATGAACCCTAGATGATGAACTGGACTGCTGCAAAGCTAGGACTAAATACTTACTTCAGTGGCACAGGCAATGAACCTCCTCCCAGTGCTTATCCCCTCGAATGCAACACATTTCCTCCCTAGATTCCCATGTTCGCACATCACCATCAAATCGTCAGCAGCACCCTCGAACAACGGGTCATCAATCGTAGCTGGGATCTGGGCAATCCAACACAAACTTGTTCAAATCGAGCAGAACTAGTAGAACCCTAGAACACGAACTCCCTAGAACACAAATGAGCGGCGGCCAAAACAAACAGAGAACCAGAGGAACAACTGACCTTCAGAGGGGAGTCGAGAGTGAAGTTGTACTGCGCGGCGGAGCCATCAGTGCTTTCGCTCTCGCTCCAGGACACCATGGCGGCCTACGGCTGCCGGAGAGGAAGAGGAGCACGAGGGAGCGAGAGAGTGCGGGAGAGAGAGTGCAGGCGAGATTTGTGAGAGAGCTGGTGCGGTCGGGCGAGCCGACCGCGTCGGTTTGACCAGGTAGTGAGTAACGGCGCCGTCCGCCTCGCCATTACGCCACGTCACCTATTTTGGGTCCCACATGTCGGAAACGCCCCAAGAGGCTGCAAATCAAGCGATAAATGCTTTTTGCAAAAAGTTTATCGAATGCGCGGTGTTTTTTGCAAATGATTAGAGACCATGTTATTTTCTGCATAAGAAGCCTAAAATGTGGTGGTTTTTTGCAATTAACTCCGTGACACTGCTTCCTCAATCCTCACGGCAGAAAGTCCCCGGCTGCGCCGTCGGCCTCGTGGCAAAACTACCAGCCGTCGTTTGTCCCCACATTCCGCTCTGCTTCATCCCCATGGCTGCGACGACGACGACGGCGGCGGCGGCGGCTGCTGCGGCTCACCTGCTCACCTCCCCACCTGTCGCGTTTCCGCGGCCCGTCCCTCGCCGTCACCGCCGCACCGAGGCCGCCGCCAGGAGCCTCTCCTGCCGCGCGTCGCTGGGCCCCGACGCTCCCCTACCCGCGCTCGCCGCCGGCCCCCGACCGTCGCCCGCTCGGAGGAGGGCGTACCTGCGGGAGCACTCCTGCCTCCTCTTCCCGCCCCCGCGCGGCGCCCGCCCGCTCGCCGTCGTCAAGTTCCTCGGCGGCGCCTTCATCGGCGCCGCCCCCGAGGCCACCTACGGGTAGGCGGAGTCCATCCGACCTCGCGGTAATCCGCGGTTTCTTCGGCGGGAGTGAAGAGCTTCGTAGTACTGACTTGCGTTTCGGTCCCCGTGGCTTGCTGCAGCTACCTGCTGGAGCTCCTGGCGCAGGAGGGCTTCCTCGTGGTGTGCGTCCCGTACAACGTCACCTTCGACCACGCGGCCGCCGCGCGGGAGGTCTTCGAGAGGTTCCACGGCTGCTACGACGCGCTCCGAGCGTCGGGGCTGCCGGAGGCCGGGCTAAGCGCCCTGGACATCGCGGGGCTCCCGCTCTACTCCGTTGGTCACAGGTGCTCGCACGCCCGCCACCTGTTCGATGCTTTACCACACAAGACGTTTGAAGCTTTGTTTTACTGACGGTATTCTTCAACGAATTGCAGTAACGGTGCGCTGCTTCAGCTGTTGGTTGGGAGCTACTTCTCAGAAAAGATACCAAAGGTTCGCTTGGTATATATATTTTTTAGAACACCGAGCCTCCTCGTCGATTTCCATTAAAGAAACTGCCACATAGTTCTACAACATGAGTAGCAAGAGTGAAAGAAACACAAACAACTCAGCATCTAGACCTACATCCAGAGGCTATCACAAAAGCATACTGCTCCGTGGCAACAAAACATTCAACAGTCACACAGAAATCATAACCAAACACCACACATCAACATCAAACTGCCGCTATTCGTTTCATCACCAGCGCCCAGCCATGACACCTGGAGTAAACTTCAGCCATCACCATCTTCAAATGCTGCACTCCTTCAATTCTTCTTCGGCCTTGGGATTTCTGCAGTAAAGCCCACGAAGATAGGTGATTACCTAATTGGAATATAACATCAGCAGGGTCATCAGCAAAATGCTGTCGAATGCACACATCATTCCTAGTTTTCCATACCATCCAGCAGATGGCTGCCCCTCCACTAATTACCAGCTTGCGTTGCAGGGAAGGATGAAAGCCATCTACCAAACAAATCCACAGTGCTATCAGACGGTCTATTAAGACCAAAAGCACATAGGATAATCTGCAATATCAGTTTGGCTAGCACAAACTGGAAGAGCAGATGATCTACAGTCTCCTTTGCACTGCAGAAATAATATTGTTCATTCCATTCCAGCCCCATTTCAACATGTTGTCCTTGGTTAAGATAATATTTTTTCAGCATCAGCCACAGGAGGATTTTTTATTTTCAGAGGGATCTTCAGCTTCCAGACAAAGCTGAATCCAATCAGACTCCCAGATCTCAGATGCAAATAAGTTGCTCTGACAGAGAAATCTGCTTTATTACCCACTTTCCATTTCACTCTGTTTTGCTCGTTAGCAAAAAAAGTCCACTGCTTAGCAGTATCATCAAGCAAAGTTCTCCATAATTGGATGGTATCGAAACGACCCTACAGAACTGTTTGCACTGTTACATTTTTGCTGAAGGTTATCTGGTAAAGCCTCGGGAATTGCACTGCCAATGGTGAATTAATTACCCAGCTATCTTCCGAGAATAAAGTTTTACCACCATCACCAATTATCCTTTCTGACAACTTCTGGAAAATATTGTTGACACTCATCAGACTCTCCCAGAAATAGGAGCCTCCACTCCCAGGTTGCCATTGAGAGGGAACATGTTTCTGCAGATATTTGCTCGTGTGGTCCACCGCTCATGACCACTTGGTGGCGAGCCCGATACTTGTTTCTGCAGATATTTGCTCTTCAGCATGGTCTGCCAAATCCCATCAGTGTTTTCCAACTTCCACACCATTTGCAAAGCAGGCTTTGAGTCAGTCTTAGGCGCAGAATGCGCTTCCAAAATCTTTTGGCAAATAGACTGCCAGCTCACCAGATGATACATTTTCCTGTCATCAGACTCCTGCCACAACATCCTAGCTCTGTGATAATCCCATCTCTTCAGAACTCCTTTAGGTGCCTCTAGAAAGGAGAGCATATACAGAGGGATACTGCTCAAACAAGTACTTGTCAGTATTGCTTGGTATTTGGTCAATACTAACAGCAAAACAACAAACTTCTGTTTTCTTTAATGGAGATTGCAGAGGAAAGCTTGAGTTCCTAATTTTATTTGTATAATTCCTTGGTAACAGTGCTTATTGTTTGATTTTGTTTTGTTGGGTTCTGATCATTTTAGGCTAATGCCATTGTCTCATTCAACAATAGGCCCGCTTCAGAGGCTGTTCCTTACTTTGAGCAGGTATTTTGGTCCACGCTTTCTCGCACATTGCATTGTAGTGACCTTCTGTTTAACTATTTTCAGCCCAAGCACTTGATTTACTGGTAACTGGTGTAGTGATGCGTGACAATGTATATATTTCTATGTTTGCGTTGGCATAGGTTTATGAAAAGAAAAACAATTGGCATTTGGTTTTGTCGAAATGGCTAGCCGATTCTCTCTGTTTCCTACAGTGGGACCGATGCTGCTAAGGTTATCTTTACTATGGGTAACTGTGTATCTGTATCCTGCACAACAATATCACATCTTTGTACCACTAAGTAGTTTATGTGTATGTCTATAAGCTGATCCGCTGATTGAATTATTGAAACCAAGGGACATTGAGTCTATGAGCAAAGCAATATTTCCCGCAGAAACACTTAAAGATAAAGTGGTGCCTTTTAAAATATCTTGTTTTATTAGTCTTTCGAAAATACCTGTATGCTTGTAAGTTCATAGTTCCCAGATTCCAGACACATGCAAGAGTTTGTCCAGCATCACCGTTTGAGATTCTGGACTTTAGAGTCATCAAGCGGTCGTTGTGGTTCAGATCAGGGATCTGCAGATTGCAGACTGACTTGATATTGAACCATGTTTAGAAACAATTCAACATGGTTATAGGCCAATAACTCCCCCACCCATGCAGTAAAACACTCGCTACACTCACAAAATACCCAGGTTTCTGGCCCTGAACTATGCACATGTATACAATACCTGCAGTTCCGTCCAAACACCACACAATTCCCCCACTTGATTACTTTTCGTCATGTAAAAACACACATGTTCCTGGTGTTGCACTGACCTATTAGTTATTACTCCCTCCGTCCCAAAATAAGTGTCTTAAGTTTAGTACAACTTTGTACTAAAGCTAGTGTAAACTTGAGACACTTATTTTGGGACGGAGGGAGTACTAGCTTGTGTTTGGTTCTCCCCAGTTTTATGGTTAGGGAATGAGCTGAGTCCTATGCTGTATGTATGTTGAATTACAGCTAGCAGCTCCATATTGTGAAGTACAGAGCGCCAAAACTTCAGGACCAGTGAACAATTTATGGTTTAGATATTGGACTAACAAATTCAGCCATAAAATAATTAACATTTTTTCAGTTGTAATCAATTAAAGCATCAGGGGAGTGTAAAAGGTCGAACCCACCGACCCCCCCAAAAAATTGTGACTTACAAGAATTAGACTATTAGCAAAGCGTTTGAGAAACGTGTAGCAGTGACTTGATACTTCATTTCCAACGTACAACTTTGTGCAAACAACTGGTATAGGTACCGACACGTTGCATTCTTAGTTTGTCACCTTGTGCTCTCTCCATTTTTTTGTTGTTCATTATTTTATCCTTGATAAATTTTTGTTTTATACAGATAGGCCCCCTCATTAGTCAACTAACGCCTATGATGGAGACATCACCTGTATACTCTGTGGCAAGAGATGCATCAGGTGATTATTCACTGCATTTATCAGTTATTATTTAACTTATGAAATATTTGTGGCTTGCTGGTTGCCACTAACCTTCCATGTTATCTGTTAGTTTGTAGCTTTCGAGGTTCCTGTGCTTCATGTTATTGCATCATTGTTGCGATGCCACATGGTCTTCTGTTACTTCCGATGCTAGTATATGTGTACGTGCAATGCACGTTGATATTAGGGAGGAAATTAATTGCACGCTGATATTAGGTATGATATCAATTACACGTTAATTATGTGATTACCACAAACGTTGAAATTTGGTATGATATAATTGCATGCTAAACATGTTGAGCGCTCACCATTGGAGCAATCTAGATCGTTGGATTGTCATGGTTTGATGGCCGAGATTAATTGGATCTGCCCCTTTGGGTCTTTTTATATTGGTATAAATATAAATGTTACAAATGCCTAGTGTCAAAATGTTAGTATGATGCTAAAGTTAGAATAGAAATATGTACATTGGAAAAAGTGGTCATGAGACTGTTTTCATAGTATAACGCGTGGTGTAACTCTGTAGGGAATGCGTGGAAGGCCCTATTTGATTTAGCTGGAGGTTTGATACGGGAGTACGATCAAGAAGCTATGGTATCCGTAAGTAAATTTGTCGATCAGTTACCATCAGTAATGAATCAGGTATTATATTTATATGAATCTAACTAACATTTCATTAATGAAATGTGCTCTGACAACATGTTTGTCCATAGATATCTTTGAAATCCTGAACATACATTCTTCCCATGTTATTTACAGGTTACAGAAGGTGTATCTGAATTCAAACCAACACCACCTGAGAACCGTGAATTCTGCAAGAATTCTTACAGTGTAGCTAATACATTACTGGTACTGTTGAGAAACTTGCACTTACTTAAGCAAACCTCTTTCCGTTCTAATTTAGCATCCGTTAATGCTCCATGTATGTATTGTAGGTGAAATTCAGCGTTGATGCTATTGATGATACAGACATAATTGAGGACATCTTGAGACCCCGGGTAGACTCAATTGGTGGACAAATAAAGAAGGTCGTACTGTCAGGAACACATCTAACTCCGTGTATACAGGTACAGCTAGTCATATTTTTCATCTTCAAATGGAATTTTCGTAATCACTAAATCATGTTGAAGATGAGTCTTCTGTTAATATATGTAATACCATGGGAGGGCTGTTTTGGTTCTGGGGAGCTTATGCCCTTGAATGAACAGTAAATTCAAAATAAATAGTAAAACAATTTACAAAGTCAGATTTTATTGGTATATGTTCATGTTAGTGTAACAAGCGTGTGTGGCAATTTTCATACAAAACGGGATAGCAGTGCTTCCTGAAAAATAACAAAATTAAGTGTAACATTTGTTGTTCAGCTTGTTTTTTTTTCTGCACAGGTCAAAATGCTAAAGCTTTCCACATAAAAATTTGCAGAATTTGTATGTGACCATGAACACATCTAATTTTTATTTTTTTGGTTTTTTCACATTTGAAAAAAGCATTTTTTGGCGCGTGTGGGAGCATGTGCTCCTGGGAGCCGAATTGGATGTCCACATTCAATGTGTACAGCATTAATATTCATGTGTGCCAGGCACTAACTATAGCTATACTACAGGATGTTAAATGGCAAGTTGGTTCAGAATACACTCCAGCGGATGCTCTGGCGCAGGGCTTAAAATCATTGGCCCTCAATGAGACTAGGGTCCTCTCAAGAACTATCGCTGAATACTTCAGATCCCTTTAGAAGCTTCGATTATAATTTATTCTATGTTCATTGAAGTTCAGAATGCTGCTTATGAAGGTATGTGATACTACTGAATCTTTGTGTTACTTCTTTGGTGTAAAAACCTAGGACCATGGCTTGCATTAATCATACATTTGTTTACCACATTGGAGATGCTTTTACACACATCAGAGCCAGAACGGCAGAAATATCTGTAGAATCTATGGTACTACTATACAGTCTTCATTCAGTTTCATCACAAACATTTTGCTGGTTGCCGCTTTTCCTGATGCAGTTGGCTGGGGTGTGGGGGGTTACCATTACAAGGACACAGCAGAGTAAATATTATAGCACCTAGGACTCTGAAGAGCGACGTATTTGGACCGAGTTGAGTACGTTGGCACCGGCAGGCCGTACCACCTCTATATGGTCTGATCAAGATTTGGAGGTTGGGACCAAGCTGTTGGACTCTAGTCAGGCTATACACTGCATTTAACCCGAAATCCAAGAGAAGAACATTGATCCAATCTCAGGTATGGCACCAGCGACGCTGAGTTGGTCGTATACACCTTCCAGCAGGCAGGCAGGCAGGCCTGTCCATGCACGGCCTTCTACCGGTTGGCATTTTACGTGTAATACGACAATGTATACATCATGTGTAGATTGCCATGTTATATATTCTGTATAATACTAGTGACATCTGGGACAGTATTGTGCACATGTTGGAGAATGTTATTACAAGTGCAAGAGCTGTGAGTTATTGGTAATGAATTTCACCGGTTGGGTTAAAAGCTCGGTAAGAAGTACCGTGTCCAGTTCTAGAGAAAACTAGCCAGTTCAGATAATAGCCATATTTTTAACCTTTTCTTGTGGCTTGAATGGTGGGTGAAAAAGAGCAGCCGACGCATGGATCGACACCAGTCCATGTCCACTCGTCCGGCCTGAAAGAAAAAATATCCGCTGGGGTACGGACGCACTGCGTGAGCCCAGTTGACCGTTGTCTGCGCATCGCAACTTGTAGGCGGTGCGGACGGCTGGACGACGCTAGCCTCCGGCGATCGTCGGCGTACGTTACGTATATCGCGTGACAGCACAGCTCAGGCAGCTGGATGCTTCCTTCGACCAAATCTCCTGCTGGATCGCGATGGCGCAGCTCTAGCAAGCCACTGCCAGAGTCAGGCCAAGGCCTGGACGCGTCCGTGCATGCAGCCGCGTCCGTCTCTTGCGTTCAGACAGGTTGGCTTGGCTCGTAGAGTATCCATGCTCGATCTTGGCACTGACGAGAGAGAGAGAGAGAGAGAGAGAGAGAGGAGGCGCCCATGCTGCACGCCCATAGCTACCCGCTACCCGGCACCCAGAAACCGTCACGCCGGCCCACAGAGCCGACGGCGGTTTGCGCTCTCGGGATGCGCGCCGCGGCAAGTGGAAGCAAATGGCTGCGTTGCCCGGGGCATGGGGCCGGCCGGTAGTTTCCTGTTGATTCCTACGGCCTGGTTCGCCTTGGTGGCTGGACAACTACTCGCAGGAGTACCGAGTACCTTTATTTTTTTGCGAGAAGGAGTACCTTCCTACTCGATGGAAATGGAATCCATGTGTTTTTGCCTTGTGACTTTGTGCCATGCTCGACACTCAGTTGCGTCCTCAACTTCGATCACACAACCGAGGTGCTGTCTACGTGCATGTGTTTCACTCGTTTTTCATGGGGTTGTCCACCGTCTACGTGTTTCAATCGTGCTACCAGGTACTCTACCTCGACGGGAGATCAATGCTCGATCGACACGGCGGCAATAGCTGACCCAACTTCGTGCTTCTTGCGAACCAACAAGTCCGTGATGGAAAATGCAAGACGTCGACTACATTGCCTGTATGCATGCATGCATGTGCGCGCGTTTACATAGGACATACTGTAGGAGATACAGGACACAAACGATATACCCCGGCGCCGATGGATCACTTCCCCTACAGTGTGCATGAACAATGCCGTGCGTGATCGTTGTCTACTTGGCCACACATTAACTTCACGTGCATCGTGCTACTACAACATAATTTGGGGTTAATACACATTGATATTTATTTTAGAGTGAAGTGTATTGTGGGTCCCTGAACTATTTAAAGGGTGTCGCCTAGATCCCTGAGACTAGTTACCCACAGTGGGAGTAACATAGGTGGTAACATCACATTTATCTAGGCAAAATAGATGATGTGGCATGTAATTAATGAAGAAAAAAAAGACATGTGGGTAACATAGCTAGTTACTGTAACATCACACATATCAAAAAAAGATGAGTCTACAATGTAATAAATGAAGTGATGCATGACACTACACATATATTACTACCCACTGTGGATGTAGTAACATAGACTAGTAATATGTTACTAACATAAGCATGTTAGTAGTCTAAGTTACTACCCATTTGTGACTATTCTGAACTAGAGCCGACGGCGGTTTGCGGTCTCGGGATCCGCGCCGTCCGCAAGTGGAACCGAGTGATCGTCGGACGTGCATGGTGGCTGCGTTGCCCGGTGCATGAGCCTGGTAATTTCCTGTTAATTCCTACGGCGTGGTTCGTTTTGGTGGCTGGAGATTTGATACCTTCGTACGCAATCGAATCCATGTGTTTTTCTGCCTCGCTGTTAGCGGGAACGGGTGAAAATCGATGAAACCAGTCTTTTTCCCGAAACTTCAACACAACATGATTCTAATCTAAAAATATTTCATAAAATGGCTTTTTTTTGCATGACGTCCGGGGTTAGGGCGCCATGGTAGTGTAGCATGACGCCACAGGCTAGGGCGTCATACAAAAAGGCCAATTTCGAAAATATTTTCACATTTGGGCATTTTGTGTTGAAGTTTTGAAAAAGGGCCAGTTTTGTTGTGTTGTGTCGGTAACGGAGTACCAGAGATCTGACGCGAAATTGTGAAGTATGGCAAATCGAACATCTTTTAGAAAATTTATGTCGGGATGTGGTTAGAAAATTTAGTTTGCAAGCATGGCAATTTTTTGGCAAAAAATAAACTAAGTTGAATTTGCCATCCTCGGCAAATGTAATTTGCCATAAACAAATGTTCGATTTGCCATGATAAAAAAAATCTGATGTCAAATTTGTAGTCGGGTCCTTTTTTATTTCATTGCGCGTGGATGATATATATTTTTTGTTTTGCTTCTTATTCCATTATGTATTTGATAGTGGAACCGATCCATATTTTGGATCGCATGAAAAAGAAAAGGGAAATATCTTTTCTGAATGGTGATTTTGTGCCATGATCGACGGACATTCAGTTGCGTCGCCTCGTCGACTTTCAGATGACACATGATTCGTTTGGATTCGATCACATAACCGATGCGCTGTCTACGTGTGTTCCACATGTTTATTTGTAGGGGGAGTCCGCCGTCTACGTGTTTCAAACATGCCACCAGGTACTACTTCGCCGGAGGATTAATGCTCGATCGACACGCGGTGCGATGGCTAGCCCAACCTCGCGCTTCTTGTGACCCAACAAATTAGTGATGGAAATGTAAGACGTCGACTACATTGCCTGTATACATGCATGTGCGCACGTGTACGTAGGAAATAGGTCCCAAACGATATACCTACCCCGGCCCCGTGCCGATGGATTACTTCCCCTACAGTGTGCATGAACAACTTCACGTGCATCGACGACGACGGTGTGCTAGCGCGACACAGTTTGGGGTCGCAACAGAACCATTACACGAGAGCGACTAAATAAACATGGACTTGATCATCAGATAGTTATTTCTACAGATTAATGAAGGACTGAGACGGTATCGTGTGGTGTCGTGTCCCCTTGATTTTGCAATACAGTGGCCAGCACTGCTGGTAAATCGGGCAACCAGGGCATCCAACGCGACCAGAGTTCAGTCTCCGTCGCGTCACACCAGAGACCAGTACTCACGCCAGTGTATACAAGATCATTTTGCAGAGAACTTTGTTGTCTTCTAGGCACCTTGCTCTTGCTGTACCTGCCAAATGATATATGGTCGCAACATTGCGCCGTTTCGAACGAGTTTTAATTGGCCGGTGACGAACACACCATGTAGGATACGCCGGAAACAAGGATCCAAACACGCCGCGGCTAGCTAAGCATCTTCGTACATGCATGCATGTTCGTTCAACAGTGAGCTAGCTAATGACCGAATAATTTCGTAGGTTACACGTAGGCCACTGTTGCACATTTATTATACTTATCGCCAGGTCCAGGAAAGAAACAGATCCACGTTCGTATACGTCCATGCGTGCATGGACGGATCGGCGCGCTTGGCTCGTCGCGGTTCCCGAGGATGTACCACGTACGAAAGCAGACCCTGGCGCTGGCCATAGTGAATCGCTGCTCTTGCTTGGTCTCGCTTCGGCCAGGCAGGCGCGCCAGTGTACCGCGATAGTATCCCTCTCCCGCCACATGCTCCAATTGCCTGCCGATTCATCGATCCCTATGTGCCACCTCTCTGTAGCACGTGCGGCCTACACTGGCTAGCGGCAGCTAGGATAAGTCACATCAGTTTTTCTTATCCGTTAAATAAATATACACACATTTGTTATCTCTTTCAGCCGATAGAGTCATGCCAGGATTTCGTTTTATTTTACTACTATACATCAAAGCCAACTCAGCTAGTGGTAGTAATACACATGGACGTAGAGCATGCACGTGTGGGCAGGGACGGAGCCAGAAAATGAAGATAGGGGGGGCAAGAACTCGAAGCACCAAAATCATACTATCTCTTTCTCATTTTACAGAGCGTGCGCGTACCCTTAGGTCGTCAATTTGACCAACCTAATACAAGTCATATATTACAAAAAATATACCAACATAAACTTCAGAGTTTCTACTTTCAAAAGATATAACTTTTGTGTTATATAGTTTATATTAGGGTGATAAAATTGGCAACCTAAGTATATGCGCAAGACTTGTAAACTGAAACGGAGGTAGCAGTAGGATACGTGGTCATATGCCTAGTAAATAATGAAAGATCTAGATAGTAAATATATGTATGTTGTTCTATAATAATAAAAAATTCATATCTATTAATTTGAGTCGGTGTTACATTGCATTTCGTTTGCATTAGCATCATGTTCACATAGCAGCGAGCTTGAACCAATTGGCTTAAAATAATTATTAATTGATTCAGCCCTCTTTCTCTTTGTGTCTACACAAATACAATCAGGCATCTATTGTACGAACGTTCAGGCAATATCCATCTAGCAGGACAGAATTTGCATCATCTGATTTTGGCTAGCACGACGTGAACTACGAACACATGCTGCCAGCACGCCATTGGCAAAGACGCCTGCAAACCATAGCACGCGCCCTAGTAGATTCCTTAGAAAATTAGAATAATTAGAATTTACTAGTTTGTTGTAAATATTTGCAGTTCTACAATTCCACTTATGCAATTTGAAGGCATGAATAAACTAATCTAATGCTGAAAGTAAACTAACCCCTTTTTCTTTTGGTTTGGTCGCTCCGTGTGGCCAGCCGGCCGCAGCGTGCTCATGGTCGTGGATCGGCATCACTGCGGTTGCCCTTCCTCCTCAACGTAGAGATTCGACTCACGATAGCAGACCCTGGCGCTGGCCATAGTGAATCGATCTCTTGCTTGGTCTCGAGTAGTGGGCGCCAGTGGAAGCGCGATTAGATGAGATCTGAACCATGCGTGCCGTTTTTTAGCGATGAAACTATCTGTAGCGTGCGGCCTACACTTTTGAGCGGCAGCTAGGATAAGTCCCTTTCTCCTTTCCTATAAGATTTGGGCCTTTTATCTCTTTCAGGCCCACTATGGTCATGACAGGATTTCGTTTTATTTTACTAGACATGCCACGGACTCAGCTAGTGGTAGTAAGAAAATTAGACGTAGAGCATGATCGATATAACAGGGACGGAGCCAGAAAATGAAGATAGGGGGGCAAGAACTCGCCCCACCAAAATCATAATCTCTTTCTCATTTACAGAGTCTGCAGTATTTTAGGTCGTCAATTTGACCAACCTAATACAAGTCATATATTACAAAAATATACCAACATAAACTTGAGTTTCTACTTTCAAAAGATATAACTTTTGTGTTATATAGTTTATATTAGGGTGATAAAATTGGCAACCTAAGTATATGCGCAAGACTTGTAAACTGAAACGGAGGTAGCAGTAGGATACGTGGTCATATGCCTAGTAAATAATGAAAGATCTAGATAGTAAATATATGTATGTTGTTCTATAATAATAAAAAATTCATGTCTATTAATTTGAGTCGGTGTTACATTGCATTTCGTTTGCATTAGCATCATGTTCACATAGCAGCGAGCTTGAACCAATTGGCTTAAAATAATTATTAATTGATTCAGCCCTCTTTCTCTTTGTGTCTACACAAATACAATCAGGCATCTATTGTACGAACGTTCAGGCAATATCCATCTAGCAGGACAGAATTTGCATCATCTGATTTTGGCTAGCACGACGTGAACTACGAACACATGCTGCCAGCACGCCATTGGCAAAGACGCCTGCAAACCATAGCACGCGCCCTAGTAGATTCCTTAGAAAATTAGAATAATTAGAATTTACTAGTTTGTTGTAAATATTTGCAGTTCTACAATTCCACTTATGCAATTTGAAGGCATGAATAAACTAATCTAATGCTGAAAGTAAACTAACCCCTTTTTCTTTTGGTTTGGTCGCTCCGTGTGGCCAGCCGGCCGGCAGCGTGCTCATGGTCGTGGATCGGCATCACTGCGGTTGCCCCTTCCCTCCTCAACGTAGAGATTCGACTCACGATAGCAGGCGGCCGGCGGCCGGCGGCAGGCTCGATCTCAGGCGGCAGGAGTAGTGGGGAGGTTGGAAACGAAGCGATTAGATGAGATCTGAACCATGCGTATGTTTTTTTAGCGATGAAACTATGTGTACGTGCGTACTGTTTTGAGCCTGGCCCAGTGGCCCTTTCTCCTTTCCTATAAGATTTGGGCCTTTTATCAGTACATGGCCCACTATGGGAAGGACAGCCGCACAGGGGGGGCGAGACATGCCACGGACTCTGTGCGTACGAAGAAAATTAGCTGGTAACTGATCGATATAACGGGGCGACGCGATCGTTGGGGGGGGTCTCGCCCCCCCTCGTCCCCCCTTGAATCCGTCCCTATTTACAGGCGTCTGCAGTACTTTCTAGGTCGTCAATTTGACCAACCTAATACAAGTCATATATTACAAAAATATACCAACATAAACTTGAGTTTCTACTTTCAAAAGATATAACTTTTGTGTTATATAGTTTATATTAGGGTGATAAAATTGGCAACCTAGGTATATGCGCAAGACTTGTAAACTGAAACGGAGGTAGCAGTAGGATACGTGGTCATATGCCTAGTAAATAATGAAAGATCTAGATAGTAAATATATGTATGTTGTTCTATAATAATAAAAAATTCATGTCTATTAATTTGAGTCGGTGTTACATTGCATTTCGTTTGCATTAGCATCATGTTCACATAGCAGCGAGCTTGAACCAATTGGCTTAAAATAATTATTAATTGATTCAGCCCTCTTTCTCTTTGTGTCTACACAAATACAATCAGGCATCTATTGTACGAACGTTCAGGCAATATCCATCTAGCAGGACAGAATTTGCATCATCTGATTTTGGCTAGCACGACGTGAACTACGAACACATGCTGCCAGCACGCCATTGGCAAAGACGCCTGCAAACCATAGCACGCGCCCTAGTAGATTCCTTAGAAAATTAGAATAATTAGAATTTACTAGTTTGTTGTAAATATTTGCAGTTCTACAATTCCACTTATGCAATTTGAAGGCATGAATAAACTAATCTAATGCTGAAAGTAAACTAACCCCTTTTTCTTTTGGTTTGGTCGCTCCGTGTGGCCAGCCGGCCGGCAGCGTGCTCATGGTCGTGGATCGGCATCACTGCGGTTGCCCCTTCCCTCCTCAACGTAGAGATTCGACTCACGATAGCAGGCGGCCGGCGGCCGGCGGCAGGCTCGATCTCAGGCGGCAGGAGTAGTGGGGAGGTTGGAAACGAAGCGATTAGATGAGATCTGAACCATGCGTATGTTTTTTTAGCGATGAAACTATGTGTACGTGCGTACTGTTTTGAGCCTGGCCCAGTGGCCCTTTCTCCTTTCCTATAAGATTTGGGTCTTTTATCAGTACATGGCCCACTATGGGAAGGACAGCCGCACAGGGGGGGCGAGACATGGCACGGACTCTGTGCGTACGAAGAAAATTAGCTGGTAACTGATCGATATAACGGGGCGACGCGATCGTGGTGGGGGTCTCGCCCCTCGTCCCCCTTGAATCCGTCCCTGCGTGTGGGCGCGCCAAGAGCTGAGAGAGACGGACCGGATCCGGCGCCACCTGGCTGATTCCACCAATTTAGGCGTGATTACATACACATACATGCATGCATGCACCTGGGACACCATCCAGTAAGCACGTCACATGCAGATGCAATGCCGTATCTATCCAGTCTTAATGATCTTGTAATGATCGATCGGCTTTATCCAGAGCCGGCGGAGGGTCACGCTCACGCTCCGGCCGATCAAGAAGCTTTGGCCTGGTCTTGGTCTTGGATACCCTCCTTGACCCTCTGTTATCCTCGTGCCCGCGCCCGCCGGACCGGCGCCTTGTCCCAAACAAGCGGCGATCTCGGCTATACTCGCCGGTTGTTTTCATCTGCACGTGCTGCGCTCACCTAGCTAGCTTGTCAATGGCATCCATGCATGCAGCACTTGATGCGCGCCCTGTGAATGTGTGGTTGTTAGCCACAAGTTTTTGTTTTTTTTGTTTACAGTGTGGTTAGATACAGATACAGTAGCAAGTTTGGTACGTGCGTGGACGCCCAAGTTGCATGCGCCCGGTCCAGTGCCGCGCGCGCGCACCCGAATGATCGGCGGGTGTATGCAGGTGCACCGTGCACGCATGCATGCAGCAGCGCAATGCAAGTGGACGCGGCGCCCACGTAGTGAACGATAGATCGTGCGTGTCTGTCCCCGTCCTGCCGCCTGCCGCCTGCCGCGCCGCGGCATTGATGACGCCGCCCGGACATGCACACAGCACGACCGCGATCCGTACGTGCCTGAAATCAAAGCGCACGCGCACGGGGGAGAATCTCCCCGCCCCGCCCCGGCGCGCCCGCGGACCGTGCCGACGGCCGTGAGTTCACGGCAGACACCGGTGTGTATTTGTCACAGCTCGCAACCGAGACGTGTTCAGTGCGAACAAACGGAGACTCTCACGCGGCCACTTCTGGGTCCAACCAAAACATCAGCGCACAAGAGCTCGTCTTTCAGTAGAACCCTTTTCTTCAACTTGATCTATTACATTACTACTCAAACAATCATGTAGGGGAAAAGGGGGACGAAGAACCGGAGAAACGTTGCTGTCGTCGGCCCATCGCCGGCTAACATTGACGAGCCGCTTAAAATACTGGAGTAACTTTTTGCTCGCCTGGCACTCTGGTGTCTGTCTGTACACCACCCACCGTGGGGGTCTGGGGGAGCAGTACTGCAAGCTTAATTTAAAACTCTCTCTTTTAGAGTTGGAACTTAACTTAATTAGTTCTTTTTATTTAACATTAATAAAGAGCCGCTAAGGACATGAAAGCATGTCTTCGTCGTTTGCCTCGCCACTTTGCTGCCCCCCTCGAACGAACGATCTCATTAAACTCACGGTCCTAATTAATCTAGTCGTCGATCACCGATAAGCTTCACTAACTTAATCGCCGGTTTTCCTCATACGCTGCCACGTCCCATATTCCCTCCGGCGCCGGCCCGTGGGGCACGAATATTTATATCTTTATTGCATGTAGTGATATTAGTATATCAAGCAAAACGATAGGGAGAGCAGGTCGATCACTTGGTATTCTCCCTATGATTGATCGCAATGGTTCATGCATGCATGTCATGCTTTGGCGGGAATCAAATCCTACTAGCTGACAAGCGGCAACATCATTTTTAGATTTGACGATCGAGCAAGCCTCCAACCGCTCATCTAGTGCTAGACATCTCGTCCTTGGAGGTTAAGAGAGAATCTCAAGGACCCCCTAGATGCCTTTGTCAAATCACCGAATGGCTTCCTCGGGAGAAGACTAATGGCGCAAAATAGGACAAACGGTCTCCGGCTGTTGATTTGTTTGGACATTCTTGCGGTTGGCATTGGAATTGGACTCCCTATTTAATCATCATCTTAAAGAAAAAAAAGGTTAGGTGCCAACCGTTTGCAATTTGTCAATATCTACCGTATGAACTGATCCTACCACGTCGAGGGTGACCCATCAGCGGATCCACGGTATATATGCATGCTTCCCTCACGACACAAAACATGTCGCTTGGAATCCATGTCACACAGATTTTTGACGGTTTACTGATAATTTATTAGTGGTGGACAGCGATAATTGCCAGTCCGACGTCAATATCCATGCAAAATTTTGCCATGTTAGACTCTTAGAACAAATGCTATGTTTGTGTGCACTGTATGAACAAATTCCCACAATGTTTACTGCTTTCCAGATAACCCACAATATTTTTTTCAGATTTTTGTAGTATTTAAAAATGTGTTTTCTAAAGTGGGTTTATATGTATCCGGGTTTATCCATACACTTCCTCTTTTAGATCTATATACATGACAAAAACTGCAAAGTCAATTGAAAACTAAGATTTTCTTAGTCGACTGAGACAGTGCTACATATTTTTTGCTCCGTATGAACATATTATTACACCATGGTGAACATTGCTTTTCTTTCCTTCTTTATAAACAAATTTGCAAAATAAGCTACTAATAAATAAGACTTTCGTTGGAATATTAGGCAAATTCATGATTAGTTTCGGTAAATTATTCATGACTAGAACAAAAAATAACATGCAACAATCTAGCATACTAGATGAACAGGAAAACATGCACAACAACGTCGCATATATAACAACAATTACAATTAGAGACATGGACAGATCACGATGAACGTACTTTTCGTTAGGTGCTGCAGGAGCAATGTTGTTTTTTGATATTTTTTTTAACAATAGGAGCGATGTTGTTGGCGACGATCTGTTGCTGATGGCATTGAAGACGACGATGAGTAGTGCCGCTCAACTTGGACGGAAGACGACCTGTGATGATAAACTTGAACAGTCATGCAGAGCACTTCCCAAAAAACTAATTCGTTCTCTTCCAGTGCAGGATCACAAGGATCAATGGTTCTGTAGACCTGATCTCCACATGCCGACAACTTGTCTGCCAAGAAATAAAAAAACATAACGATAAAAGGAAGTTGTGCCTCTGCAAGACAGCGGACTGGATTTCGGCGAACCATGCACGCGCAGCCCCACCCAGAGCCTGTGTCTGGCCAGGCGAGGCGAGCGAGCACGCATGTGTGGTCTTTCATTTCTCTTCTCAACACATCACTTAGTATGATGGAGAGAACCCACTATATAAAGAGGTCAAATACTTTCTCCACTAGCAGTAACTAAACTTTAGCACCATCACTTGCCATTTTTGCATGGGCCTCTCTGAGATTTCGTAAACTGTACCTGGGCTATGCCCGTTATTTCTAACAACCCCCATCAGATCTCAAATACCCATTCAGAGATTTGACCTTTCTCGCTACTTTTTTTAATATACTATTGTTTCAGACTGTTAAGTTGAACTTCTGCCTAGAGTTTTAAGCCACATTCATTCACAACTTGACAATGGACTATGCATTGAATTGCTAGTTTGTGGAAACAAGTTTCACTCAAAGTCTTAACCAGTACCTGGCTGCCAGTACGCTACCCCGCAGTTTGGACCATATACGTCGTACTCCCTGGTCTATTCGCGAGCTTACTAGAAATCATACAAGTCTCATAGACTGTGATGTTTATAGTGAGGGCTCATATAGGTGCGTTTTCCAAGATTACTCTGTAGGACAACATCTTTAATAATCCTGGCTGATAGAACCGCATTAAGGCATGTTGCCAACCTGCCTTACACCTCTGAGCATTACAACTCTGAGTTTTGCATCTTCATATAGAGTTGGTTACATGTTACTCTGGTCGGCTAACAATAGCTTGTTATTCCCAGGTCCTAAATCACGGCATCTCTGATCACAAATGTTGGGTTACTATTATGGTGTAACATCTATGGATCTCATACCCATTGATGACCCACAAGTATAAGCGATCGCAACAGTCTTCAAGGATAGTATTTCATCAAATTTTATTAATTTGACACAAGGGGAGTCGAAGAATATTTATAAGTCTTAACAGTTGAGTTGTTAATTCATCCACATCTGAGATGTTATTTCTCCGTAGAAATTATCAGTAGCACAACAGTATGATAGTTTTGATAATAGTGATAACAATAGCAATGGTAACAGTAACAGTGACAATAACAATTTTGTAGTAGTTGGAACACTAGCAGCAATAGTAGTAACTAAGCAAAGACAATATGAGCAAAGTGTAGGCGTTGGACCAGTGATGGATATTTGTATGGATGACATTCATCATGTAACAGTCACAACCTAGAGCGATACACAATAGCTCCAATTCATCAATTTAATATAGGCATGTATTTCGTATATAGTCATATGTGGTTATAGTAAGAACTTGCATAACATCTTTTGTTCTACCCTCCCGTGGCAGCGGGGTCCATAAGGAAATCTAAGAGTAATTAAGGCCTTCTTTTAATAGAGAACTAGATCAAACCACTAACACATGGTGAATACATGAAATCAAATTACCGTTATCCCCGGAGAGTATCCCAATTATTATCACCTTGGGTTCTATGGTTCAGAACAATAACTCACATATATTCATGAAAATATAATAGGTTCAGATCTAAAATCATGGCACTCGGGCCCTAGTGACAAGCATTAATCATAACAAAGTCATAGCAACATCAATATCAGAATATAGTGAATACTAGGGACCAAACCATAACAAATTGACTCAAATACATTACAAATCCCATCCATCTCCATCACCATGCAACAAGCTTACGAAGGAATTACTTATTTCCAGTGGTGAGCATCATGGAATTGTTGATGACGAAAGGTTGAAGATGACGACGGCGGCGAATCCCCCTCTCTAGAGCCCCGAACGGACTCTAGATCAGCCCTCCCAATGAAGAACAGGAGGTGGCGGTGCCTCTGTATTGTAGAACACGATGAAACTTTTTCTCTTTTTTTTGTCAGGAAGCCGGTACTTATGGAGGTGGGATTAGGTCAGAAGGAGCCACATGGGCCCCACAAGACATCAGGGTGCGCCCAGGGGGTAGGCACACCCTGCTGCCTTGTGAGCAGCTGGTGGCCTCCATCTGGTGGATATTTGTACCAATATTTTATTTATTTATTCAATAAAAAAATCTCCGCCAAGTTTAATCCAATTTTGAGAACTTTCATTCCGCACAAAAACAACACCATGGTAGTTCTGCTGAAAACAGCGTGAACCTAGGTTAGTTTCATTCAAATCATGGAAATTAGACTCCAAAACAAGAGCAAAAGTGTTTGAAAAATAAGATATGTTGGAGACGTATCAACTCCGCCAAGCTTAACTCATTTATTGTCCTCAAACAATTCAGTAGATAAACTCAAAATGACAAAGAAATTTTTTTACAAACTCTTTTGTTTTTGTTACCGCATATAAGCTTAACTTGCAACCAAGTTTTCAGCAAAGATCATGAACTAGTCATGTGAATGATAAGTATCGTGGTGGGCGCATGACAGATGCCAAAGGATGGCAAAAGAGAGGGACAAGCTCGAGGGCACCTGTGGGCTCCAGAGGCGAGGTCGACATGAGCGAGCGATGGACGCAAGACATACCCAGGTTTGGGGCTCTCCGGAGAGATAACACCCCTAGTCCTGTCGAGTGTGGTTTATATGTGGGTGCTACAAGCTTGCTCCTGGAGCTGTTTTGGGGAGGAAGGAAGACAGGCCAAAGCATAGGCCGCTCCTTCTCCTTGCGTGTGTATTCTACTGATGATCTGATCGTATGTGCTCTCCGTTGGGAAACGTTGCATGGAAAACAAAAAAATTCTACGCACACACAATGATCTATCCATGGAGATGCATAGCAACGAGGGGGGGGGGGGGGAGAGTGTGTCTACGTACCCTCGTAGACTGTAAGCGGAAGTGTTTCACAACGCGGTTGATGTAGTCGAACTTTCTTCATGCTCCACCGATCGAGTACCGAACGTACGACACCTCCGAGTTCTGCACACGTTCAGCTCGGTGACGTCCCTCGCCTTCTTGATCCAGCAAGCTGTCGAGATTGTAGATGAGTTCCGTCAGCACGACGGCGCGGTGAAGGTGATGGTGAATTGATCCGCGCAGGACTTCACCTAAGCACCGCGAGAATATGACCGAGGGTGTAAACTATGGAGGGGGGCGCCACACACGGCTAACAATTGATGTTGTGTGTTCTAGGCACCCCCCCTCCCCACATGTATATAGGTGGGAGGGGAGGAGAGTCAGCCAGGGGGCACCCAAGTAGGCCGAATCCTACTTGGGGTCTTCCCCAATTCGGCCTCCCCAGGGGGAAAAGGGAGGGGGAAGGAGAGAAGGAAGGGGGGGGGGGGCGAACCCCTCTTTCCCTTCTCCCACTTGGCCTCCTTCCATGGCGTGGGGGCGCCACCCCCTGTGGGTTGGTGTGCTCCCTCTCATGGCCCGCCCATATATTCCCCCGGGGGGTTCCGGTACTCCGATAAATACCCGATACACTCCGAAACACTACCGTGTCCGAATACAATCGTCCTATATATCAATCTTTACCTCTCGACCATTTTGAGACTCCTCGTCATGTCCATGATCTCATCCGGGACTCCGAACAACATTCGGTCACCAAATCACATAACTCATATAATACAATATCATCATCGAACGTTAAGCGTGTGGACCCTACGGGTTCGAGAACTATGTAGACATGACCGAGATAGCTCTCCGGTCAATAACTAATAACGGAACCTGGATGATCATATTGGCTCCTACATATTCTACGAAGATCTTTATTGGTCGAACCGTTATGAATACATACGTTATTCCCTTTGTCCATCGGTATGTTACTTGCCCGAGATTTGATCATCGATATCTACATACCCAGTTCAATCTCGTTACCGGCAAGTCTCTTTACTCGTTCCGTACTACATCATCCTGCAACTAACTCATTATTCACTTTGCTTGCAAGTCTTCTTATGATGTGCATTATCGAGAGGGCCCAGAGATACCTCTCCGATACTCGGAGTGACAAATCCTAATCTCGATCTATGCCAACCCAACAAACACCTTTGGAAATACCTGTAGAGCATCTTTATAATCACCCAGTTACGTTGTGACGTTTGATAGCACACAAGGTATTCCTTCAGTATCCGGGAGTTGCATAATCTCATAGTCGAAGGAATATGTATTTGACATGAAGAAAGCAATAGCAATAAAACTGAACGATCATGCTAAGCTAGCGGATGGGTCTTGTCCATCACATCATTCTCCTAATGATGTGATCCAGTTATCAAATGACAACTCATGTCCATGGTTAGGAAACCTTAATCATATTTGATCAATGAATTAGTCTAGTAGAGGCTCACTAGGGACACAGTGTTTGTCTATGTATTCACACATGTATTTGGGTTTCCGATCAATATAATTCCAACATGAATAATAAACATTTATCATGAATAAGGAAATATAAAATAACAACTTTATTATTGCCTCTAGGGCATATTTCCTTCAATCTCCCACTTGCACTAGAGTCAATAATCTAGATTACATTGTAATGATTCTAACACCCGTGGAGTCTTGGTGCTGATCATGTTTTGCTCGTGGAAGAGGCTTAGTCAACGGGTCTGCTACATTCAGATCCGTATGTATTTTGCAAATCTCTATGTATCCCTCCTTGACTTGATCACAGATGGAGTTGAAGCGTCTCTTGATGTGTTTGGTTCTTTTGTGAAATCTGGATTCCTTCGCTAAGGCAATTGCTCCACTATTGTCACAAAAGATTTTCATTGGACCCGATGCACTAGGTATTACACCTAGATCGGATATGAACTCCTTCATCCAAACTCCTCATTTGCTCCTTCTGAAGCAGCTATGTACTCCGCTTCACACGTAGATCCCGCCACGACGCTCTGTGTGTAACTGCACCAACTGATAGCTCCATTATTCAATATAAATATGTATCCGGTTTGTGATTTAGAGTCATCCAGATCAGTGTCAAAACTAGCATAGATGTAACCATTTACGACGAGCTCTTTGTCACCTCGTAAATGAGAAACATATCCTTAGTCCTTTTCAGGTACTTCAGGATGTTCTTGACCGCTGTCCAGTGATCCACTCCTGGATTACTTTGGTCCTCCCTGCTAAACTTATAGCAAGGCACACATGAGGTCTGGTACACAGCACAACATACATGATAGAACCTATGGCTGTGGCATAGGGAATTACTTTCATTTTCTCTCTATCTTCTGCAGTGGTCGGGCATTAAGTCTGACTCAACTTCACACCTTGTAACACAGGCAAGAACCCTTTCTTTGACTGATCCATTTTGAACTTCTTCAAACTTTATCAAGGTATGTGCTTTGTGAAAGTCCTATTAAGCGTCTTGATCTATCTCTATAGATCTTGATGCCTAATATATAAGCAACTTCACCGATGTCTTTCATTGAAAAGCTCTTATTCAAGTATCATTTTATGCTATCCAGAAATTCTATATAATTTCCAATCAACAATATGCCATCCACATATAATATTAGAAATGCTACAGAGCTCCCACTCACTTTCTTGTAAATACAGGCTTCTCCGAAAGTCTGTATAAAACCATATGCTTTGATCACCTCATCAAAGCGTATATTCCAACTCCGAGATGCTTGCATCGGTCCATAGATGGATCGCCAGAGCTTGCACACTTTGTTAGCACCTTTAGGGTCAACAAAACCTTCTGGTTGCATCATATACAACTCTTCTTTAAGAAATCAATTAAGGAATGCAGTTTTGACGTCCATTTGCCAGATTTCATAATCATAAAATGCGGCAATTGCTAACATGATTCAGACAGACTTAAGCATCGCTACGGGTGAGAAAGTCTCATCATAGTCAACTCCTTGAACTTGTCGACAGTAACATTACCATCAGCGTCAGTCTTCTTCTTGAAGATCCATTTATTCTCTATGGCTCGCCGATTATCGGGCAAGTCCACCAAAGTCCATACTTTGTTCTCATACATGGATCCTATCTCAGATTTCATGGCCTCAAGCTATTTATCGGAATCTGGGCTCATCATAGCTTCTTCATAGTTCGTAGGTTCATCATGATCTAGTAACATGACTTCCAGAACAGGATTACCATACCACTCTGGTGCGGAACATGCTCTATTCGACCTACGAGGTCCAGTAGTAACTTGATCTGACATTTCATGATCATCATCATTAGCTTCCTCTCTAGCTGGTGTAGGCATCATGGCAACGGATTTTTCTGATGAGCTACTTCCATTTTGAGAGAAGGTGCAATTACCTCATCAAGTTCTACTTTCCTCCCACTCACTTTTTTTGAGTGAAACTCCTTCTCTAGAAAGTTTCCATTCTTGGCAACAAATATCTTGCCTTCGGATTTGTGGTAGAAGGTGTACCCAATTGTTTCCTTAGGGTATCCTATGAATACATACTTATCCGATTTGGGTTTGAGCGTATCAGACTGAAGCCTTTTGACATAAGTGTCGCAACCCCAAACTTTAAGAAACGACAGCTTAGGTTTCTTGCCAAAGCACAGTTCATATGGTGTCGTCTCGACGGATTTAGACGGTGCCCTATTTAATGTGAATGCAACTGTCTCTAATGCATAACCCCAAATAAATAGTGGTAAATCGGTAAGAGACATCATAGAATGCATCATATCTAATAAAGTACGGTTACGACGTACAGACACACCATTACGCTGTGGTGTCCCAGGTGGCGTGAGTTGTGAAACTATTCCACATTGTTTTAAATGAAGGCCAAACTCGTAACTCAAATATTCGCCTCCGCAATCAGATCGTAGAAACTTTATTTTCTTGTTACGACGATTCTCCACTTCACTCTGAAATTCTTTGAACTTTTCAAATGTAGATATTACCATATCTGCTCAAATCATCTGTGAAGGTCAGAAAATAACGATACCCGCCGCGAGCCTCAACACTCAACGGACCTCATACATCGATATGTATTATTTCCAATAAGTCATTAGCTCGCTCCATTGTTCCGAATAATGGAGTTTTAGTCATCTTTCCCATGAGGCATGTGATACGTCTCCAACGTATCTATAATTTTTTATTGTTCCATGCTATTATATTACCCGTTTTGGATGTTCAATGGGCTTTATTATACACTTTCATATTATTTTTGGGACTAACCTATTAATCGGAGGCCCATCCCAAATTGTTGTTTTTTTTGCCTATTTCAGTGTTTCGAAGGAAATGAATATCAAACGGAGTCCAAACGGAATGAAACCTTCGAGAACATGATTTTCGGAACAAACGTGATCCAGAGGACTTGGAGTGGACGTCAAGCAATCAACGAGGAGGCCACGAGGCAGGGAGGCGCGCCTGCCCAATGGGCACGCCCCCACCCTTGTGGGCCCCTCGTAGCTCTCCTGACAGACCTCTTTCACCTATATATACTCATATACCCTGGAAACATCAGAACAAGAGCCAAAACCCTATTTCCACCGCCGCAACCTTCTGTACCCGTGAGATCCCATCTTGGGGCCTTTTCCGGCGCTCCGCCGGAGGGGGCATTGATCATGGAGGGCTTCTACATCAACACCATAGCCTCTCCGATGATGTGTGAGTAGTTTACCTCAGACCTTCGGGTCCATAGTTATTAGCTAGATGACTTCTTCTCTCTCTTTGGATCTCAATACAAAGTTCTCCTCTATCTTCTTGGAGATCTATTTGATGTAACTCTTTTTGCGGTGTGTTTTTCAAGATCCGATGAATTGTGGGTTTACGATCAAGATTATCTATGAACAATATTTGAATCTCCTCCGAATTCTTTTATGTATGATTGGTTATCTTTGCAAGTCTCTTCGAATTATCAGTTTGGTTTGGCCTACTAGATTGATCTTTCTTGCAATGGGAGAAGTGCTTAGCTTTGGGTTCAATCTTGCGGTGCTCGATCCCAGTGACAGTAGGTGAAATGACACGTATCGTATTGTTGTCATCGAGGATAAAAAGATGGGGTTTATATCATATTGCATGAGTTTATCCCTCTACATCATGTCATCTTGCTTAAGCGTTACTCGTTCTTATGAACTTAATACTCTAGATGCATCTTTGGATAGCGGTCGATGTGTGGAGTAATAGTAGTAGATGCAAAGGTGAGTCGGTCTACTTGTCACAGACGTGATGCCTATATACATGATCATACCTAGATATTTTCATAACTATGCTCAATTCTATCAATTACTCAACAGTAATTTGTTCACCCACCGTAATACTTATGCTATCTTGAGAGAAGCCACTAGTGAAACCTATGGCCCTCGGGTCTATTTTCCATCATATTAATCTCCAGTCAGCAAGCTATTTCTGGCACCGTTTATTTTGCTTTCTTTACTTTTAGTCTTTATCATAAAAATACCGAAAAATATTATCTTATCATCTCTATCAGATCTCACTTTTGCAAGTGGTCGTGAAGGGATTGACAACCCCTTTATCGCGTTGGTTGCAAGGTTCTTATTTGTTTGTGTAGGTACGAGGGACTGGAGCGTGGTCTCCTACTGGATTGATACCTTGGTTCTCAAAAACTGAGGGAAATACTTACGCTACTTTACTACATCACCCTTTCCTCTTCAAGGGAAAAACCAACGCAGTGCTCAAGAGGTAGCAGCATGGTTCGTAAGTTCAAATGATTCATAATCAAGTGATTCCAAAAGCACATCTGCAAGGAGTTTCTTCATGCGCTTTACACCAATATGACCTAAATGGCAGTGCCACAAATATGTTGCACTATCATTATCAACTTTGCATCTTTTGGCATCAATATTATGAATATGTGTATCACCACAATCGAGATTCAACAAAAATAGACCACTCTTCAAGGGTGCATGACCATAAAAGACATTACTCATATAAACTGAACAACCATTATTCTCTGATTTAAATGAATAACTGTCTCACACTAAACAAGATCCAGATATAATGTTCATGCTCAACACTGGCACCAAATAACAATTATTCAGGTCTAATACTAATCCCGAAGGTAGATGTAGAGGTAGCATGCCGACGGCGATCACATCGACCTTGGAACCATTCCCGACGCACATTGTCACCTCTTCCAGCCAATCTTTGTTTAATCCGTAGCCCCTGTTTCGAGTTACAAATATGAGCAACCGAACTAGTATCAAATATCCAGGCGCTACTACGAGCATTATTAAGGTACACATCAATAACATGTATATCAAATATACCTTTGTTCACTTTGCCATCCTTCTTATCCGCCAAATACTTGGGGCAGTTTCCCTTCCAGTGACCAGTCCCTTTGTAGTAGAAGCACTCAGTTTCAGGCTTGGGGCCAGCTTTGGGCTTCTTCCCGGGAGTGGCAACTTGCTAGACATTCTTCTTGAAGTTCCCCTTCTTTCCCTTGCCCTTTTTCTTGAAACTAGTGGTCTTGTTAACCATCAACACTTGATGCTCCTTCTTGATTTCTACCTCCGTAGCTTTGAGCATTGCGAAGAGCTCGGGAATTGTCTTGGACATCCCTTGCATATTATAGTTCATCACGAAGCCTTTGTAGCTTGGTGGCAGTGATTGAAGAACTCTGTCAATAACACTATCATCTGGAAGATTAACTCACAGCCGAGTCAAGTGATTATGATACCCAGACATTCTGAGTATGTGTTCACTTATAGAACTGTTCTCCTCCATCTTGCAGCTATAGAACTTGTTAGAGACTTCATATCTCTTAACTCGGGCATTTGCTTGAAATATTAACTTCAACTCCTGGAACATCTCATATGGTCCATGACATTCAAAACGTCTTTGAAGTCCCGATTCTAAGCTGTAAAGCATGGCACACTAAACTATCGAGTAGTCATCAGATCGAGCTTGCCAAACGTTCATAACATCAGCATCTTCTCCTGCAGCAGGCCTTTCACCTAGCGGTGCATCAAGGACATAATTCTTCTGTGCAGCAATGAGGATAATCCTCAAGTTACGGACCCAATCCGTGTAGTTGTCACCATCATCTTTCAACTTAGCTTTCTCTAGGAACGCATTAAAATTCAAGGGAACGGTAGCACGGGCCATTGATCTACAACATAGATATGCAAATAATATCAGGATTAAGTTCAATTAATCAAATTACTTAAGAACTCCCACTTAGATAGACATCCCTCAAGTCTCTAAATGATACGTGATCCAAATCAAGTAAACCATGTCCGATCATCACGTGAGGTGGAGTAGTCATCAGTGGTGAACATCTCTATGTTGATCATATCTACTATATGCGTTCGACCTTTCGGTCTCCAGTGATCCGAGGCCATGTCTGTGCATGCGAGGCTCATCAAGTTTAACCCGAGTATTCCGCATGTGCAAAACTGTCTTGCACCCATTGTATGTGAATGTAGAGTATATCGCACCCGATCATCACGTCGTGTCTCAACACGACGAACTGTTGCAATGGTGCGTACTCAGGGAGAACACTTATACCTTGAAATTTTAGTTAAGGGATCATCTTATAATGCTACCGCCGTACTAAGAAAAATAAGATGCATAAAAGATAAACATCATAAGCAATCAAAATATGTGACATGATATGGCCATCATCATCTTGTACTTTTGATCTCCATCTCCAAAGCGTCGTCATGATCTCCATCGTCACCGGCTCGACATGTTTGAGGGAGTCCTGGATTACGGGGTCCTCGGGCCTCTGGGCTATGTGACGTGGGACGGACTGATGGGCCGTGAAGATACAAGACGGAAGACTTCCCCCCGTGTCCGGATGGGACTCTCCTTGGCGTGGAAGGCAAGCTTGGCTTACGGATATGAAGATTCCTTTATCTATAAACCGACTCTGTACAACCCTAGCCCCCTCCAGTGTCTATATAAACTGGAGGGTTTAGTCCGTAGAGACAGTCATAATCATACAGACTAGACATCTAGGTTTATACATTACGATCTCGAGGTAGATCAACTCTTGTAACCCCTATACTCATCAAATTCAATCAAGCGGGAAGTAGGGTATTACCTCCATTAAGAGGGCCCGAACCTGGGTAAATATCGTGTCCCCTGCCTCATGTTACCTTCGATCCTCAGACGCACAGTTCGGGACCCCCTACCCGAGATCTGCCGGTTTTGACACTGACATTGGTGCTTTCATTGAGAGTTCCTCCGTGTCGTCGATAGAGGGATTGATGGCTCACCTTGTCATCAACGACAGAATCACTTCTGGAGGAACCCTAGTTTCGGGGCAGACCCTCCGGCTCGGCAGCTTCACTATGGGCGCCCGTTCTTCCGTTAAGCCTAAGGCAGCCCCCAAGTCGCCAGAAATCATCTCCGCATTGACCCCGAATAGTTCGACAAGATGGATCCGGCAGATATAGCTTCTTTGAATGAGCTTCTAGATCGCATCGCTGCCTTGGGAGTCACAACCGACTATGATCAGATTGGGCTTAAACCCGATCAGAGTGAAATCAAATCTCCACCGGTCACCCATTAGGTAGTGGTTGTGGAGGAACAAGCCGACAATAACTCTTCTCCTACGTTGAGGACAAATTATGTTCGGATTTCCGAGTCCGGAGAGCCGGATACCCATCTTTGGAAGGACACTTCCTGTCCTCCGAACACAAAATTGGACGTGAAGCCTGATAATTCACCGGACACTCCGGAGCCCGGGACGGTAACCCCGGAGATTCTTCAAACTCCGGATTCCACAGTGGGTCAGGGTGCGAATTTAAGCCCGCCCACCCACCACAAGCAATATTCGCCAAGAAATTCCGGCCCTCCAGACATATGTGACCTAATGTATGTGCGGCAGCAGCCTCGAGAGACAGTGCACCACTTTTGGGCCAGATTCCTCCTTGTTAAAAACAAGATAAAAGACTGCTGCGACGACGACGCAATTTCAGTATTTCGCAACAACTGTACGGATGAGGGAATCCTTAATGCCCTCAACCGCCATCGCGTACTGCACTTTGCAGATTTGGCACACATAGTACAGAAGTACTGCGCAATGGAAAGCTCCTGGAAAACTCAAACGGCTCGCTGGGAACCGCAGGCCTTTAAGCCATCTCCTGGACGAGCAAAAAGGATTCCCCGCCCGTGGGTCACCTGATTATCACCCCGTAGACAAGAAAATTAAGCCCTTTACGGGACATAGAACTGTCTTCGAGGAATGGCTCGATAGGCCATGTAAAATACACATGATGCCGAATACCGAACCAACTCACAACCTACGTGCATGTAGGATACTCCGGCAAGTGGCCAAGAGCAGCGAGGGTATCCTCACCAACACTACCCCAGAGAAGTACTCTTCGGAGGACGACCATCCTGAAGTATTCACGGTCTTCGAGACTTTCTCATCAAATAATCGGCGCAAACGGGCGCTCCGCGACCTCACCGAAGTCTGCCAAGTAGAAGCAATAAACCATTGGAATGATACGGCGATTACTTTCAATGCCGATGACGAACCAAGATCCTGCTCAGTCCGTGCACCAGCCACTCTGGTCCTAAACCCAATCGTGGATGGCTTTCGGCTCACTAAAGTGCTAATGGACGGTGGCAGCGGACTGAACCTCATCTATGAGGACACGCTCAATAAAACGCAAATGGACAAGAGTCGCATTGAGCAGAGCAATACATCCTTCAGGGGAATCATCCCCAGCAAGGAAGCAAGATGCTCAGGGAAAATTAAACTGGATGTGGTATTCAGCACACCAGAAATCTATAGGTCTGAAGAGATAATCTTCCAAGTGACTCCTTTCAACAACGGATATCATGCCCTGTTAGGGCGAGATTCTTTCACAAGCTTTCAAGATATACCTCATTACGGGTATATGAAGCTCAAAATGCCCGGGCCCAATGGTGTTATCACTATCTCCAGTGATCCAGACATAGCACTCCCGCACCGAAAATAAAACCGCATCCCTGGCCCTTGAGGCACTGTCCGAAGCCCTAGCGGCCGAAGAACTCACCGCTCTGTGTTCCAGAGTGGATAGGGATGACGTAATTCTTGATAAAAGGCCTAAATCCACCTCTTTCAAGCCAGCTGAAAAAAAAGTCAAATTTCAAGTCCACCCGACGGATCCCTAGAAAATAGCTTCCATTGGGGCATAGCTGGACCCGACGGTCGACGCCGCATTATGCGCGTTCTTGCGCGAGAACTTGGACATCTTCGCCTGGCACCCATCGGATATGCCATGAATCCCACGCGCACTGGCCGAACATAGTGTCAATATACTGAAGGGATACAAGCCGGTCAAACAAACGCTCCAGCAGTTTTCCAAACACAAACGACAGGCTATGGGGGAGGAGCTAGCCAAGCTACTCAAAGCCAGGTTTGTTAGAGAGATCAAACATCCGGACTGGCTAGCAAACCTGGTCATGGTACCAAAGAAGGATAAATCCTGGCGCCTGTGTGTCGATTTCAAAGACCTTAACAAGGCCTGCCCTAAGGACCCCTTCCCACTACCTCGCACCGACCAGATTATCACTGCAACCGCAGGACACGACTCACTATGTTTCCTCGACGCATACTCCGGATACCATCAAATTAAGATGAAGGAATCCAACCAAGCCGCAACGGCATTCATCACCTTGTATGGGCCTTTCTGCTTCAACACTATGCCTTTCGGGCTCAAGAACGCCGGCGCCACTTACCAACACATGATTCAAACGTGCCTGGAAAAGCAAATCGGCAAGACTGTGGAGGCGTATGTAGATGACGTAGTCATCAAAACCAAGCATGTTGAATCATTGGTGGACGACTTACGCCTTACATTCAACAACCTTCGAACATATGACATAAGGCTTAATCCGGAAAAGTGCATTTTCGGCATTCCTGCCGGCAAACTGCTCGGGTTTATTGTCTCCAGTAGAGGAATTGAAGCAAACCCAGCCAAAATCCGGGCCCTGTCACAATTGGCAACACCAACTGACCTCAAGCAGGTCCAAAAACTAGCCGGGTGCGTGGTAGCTTTGAGCCGCTCTATCTCCAGATTAGGAGAAAAGGCATTGCCATTGTATCGCCTGCTCCGATGCACCGACCACTTTGCATGGACGGACGCTGCAACAGCCGGACTAGAGGAAATAAAAACTTTGCTAGCAAGCAACCCCATCCTGGCCGCACCAAACATCGGCGAACCAATGTTGCTCTACATATCTGCAACTCACCAGGTGGTGAGTGCGGTGCTCGTTGTTGAATGAGAGGAAGAGGGTCATAAGTTCCCACTCCAAAAACCATTATACTACGTATCTACGGTCCTTACACCATGCAAATCCCGATACCGGCATTATCAGAAGATAGCATATGCGGTCTTTATGGCATCCCGCAAACTACGGCACTACTTTCAAGAATGCTCAATCATGGTGGCCTCAGAAGTACCACTCAATGATATTATAAACAACCGGGACGCCACCGGCCGGATTGCCAAATAGGCCATTGAGCTCTTACCATTTGAAATAATGTACAAACCACGCCGAGCCATTAAATCTCAAGTGTTGGCTGACTTCGTCGCCGAATGGACAGAGGCCGAACTCCCTAAAAGAGTACGACACGTATTCCAACTGGGTGATGCACTTCGATGGCTCCAAAATGCTAGCCGGACTTGGGGCTGGTATCGTTTTGACATCCCCCACAGGAGAAACAGTCCGTTATGTGCTCCAAATACTGTATACAGACTCTAACAACGCAGCCGAATATGAGGCCCTATTGCATGGTCTCCGGATGGCTGTCTCCATGGGCATACAATGCCTTGAGGTGCGTGGGGATTCAAACCTTGCAATATCCCAAATAAATGGAGAATTCGATGCAAAAGACCCGAAGATGGCAGCTTACCGCAATGTCGTACTCAAAATATCAGCTTGGTTTGAGGGGCTCGAGTTTCACCACGTGGCTCGAGAGAGTAATCAAGTCGCGGACATCCTTGCTCGCATGGGCGCTAAACGCGACCCCGTCCCACCCAACACCTTTGTGGAAAGGCTCTTCAAGCCATCCGTGGTGTGGCAGGACGAGAGCGGCAACATTAGTTTGGAGCCGATCATACCCCCAGATTCCGAACACTAGTCCGGAGCCGATCATACCCCCATGAAATAATGGTCGTAATTGCCACATGGACCGAGCCTTTCCTTGCCTACCTGACTAGGAATGAGCTCCCCGGGGATCAGATTGAGGCCCGTCGTATCGTTCGACGCTCGAAGGCCTACAAAGTTCATGAAGGAGAACTGTACATGAAAAGTACTACCGGAGTCCTTCAAAGATGCATCTCCGAAGAAGAGGGACGACATCTCTTGGCTGAAATACACGTTGGTCTTGGCGGCCATCATGCTGCAGCTCGGTCCCTTGTAAGCAAGGCCTTCCGTAAGGGTTTCTTTTGGCCCACGGCCCGAGCAGATGCACATGACCTCGTATAGTGCTGCGTTGGATGCCAACTTTTCGCTAATCAAAGCCATATGCTGCCCACTGCCCTGCGAACAATCCCCATCACCTGGCCCTTTGCGGTATGGGGGCTCGACATGGTCGGACCTCTTAAATGGGGAAGCCATAATAAGAAATACTTATTGGTTATGGTCGATAAGTTCACTAAGTGGATAGAAGCCAAACCAGTTAGAACAGCTGAAGTCGGACCGGTGATAGACTTTATATCCGGCGTCGTACACCGTTATGGTGTCCCACACAGTATTGTTACTGATAACGGCTCTAACTTTACAGCCGATGAGGTGAAAACTTGGAGCACCAATTTGGGCATCAAGCTCGATTACGCCTCCGTATATCACCCTCAGACAAACGGCAGGTCGAACGGGCTAACGGTATGATAATGAGCAGCATTAAATCCATACTAGTGCGATCTCTGCAAGAATCAGACAAGCACTGGGTTGAGGAACTCGATTCCGTACTCTGGGGGCTGCGCACCATGCCCAATCGCACGACCGGATATTCACCCTTCTTCATGGTGTACGACGCAGAGGCGGTCTTGCCTTGCGACATTATTCACGACTCACCTCGAGTGCGCATGTATGAAGAGAGAGAAGCCGAACTCGATCGGCAGGACGACTTGGACGGCCTGGAGGAGGAGTGCGACGTCGCGAAGGCCCGTTCCACATTCTATCAACAGCAGGCTTGGCGATATCAAAGCAGGGAAGTATGGGCAAAGACTTACAATTTCGGTGAACTCGCTCTACGCCTACCGTACCAGAGAAGAAAAAGGACAAGATCAAGCCCAAATGGGAGGGTCCCTTCATTATAGATGAAGTTCTCAATTGAGGAGCCTATCGCCTTCGCAATTCTTCGGATAATCGCTTGGAGCCAAATCCATGAAACGCTGCAAGGCTCCGAAGATTCTACGCCTAAAGTCCGCACATGTACCCTTTTTTCCCCGTTCCTTATTTTCTCCCTTTCACTGTTTTATTTTTTCTCGTTTCTATACGACTTTTAGCTCGTGTTTGGATAAACCGCACACCTGAGGGTATACATCCTTAAATGTATATACCCCACAATACCTGGGGGCTTGTTTTCACAAGAAGCTTATTATTATTTTTCGAGCATCAAGCTCACCCTATATATGTGTCGTCTACTCATATATGTCTTTTCTTCGCCATTATATGCACCTTTATGAGTCAAGTTATTGCCAAACTGGGTTGCCTGGCTCCTGTGGTTATGCCCTACGTTCCCGTTTGTTCGGCTAGGGCATAGAGGGAGCACCTCTGCGATTGTTACAGCCGGGTTATCCGGACGTGTACCTCAGACAGGTGAAGTCAAAAGCTAGCGTTCTTAAGGGAATGATTGGTCGGTGAGCAAAAGACGAACTGCCCTCGTTGCAATACAAAACCCCAGACTATAACGCGTACTGTGATTTTTTAGCATCATAGCTTCGGTATGCACAAAAACCCATATCTCGGCCAGTGGAGAGGAACCCTAATGTAACTATTCTCTATGGAAGATGTTTCTTACAATCAAATGTAATATAACATAACTCCCCGAATACAACTTGTCTGTTCAAGCAATTAAGACCGGACTGCCTGGTTTCCAAACATACTTTGGTGTTTACCTATGGTATAGTATTCGGAAACACTCCAAACCTAGGGTTTTGGGAGGTCGAAGCAGAAAGTCTGCCATGACAATCGTTTTACAAATTCGGCTGGAGAAAAGTTTGTCGATAAAAGTACATTGCTACTTGGACTCAAAAACTTCTTCTTCCTCTAGACCCTCTAACAAGTTGTCTAGTTTACAATCTTGTTGTGAAAACTTGGCGGCCACCTTCACTTGGTCGTACACCAAGCTGACCGGAATTTCTTGTCCATCGGATCCTCGAGGTCCGACCAGTGCCATATGATTTGATCAAGTCCGATGTACCGTGTTTTTACCATGGCCCAGGCTTCCCGAGCACCTTCTCGGCATGCTGATATCTTCCATAGCCCAAAACAGCATCGAGCTCCCTTGAATAAATTCACGAGTTCCTCCATACTTCCTGGAGGAGAATCGGCTGGCCATAAAGCCTTAGCAATGTTTCTCATTGCCTTCCACGCTCGCTCATGCACCTTGGACAGCTCTTGTAGCAGGTTGCCTTGAAATTCAGACACCTCTTCTTCGGGCCGCCCAGTCAACACACCTACAGAAATAAACTTGTTAGGATTCGCATCAGCAAACTGTACGACAGTAAGTTAAAAGGCATACTGAATATGCCGTCTCTCAGCTTTCTGTTCTCCTTTAGGGCGTCCGTCAGTTGGGCTCGCACATCTTTCAGCTCTTCCCTGAGCTGGGTGCTGGCGTCCTGCAACTTGTCAGTGTCAGTACACGTTGACCAGCGGCCTCTATCCTTTTGGCATGTTGTTTATCCGCCTGGGCGGCCTTTAGTTTCTCTTCCAGCTGATCCGACGATCCTGCCATTGTAAATGCAACAATGTTTAATTGCATCAACATTACTGGCATATGATTATATTTTCCGGACAGAAGGGGACATTACCAGTCGGTGCCTCCTTGGACTTCTCCAGTTTGGCGTTAACAACAGTCAGCTGGGTCGGACACTGTTCCAGCTCCTGAGATAGCATGTTCTTCTTCTCTGTAAGTACCTGATTATACATCGATCCTTAAAATCAGTTGCTTCAACTGTTTCAAGTCTCGGGGGCTACTGGTATCTGACTATTAAATCTACACAAATTGATCTTACCAGCATATCCTTTGAAAGCTGGTAAGTGGCTCCGGCAAGCCCATCCCGAGCAGCTCGGATGTATGCATCCGCTGAGCTGAAGGCATTGAATGCCTCTTCAGTGAAGTTGGGGTCGCGCATAGCTGCCCTTCGGCGTCGATGGTTCATTGCACTCTCCACTTCGGAGTTGGTGATAGATATATTATCCGAATCTTCAGAGAGCGGACAATCTGGCATTGCACCCATATCAACTCTAGCCCTGGAGGCAGGGTCTGGGGTCGGATTGGGGGACATATGTCTGGCGGGGTCTCCGGGTACAGTCCGGTGAATGCTCTTCCTGAAATATGGCACAGAACGTCACAGTTCGGTATGTTTGTGACGGGGCGTATTAAAAACCGTACCTTTTTGATGAAGGTAGGGGCTTGGACGTATCACCGTCCGCCTTTCTTTTCGAAGACCCGGCCTGTGTAGGCGTCGCCTTCTTAAGGGACGATCCCGATGCGGTGTGGCGAGACGAGCGCTGCCCCTTTAAAGCACGAGACAGTGCGGTGGGTGAGGCGTGATGGGAAAACTCTTTTGGAGGAAACGCTCCTTGGGAACTTACATGGGAAGAAGGGAGAAGGCCGGGGAAATCAGCTACAATGGCCACTTCTGTGCCGTCATAGCTTGCCTGATAGAAGACCCCCTCCTTGAGCTCCACAGATATATCCGGATCCTCCTCAAATCCGGGATCTAGATCCCGAATATGGTCCTCTGGCTGCGGAGCAGGGCTATAGATCCCCGCAGTGGCCTTCCTCCATTCATGTTAAAAGTGGTCGGGTTAATTTCCACTAGTTGCGACTCAGGAAGAAGGTTGAGTGAGGTTCTAGATTAAAGGCTTACCCAGCTAGGGGGGTTGTACATGGAAAAGCCCTCTCGGCACTTAAGGCGAGTGAATTCCTCTTTCTCCCCTTTATAAAGATCAGCCAACATGGCGGCCATGGCAGCGAAGTTGTCCGGACCCTTGCGCCCGTAGCGAGATGTATCATCCTCCCCATTGTAGTTCCACATGGGGAGTCCTATGGATTGGAGTGGCTGAACACCTCACGTTATGGAAATCGCCATAACCTCAATTATGGACAGTCCGGATTGGGAAAGTATTTTTATCTTGTCCATTAACATCTTAACCTCCGCACTGTCTGGCTCCTCGAGGCTCCGGGGGCGCCAGCTGTGGTGCTTTTTTGACGGAGCATTGGAAAATTCAGGAAGGCCTCGTCAGATTGGGTCCAACAGAATGACGTCTTCAATATAAAACCACTCCGAGGGCCACTCTTCGGATGCCTTCTTTGGAGTGCCGGATAGGTATCCTGTCTCGGCTATGCGCCATACTTCGGCGCCGCCCACCTCGAATATGGATCCCTTTTGGGAGCGAGGGACGAGGCAGAAAAGCTTCCTCCATAGCTCGAAATGGGCCTCGTAGCCTAGGAATAGCTTGCAGAGAGGGACGAAGCCCGCGATGTGCAGAATGGAGCCTAGCATGAGATTGTGCAGTTGGAGGCCATAGTACTCCAGGAGACCTCGGAGGAAAGGATGGATTGGGAATCCAACGCCTCTTAAGAGAAAGGAAACGAAGCACACTCGCTCCCCTTACAAGGATTCGGAAATTTTCGCCGTATGCCGCCAAGATAAGAAGTCAATCCCTTGACGGGACCGGATCCGTGGGGAAGATAGCCTCACACTGGAGCTTGGTCAGCTGGGCATGGGATACAGAGCAGCTCTCCCAATCGCCTTTTTGAGGGCCGTGGGGGCGGGAGGAAGAACTAGGAGCGCTGGCCATGATTGCGTGGTTTCTTGAGGCAAGTTTGAAGGATTTTCGCCTGGTATGGAATGGCATCTGAGATCTAATCTCCTTAAATAGAAACCTTCCGTACGCTGTCGAGGGGTTATTTGTAAAAGCGCTTGGACCCTTCGTATTTTTTTGCCACGTGGAAGCTGAGGCGATGGAAGCACAGAAGCCGAAGGGTATGACATTTAGTGTAAAACTGAGTTGTTCGAAGAATTCACCTTACCAAGACTGAAGATGTAAGGGCCGAATATAGCCCTTCAGTTCAGATGCTTTGAATTATTCGGTGGAGGAACCCGCCTTGCAATGCCGAAAACAATTTGCGTGCCGGACACGTCGTCATTGAAGACTGGGTCAGGGGCTACTGAGGGAGTCCTGGATTATGGGGTCCTCGGGCGTCCGGGCTCTGTGACGTGGGCCGTACTGATGGGCCATGAAGATATAAGACGGAAGAATTCCCCCTGTGTACGGATGGGGCTCTCCTTGGCGTGGAAGGCAAGCTTGGCGTACGGATATGAAGATTCTTTTATCTGTAAACCGACTCTGTACAACCCTAGCCCCCTCCGGTGTCTATATAAATCGGAGGGTTTAGTCCGTAGAGACAGTCATAATCATACAGGATAGACATCTAGGGTTTAGCCATTACGATCTCGAGGTAGACCAACTCTTGTAACCCCTATACTCATCAAAGTCAATCAAGCAGGAAGTAGGGTATTACCTCCATTAAGAGGGCCCGAACCTGGGTGAATATCGTGTCCCCTGCCTCCTGTTACCTTCGATCCTCAGACGCACAGTTCGGGACTCCCTACCCGAGATCTGCTGGTTTTGACACCGACAACGTTGATCTCCATCAGTGTGTCGTGGTCATCTTGCCAACTATTGCTCCTACAACTATCACTAACGCATAGTGATAAAGTAAAGCAATTACATGGTGTTTGCATTTCATACAATAAAGAGACAACCATAAGGCTCCTGCCGGTTGCCGATAACTTTTACAAAACATGATCATCTCATACAATAACGTATATCACATCATGTCTTGACCATATCACATCACAACATGCCCTGCAAAAACAAGTTAGACGTCCTCTACTTTATTGTTGCAAGTTTTACGTGGCTGCTACGGGCTTCTAGCAAGAACTGTTCTTACCTACGCATCAAACCACAACGGTGTTTCGTCAAGTTTGTTGTTTTACCTTCTTCAGGGACCGGTCGTAGTCAAATTCGATTCAACTAAACTAGAAGAAACAGACACCTGCCAGCCACCTTTATGCAAAACTAGTTGCATGTTTGTCGGTGGAACCGGTCTCATGTGCGTGGACATGTAAGGTTGGTCTGGGCCGCTTCATCCCACAATACCGCCCAATCAAAATAAGACCTTGGTGGTAAGCAGTATGACTATCACCGCCCACAACTCTTTGTGTTCTACTCGTGCATATGATCTATGCATAGACCTGGCCCATGATGCCACTGTTGGGAAACGTTGCATGGAAAACAAAAAAAATTCTACGCACACACAATGATGTATCCATGGAGATGCATAGCAAATAGGGGGAGAGTTTGTCTACGTACCTGATGTCTACTACGCAACTTTATTCTTGTAGACACGTGTTGGGCCTCCAAGCGTAGAGTTTTGTAGGACAATATTTTCCTCAAGTGGATGGCCTAAGGTTTATCAATCCATGGGACGCGTAGGATGAAGATAGTCTCTCTCAAATGACCCTGCAACCAAATACAAGAAATCTCTTGTGTCCCCAACACACCCAATACAACGGAAAATTGTAACATCCCAAATTTTGGAATGTTAATATAATTAATTGAATTGTTTGTTTGTTTGCTTGAGTGAATTAAACTTGAGTGAAATTTGAACCTTTTCAAAAACTTTTGAATGAGAGGAATAAAATGACTTTCCCTTCTCCGTAAATTCAAATTCATCCTATTAAAATCAATGAGAGAAGATGACATGACTTCTTCAACTATAAAGAATTTGAGCGGAGTTTTGCAATTTAATTCTTTCAAATATTTGCACTTGCTTCTCTATTTTTCTTCCCGAGAAATACCCGAAAATAAATTCTTGCAAGCAAGAAAGAGCGGAGAAAATGACCCTCCAAAATCAGGGCATTTTGAAAATATTTGAGCCAAGAAAACCCAAAGTTTTTATTTAAAATTATTTGCAAAAAGAAATAAAGCGTTTAGGGATTTTCTGAAAAACATTTTTTTTAAGTTTTATTTTGGCCGTGGAATAATGCTCATCATCTACATTTTATTTTTCTGATAATTTTAGTATATAAAAACTCTTTATTCCGAATTGATTTGATTTCCTTTTTATTGTTTTAGTTTCCTAATTTTAAAAATAGGAATGGAATCGTTTTTATTAGGAAAAACCTGCTGGCCCATTAAGCACTTTCCTATTCTAGCCCAACAAGAGATCATCTCCTTCCTCTGTTTCCTCTCACGTTACAGAAGCTTTCCATATCCATGGAGACAGGAAACTCCACCTTCCCGATCTCCCTCGTCTTTCCATCCCAGCGCCTCCCGAGACCGCCTATAAAACCCCCTCCCTCTCCTCGTTCCATTTTTCCCATCACCACGCCCCCTCCCTGCCCGTAGCCTTCTCGCCACCGTCCTCCTTTTCCTGCCTAGAAACGCTCACCAGGAGCTCTCCTGGAACCTCCCAATCGCCGGAGCAGCACCTGAGGGCGCCCAGCGCCACCTCCCCAAGCGCCGACCCCTCCTCCGCCACCCCCACCCTCACCGGCGACCTCGCCCCCTCGCCGGAGCAGCCCTCCACATCGCCGTCTCCTTCCTGCCATCTCTTCCTCACGTACAGGTAACTCCGTTTTCGTTTTCAGATTTATTTCCGTAACAGATTTAGTTCCGTTCTTTTTTAGCTTATAACTTTTGATCTAGAAGTCCAATGATGCTGATTCTTTTTGCGTTAGATCACAATTTTCTTGTAGTTTCCACAAATATATAATTTGTCTATGTTTGGATTTATAAAAATTGAGTTAGATCAGATTTGAATTAAAGCTTGTTTTGCTTATTCCGGGAGTTTAAAAATAGATTTTTATTTGATTCTTTTTTCTACTGATCACTAGTGATCATATTTACCAGTGGTAAAAACTTCAAAATTGTTTGAGTATTTTAGCTTATTGTTTCATGTAAAACAAATTCTGTTTTAGTTCTATTCGAATTATAGCTACTTCTTTTTCTATAGTTGTTTTAAATTATTTTATTTTATATTTCAGAAAGTTTATGTTTGGTTTCTATTAGTTAAACAGTAGGTGTTCAACAAGTTTTTATATTTATTTTTATTTTGTTATCGTGAAATCAATTCAAGTTCGCTAATAACTTGCAATGGATTTCTCTACTGTTTTAACTCCCAATTGAAAATACTTTCAAAATAGCTTTATGAAAAAATACTTTATTTTAACTAAATTTATATTTTATTCTCTGTTATTTTAGTGTTTTATTTTCCGTTAGACAAAACTATTTTTGGGAATGTTGTAGAAGAAGACTCCTAGTTTTATTTGAAGTTCCTTCGATTCTTATTCGCTCTCTCTTTTGTTTTGATTGTTAGTGTGAGTGCTTATGTGAATGATATGTTTGTTATATAGATTTCATCGAGAGTGACGAGTAGTCTATCAAGTTATTTCTTGAGAACGATAATTCTTCTTCGTCAACATCACCGAGCAAGTTCACTTTGACCATTGCTTTCATACCTATGTTTTTATTGCATTTAGTGGCATCCTTGCAACCACCCCTCAAGAGTGTTATTGAATCCTTGTAGTTGAGTAGTATGCATGAGGTAGGAACCCATCACCTGTTACCAAGCCCGAGACGTTATTTATTTTAATGCTACGCTATAGTAGACGGGTTTGGTATGAGTGCTCAGGAGTGGTGTGAGAATGAAGGATTTCGTCAATGACGACAACTCCATGATGGCACCTGCAAGGACTGCATCTTCAAGGCCTCAAGACTTCAAGACTCGAGACAAGAATTCAATACACACTCTTTGGGTGAAGGATTTGTTGACGGGCACCTGGAGAAACCAGTGGTTGGCGGGATGCATGGAGAAGCGCCATGACATCTTGCGGAAAGCTTCACCCAGACTCAAAGAGACGGAAGAATACTTCACGCCGGAAGCTTACCCGTGCAACCGCAAGTCATTATGGGCTCGGCTTGGTTGACCTTAGTTGTGACTCTGGCTGGGGCGGTACTAGCAGATGTAGAACTACGGTAGGATGGGTTGAGTACCGGACGGTGGTCGAGGAACTCTTTGGAAGACCATGTTTGGTCATCTTGTTCTCAAACACCACGAAGTGCGAGAACGTAAAGAGAGGATCGAATCTTGCGGGTAAAGTGTACAAACCTCTGCAGAGGGTTATAACCTAATCGATTAGCCGTGTCCCCTGTGCGGACAATTTGAGCCTCTGGACCTGGATCAATCTCGGAACTCTCAACACCGGACTGATAACTTAATTGTGGGCTACTTATGATGATTTTGGGCTATGAGACATCGGTTGGCGGAACCATGTCATGATAGAAAATTCCATAGTACAGACTTCATTTATTCCTTTGATGTAGGGAAATAAAACCAGCTTTTACGCAAACAAAACTCAGATCTGAGCCACAAAGCCATACCGCATATAGTATAGTTTATCATCTATTTTCTCTTATTGTGATCTTGCGGTACATTCAATGTACTGACCTACAAGGCTGCAACGTATCATGTTGCAGATATTTCCTCGACAGTAAGAGTTACGATCTGAGGTTACGGTCTACACTCAACTTTGTCGATGGCGTTGATGGGACTCCATACCCGACTATTTGTTTCATTGTGACATATGAGGTATATATCAGTTTTACGTTATTTATACATGTGATTGCACCTTGATATATACATTGATGTACTGTGTGTGCCAGCATACTGATCCAGGGATGGCATAGAAACACAGAGGCTTGACCGTCTGAGGTCGGGTCGCTACAAAAATTGTATAGGTGCACTAGTTCGGCGAACAGATGATGATAAAAGTGTAATATGGATGGTAGAAATATATTTTTATAATCTGAATAAATAAAAACATCAATGTAGCAATCGATAAAAGTGAGCACAAAGGGTATTGCAATGCTTGAAAATGAGGCCTAGGGTCCGTAGTTTCACTAGTGCAATCTCTCAACAATGCTAATATAATTGGATCATGTAAACATCCCTCCAAGTGCGATGAAGAATCGCTACAAAGTTCCTATCTAGCGGAGAACATAAGAATAAAATGTTTGTAGGGTACAAAACCACCTCAAAGCTATTCTTTCCGTCCGATCTATTCAAGAGTTCGTACTAAAAAAACATAAAGCTATTCTTTATGTTCAATCTATCCTAGAGTTCGAACTAAAATAATACCAAAACAAATTCATATTCATAATACTCAATCCAACACAAAGAACCTCAAAGAGTGGCCCAAGATTTCTACCAGAGAAACAAAGACAAGAACGTGCATCAACCCCTATGCATAGATTACCCCAATGTCACCTCGGGAATCCGTGAGTTGAGCGCCAAAACATATATCAAGTGAATCAATACGATACCCCATTGTCACCACAAGTATTCAATTGCAAGACATATATCAAGTGTTCTCAAATCCATAAAAATATTCAATCCGATAACAACGAAATCTCAAAGGGAAAAACTCAATTCATCACAACAAGATAGAGAGGGGAAAACACCATATGATCCGACTATATTAACAAAGCCCGCGATACGTCAAGATCGCGACATCTCAAGAACATGAGAGAGAGAGAGAGATTAAACACATAGATACTAGTACAAACCCTCAACCACGAGGGTGGACTACTCCCTCCTCATCGTGGTGGCCGCCGGGATGATGAAGATGGCCAACGGAGATTATTCCCCCCTCCGGCAGGGTGCCGGAACAGGTCTAGATTGGTTTCTCATGGCTACAGAGCCTTGCGGCGGCGGAGCTCCTGATCTAGATTAACCCCGAGGGTTTTCGGAGTATTTGTGAATTTAGAGTAAAGAGGGGGTGCAGGAGGCCACCGAGGTGGTTACAACCCACCTGGGCGCGTCTGGGCCCCCAGGTGCGCCCTGGTGGGTTGTGCCCCCCTTGGGGCACCCCCAGGTGCTGATCTAGCCCATTGTTGGTCTTCTGGTCCATAAAAAATCCACAAAAAGTTTCGCGGTGTTTGGACTCCGTTTGATATTGATTTCCTGCTTTGTAAAAAACAAGCAAAAAACAACAACTGGCACTGGGCACTGGGTCAATAGGTTAGTCCCAAAAAATGATATAAAGTTGCTATAAAATGATTGTAAAACATCCAAGAATGATAATATAACAGCATGAATACTTCATAAATTATAGATACGTTAGATATGTATCAGCATCCCCAAGCTTAATTCCTACTCGTCCTCGACCTCGAGTAAGTGAATGATAAAAGAAATAATTTATGAAGTATGAATGCTAGCAAAGTGCACAAGTTTGATCAATGACAATTTCAATCACTTTTCCCTAGCATCATAGCATCAATTCTTTCTCATAAATTTTCTCATGTTAAAGTAGCAACCAATTGACATGTTAAGGTTCAAACAATGAATTCTCTTGAAACTAAACAACCTATGTTCTCAGTCACCAAGCAATTTCAATTCAACTTATTCAATAGAGTCTAAGTAAGAGCTCCACATACTCAACCATCATATAGTCTTCTATGATTGCTAACACTCACTGCATACACATGAGCAAAACGTTTCAACCGGACACATAGAAAGATAGGGGCTTATCATTTCGCCTTCCAACGTATTCACCTTAAGGGTGATGTCAACAATAATAACTCATGCTACCCATATTCAACTGGACATACGTGCCTAGATCTTTCCTCACCACATGATGCTTGCCAATGGAGAAAAATAAAAAGGAATAGAGAGAAAAACTTTGACTCTTTCATAAAAGTAAATACATAAAAGTAAAAGATAGGACCTTCGCAGAGGGAAGCAGAGGTTGCCATGCGCTTATTTGTTTGTATGCTCAACCCCTTAGTGCAAAAGAACGTCACGTCATATTGCCCCTTATGATAGCAACCTTTATTATGCAGTCTGTCACTTCTATTCTTTGGCATCATAAGTTCGTACAGCGCTCACTTTTCTCTTACACTAAATGATCTAACACTTTTAGAAGCAATTTTTATTGCCTTATTGGACCGATGACAACTTACTTGAAGGATATTTCTCAATCCTTAGTTAGGTATGGTGGACTCTTGAAAATAAGATTCGGGTTTAAGGGTTTTTGGATGCACAAGTAGTATCTCTACTTGGTGCGGAATTTTTGGCTAGCAAAGATGGGGGGCAAGCACCACATGTTGAAGGATCTATGACAATATAACTTCTATGTGAATATGAACAAACATAAACCATTACGTCGTCTTCCTTATCCAACGGCAACAATTTTGGCATATAATATTTTGATGGGGGCTCACAATCACAAAATATTTCCAAGATAGTGTATTTACATGTGAAAGTTCTCTTCCTTCTACTAATCATTCATGAATTCCTTGTATGACCAATATTGTGATTGTCAAGCCTCAAAAGATTTCACTTTCTAAACCAAATGTGAAGCTGCTACTACTAGGCATGATATGCTTTCAACTTCATGACATTCAGTTTATTCAATAATTTACTCATAGGATATAAGTGAAGCATAAGAGTAAATGACAAGCTACTCCAAAAAGATATAAGTGAAGATCATAAGCATAATATTTATTTCTCTCAAATTAATTTAAGTGAAGCAAGAGAGAATTTCTTCAAAAATATTAAAGGACACCGTGCTCAAAAAGATATAAGTGAAGCACTAGAGCAATTCCATAGAAAAGAGCTTCGTTGACGGGATGTGAGTGCCGCTTACCTAGCCTCCCTGCCAACTATTTGAGGACTCTATTTTATTTAAAAACTTTCAGATCTAAATATTTTATTAAAACATCAAGCAAAACAAAATAAAATGACCTTTCAAGGATAGCACAACTCATGTGAAGAAACAAAAACTTATGCAGAACCGATACTAACGGATAATTGTCGATGAAGAAAGGTGGGATGCCTACCGGGGCATCCCCAAGCTTAGATGCTTGATACTTATTGAAATATTATCTTGGGATGCCTTGGGCATCCCCAAGCTTGAGCTTTTGTGTCTCCTTAATTCCTTTTATATCACGGTTTCCTTAAATCTTAAAAACTTCATCCACACAAATGAAGGAAATATGCCCTAGAGGCAATAATAAAGTTATTATTTATTTCCTTATATCATGATAAATGTTTATTATTCATGCTAGAATTGTATTAACCGGAAACATAATACATGTGTGAATATATAGACAAACAGTATGTCACTAGTATGCCTCTACTTGACTAGCTTGTTAATCAAAGATGGTTATGTTTCCTAACCATGGACAAAGAGTTGTTATTTGATTAACAAGGTCACATCATTAGTTGAATGATCTGATTGACATGACCCATTCCGTTAGCTTAACACTTGATCGTTTAGTATGTTAATGCTTTCTTCATGACCCATACATGTTCCTGTAACTATGAGATTATGCAACTCCCATTTACCGGAGGAACACTTTGGGTACTACCAAACGTCACAACGAATCGGGTGATTATAAAGGAGTACTACAGGTGTCTCCAAAGGTACTTGTTGGGTTGGCGTATTTCGAGATTAGGTTTTGTCACTCCGATTGTCGGAGAGGTATCTCTAGGCCTTCTCGGTAATACACATCACATAAAGCCTTGCAAGCATTGCAACTAAAGAGTTAGTTGTGAGATGATGTATTACGGAACGAGTAAAGAGACTTTCGATACGAGATTAAACTAGGTATTGGATACCGACGATCGAATCTCGGAAAGTAACATACCGATGACAAAGGAACAACGTATGTTGTTATGCGGTTTGACCGATAAAGATCTTCAGTAGAATATGTAGGAACCAATATGAGCATCCAGGTTCCGCTATTGGTTATTGACCGAGAATAGTTCTAGGTCATGTCTACATAGTTCTCGAACCGTAGGGTCCGCACGCTTAAGGTTTCAATGACGGTTATTATGAGTTTATGTATTTTGATGTACCAAGGAGTTGAGTCCGGATGTGATCACGGACATGACGAGGAGTCTCGAAATGGTCGAGACATAAAGATTGATATATTGGATGGTTATATTCGGACACGGAAAGGTTCGGAAGTTTCGGAGAAAACCGGAGTGCCGAGGTTACCGAACCCCGGGAAGTTATGGGCCTTATTGGGCCAAGAGGGAGAGAGGGCTGCACCAAGAGGTGGTGCGCCCCCCTCCATGGGGAGTCGAATTGGACTAGGAGGCGCGAGCCCCTTTCCTCTCCCTCTCCTCTCTTTCCTTCCCTTCCTCTTCCTAGTAGGACTAGGAAGGGAGTCCTACTCTACTAGGAGGAGGACTCCCTCCCTTAGTGCGCCCCAAGGGCTGGCCGCCCTCCCCTTGCTCCTTTATATACGGGGCAGGGGGCACCCTAGGAGACACAAGTTGATCTACGGATCGTTCCTTAGCCGTGTCGGTGCCCCCTCCACCATATTCCACCTCGGTCATATTGTAGCGGTGCTTAGGCGAAGCCTGCGACGATAGAACATCAAGATCGTCCTGCCACGCCGTCGTCTTGTGGAACTCCTTCCCGACGCTTTGCTGGATCGGAGCTCGGGGATCGTCATCGAGCTGAGCGTGTGCCAAGAACTTCGGAGGTGCCGGAGTAACGGTGCTTGGATCGGTCGGATCGTGAAGGCGTCGACTACATCAACAGCGTTAATATAACGCTTCGCTTTCGGTCTCACGAGTGCGTGAGCGGACACTCTCCCCTCTCGTTGCTATGCCATCACCATGGTCTTGCGTGATCGTAGGAAAATTTTTGAAATTACTACGTTCCCAACAAAGGCATCGAGCCAGGTTTTATGCGTTGATGTCATATGCACGAGTAGAACACAAGTGAGTTGTGGGCGATACAAGTCATACTACCTACCAGCATGTCATACTTTGGTTCAGCGGTATTGTGAGATGAAGCGGCCGGACCGACATTACGCGTCGCTTACGCGAGACTGGTTTCACCGCTGTGAGCACTCGTTGCTTAAAGGTGATGGCGGGTGTCTGTCTCTCTCACTTTAGTTGAACCGAGTGTGGCTACGCCCGGTCCTTGAGAAGGTTAAAACGGAGTCTATTTGACGAAATATCGTTGTGGTTTTGATGCGTAGGTAAGAACGGTTCTTGCTCAGCCCGTAGCAGCCACGTAAAACTTGCAACAACAAAGTAGAGGACGTCTAACTTGTTTTTGCAGGGCATGTTGTGATGTGATATGGTCAAGGCGTGATGCTATATTTTATTGTATGAGATGATCATGTTTTGTAACGAGTTATCGGCAATGGCGAGAGCCATATGGTTGTCGCTTTATTGTATGAAATGCAAGCGCCATGTAATTGCTTTACTTTATCACTAAGCGGTAGCGATAGTCGTAAAGCAATAGTTGGCGAGGCGACAACGATGCTACGATGGAGATCAAGGTGTCGCGCGGTGGCGATGGTGATCATGACGGTGCTTGGAGATGGAGATCACAAGCACAAGATGATGATGGCCATATCATATCACTTATATTGATTGCATGTGATGTTTATCCTTTATGCATCTTATCTTGCTTTGATTGACGGTAGCATTATAAGATGATCTCTCACTAAAAATTATCAAGTAGTGTTCTCCACGAGTATGCACCGTTGCCAAAGTTAAATCGTGTCGAGACACCACGTGATGATCGGGTGTGATAAGCTCTCGTCCATCTACAACGGGTGCAAGCCAGTTTTTGCACACGCAGAATACTCAGTTATACTTGACGAGCCTAGCATATACAGATATGGCCTCGGAACACGGAGACCGAAAGGTCGAGCGTGAATCATATAGCGATATGATCAACATAAGATGTTCACCATTGAAAACTACTCCATCTCACGTGATGATCGGTTATGGTTTAGTTGATTTGGATCACGTGATCACTTAGATAACTAGAGAGATGTCTGCCTAAGTGGGAGTTCTTTAATAATATGATTAATTGAACTTAAATTTATCATGAACTTAGTACTGATAGTATTTTGCTTGTCTATGTTTACTATAGATAGATGGCTCGTCTTTGTTGTTCCGTTGAATTTTAATGCGTTCCTTGAGAAAGCAAAGTTGAAAGATGATGGTAGCAATTACGGACTGGGTCCGTAACTGAGGATAATCCTCATTGCTGCACGTAAAAGTTACGTCCCGGAAGCACCGCTTGGGTGACGAACTGCTGCAGATCTTGAGCGAAGTTGTGAGCGTCAGCAAAGCGAGCTGATGACTACTCTATAGTTCAGTGTGCCATGCTTTACGGCTTAGAACCGGGTCTTCAACGGCGTTTTGAGCGTCATGGAGCATATGAGATGTTCCAGAGTTGAAGTTGATATTTCAACAGAATGCCCGGATTGAGAGATATGAAGTCTCCAATAAGTTCTATAGCTGCAAGATGGAGGAGAATAGTTACGTCGGTGAGCACATACTCAAAATGTCCGGGTATTACAATCACTTGAATCAACTGGGAGTTAATCTTCCGGATGATTGTGTCATTGACAGAATTCTTCAATCACCGCCACCAAGCTACAAAGGCTTCGTGATGAACTATAATATGCAAGGGTTAGTAAAGACTATGCTCGAGCTCTTCGCAATGCTAAAAGCTGCGGAGGTAGAAATCAAAAAGGAGCATCAAGTGTTGATGGTCAATAAGACCACTAGTTTCAAGAAGAAAGGCAAAGGGAAGAAGAAGGGAACTTCAAGAAGAACAGCAAACAAGTTGTCGATCAGAGAAGAAACCCAAGTCCGGACCTAAGCACAAATCGAGTGCTTCTCTGCCAAGCGACTGGTCCTTTGAAGCGGAACTGCCCCAAGTATTTGGCGGATAAGAAGGATGGCAAAGTGAACAAAGGTATATGTGATATACTTGTTATTGATGTGTACCTTACTAGAGCTCGCATGATAGTACACAGGTATTTGATCTTGGTTACATTGCTAATATTTGCAACTCGAAACAGGAACTACGGATTAGCGAACAACGGCAAAGGGCGAGGTGACGATGCGGCGTGGGAAGCGGTTCCAAAGTCGATGTGATCGCAGTCGACACGCTACCTCTACATCTACCTTGGGATTAGTTTTAGACCTGAATAATTGTTATTTGGTGCCGGCGTTGAGCATGAACATTATATCTGGATCTTGTTTGATGCGAGACGGTTATTCATTTAAATCAGAGAATAATGGTTGTTCTATTTATATGAATAATATCTTTTATGGTCATGCACCCTTGAAGAGTGGTCTATTTTAATGAATCTCGATAGTAGTGATACACATATTCATAATGTTGAAACCAAAAGATGCAGAGTTGATAATGATAGTGCAACTTATTTGTGGCAATGCCGTTTAGGTCATATCGATGTAAACGCATGAAGAAACTCCATCTTGATGGACTTTTGGAGTCACTTGATTATGAATCACTTGGCACTTAAGAACCGTGCCTCATGGGCAAGATGACTAAAACACCGTTCTCGGTACTATGGAGAGAGCAACAGATTTATTGGAAATCATACATACGGATGTATGTGGTCCAATGAATGTTGAAGCTCGTGGCGGATATCGTTATTTTCTCACCTTCACAGATGATTTGAGCAGATATGGGTATATCTACTTAATGAAACATAAGTCTGAAACATTTGAAAAGTTCAAAGAATTTCAGAGTGAAGTTGAAAATCATCGTAATAAGAAAATAAAGTTTCTACGATCTGATCGTGGAGGCGAATATTTGAGTTCTGAGTTTGGTCTACATTTGAAACAAAGCGGAATAGTTTAGCAACTCACGCCACCGGAACACCACAGCACAATGGTGTGTCCGAGCGTCGTGTCGCACTTTCTTTGGATATGGTGCGATCTATGATGTCTCTTACAGATTTACCGCTATCATTTTGGGGTTATGCTCTTGAGGCGGCCGCATTCACGTTAAATAGGACACCGTCAAAATCCGTTGAGACGACGCCTTATGAACTATGGTTTAGCAAGAAACCAAAGTTGTCGTTTCGAAAGTTTGGGGTTGCGATGCTTATGTGAAGAAACTTCAACCGATAAGCTTGAACCCAAATCGGAAAATGTGTCTTCATAGGATACCCAAAGGAGTCAATTGGGTACACCTTCTATCACAGATCCGAAGGCAAAACATTCGTTGCTAAAATGGATCCTTTCTAGAGAAGGAGTTTCTCTCGAAAGAAGTGAGTGGGAGGAAAGTGGAACTTGATGAGGTAATAGTACCAGCTCCCTTATTGGAAAGTAGTTAAATCACGAAATCAGTTTACGTAACACCTACACCAGATTAGTGAGGAAGATAATGATAAAGATCATGAAACTTCAGATCAAGTTGTCACCGAACTTAGTAGATCAACCAGAACAAAATCCGCACGAGTGGTACGGTAATCCTATTCGGAAGTCATGCTACTAGATCATGATGAACCTACGAACTATGAAGAAGCGATGGTGAGCCCAGATTCCATAAAATGGCTTGAAGCCATGAAATCTGAGATGGGATCCATGTATGAGAACAAAGTATGGACTTTGGTAGACTTGCCCGATGATCGGCAAGCTATTGAGAATAAATGGATTTTAAGAAGAAGACTGACGCGATGGTAATGTAACTATCTACAAAGCTCGACTTGTTGCAAAAGGTTTTCGACAAGTTCAAGGGGTTGACTACGATGAGACTTTCTCACCCGTGGCGATGCTTAAGTCCGTCCGAATCATGTTAGCAATTGCCGCATTTTATGATTATGAAATTTGGCAAATGGATGTAAAACTGCATTCTTGAATGGATTTCTAGAAGAAGAGTTGTATATGATACAACCAGAAGGTTTTGTCGATCCAAAAGGTGCTAACAAAGTGTGCAAGCTCAACGATCAATTTATGGTGCGTGCAAGCCTCTCGGAGTTGGAATAAGCGCTTTGATAGTGTGATCAAAGCATATGGGTTTATCTGAGACTTTTGGAGAAGCTTTGTATTTACAAGAAAGTGAGTGGGAGCTCTGTAGCATTTCTAATATTATATGTGGACGACATATTATTGATTGGAAATGATATAGAATTTCTGGATAGCATAAAGGATACTTGAATAAAAGTTTTTCAATGAAAGACCTCGGTGAAGCTGCTTACATATTAGGCATCAAGATCTATAGAGATAGATCAAGGCGCTTGATTGGACTTTCACAAAGCACATACCTTGATAAAGTTTTGAAAAGGTTCAAAATGGATCGAGCAAAGAAAGGTTTTTACCTGTGTTACAAGGTGTAAGATTGAGTCGGACTCAATGCCCGACCACAGCAGAAGATAGAGAGAAAATGAAAGATGTTCCTATGCTTCAGCCATAGGCTCTATCATGTATGCAATGCTGTGTACCAGACTGACGTATGCTTAGCTGTAAGCTTGGCAGGAAGGTACCAAAGTAATCCAGAGTGGATCATTTGGACAGCGGTCAAGAACATCCTGAAATACCGAAAAGGACTAAGGATATGTTTCTCGATATGGAGGTGACAAAGAGCTAGTCGTAAATGGTTACGTCGATGCAAGCTTTGACACTGATCCGGACGATTCTAAATCGCAAACCGGATCGTGTTTTATTAAGCGGTGGAGCTGTCGGTTGGTGCAGTTCTAAACAAAGCGTCGTGGCGGGATCTACATGTGAAGCGGAGTACATAGCTGCTTCGAAGCAGCAAATGAAGGAGTCTGGATGAAAGAGTTCATTTCCGATCTAGGTGTCATACCTAGTGCATCGGGACCGATGAAGATCTTCTGTGACAATCTTGGTGCAATTGCCTTGGCAAAGGAATCCAGATTTCACAAGAGGACCAAGCACATCAAGAGACGCTTCAATTCCATTCGGGACCAAGTCCAAGTGGGAGACATAGAGATTTGCAAAATACATACGGATCTGAATGTTGCAGACACATTGACTAAGCCTCTTCCACGAGCAAAACATGATCAACACCAAGACTCCATGGGTGTAAGGATCATTACTTTGTAATCTAGATTATTAACTCTAGTGCAAGTGGGAGATGAAGGAAATATGCCCTAGAGGCAATAATAAAGTTATTATTTATTTCCTTATATCATGATAAATGTTTATTATTCATGCTAGAATTGTATTAACCGGAAACATAATACATGTGTGAATATATAGACAAACAGTATGTCACTAGTATGCCTCTACTTGACTAGCTTGTTAATCAAAGATGGTTATGTTTCCTAACCATGGACAAAGAGTTGTTATTTGATTAACAAGGTCACATCATTAGTTGAATGATCTGATTGACATGACCCATTCCGTTAGCTTAACACTTGATCGTTTAGTATGTTAATGCTTTCTTCATGACCCATACATGTTCCTGTAACTATGAGATTATGCAACTCCCATTTACCGGAGGAACACTTTGGGTACTACCAAGCGTCTGGCGTAATGGGTGATTATAAAGGAGTACTACAGGTGTCTCCAAAGGTACTTGTTGGGTTGGCGTATTTGAGATTAGGTTTTGTCACTCCGATTGTCTGAGAGGTATCTCTAGGCCTTCTCGGTAATACACATCACATAAAGCCTTGCAAGCATTGCAACTAAAGAGTTAGTTGTGAGATGATGTATTACGGAGCGAGTAAAGAGACTTTCCGATAGCGAGATTAAACTAGGTATTGGATACCGACGATCGAATCTCGGAAAGTAACATACCGATGACAAAGGGAACAACGTATGTTGTTATGCGGTTTGACCGATAAAGATCTTCGTAGAATATGTAGGAACCAATATGAGCATCCAGGTTCCGCTATTGGTTATTGACCGAGAATAGTTCTAGGTCATGTCTACATAGTTCTCGAACCGTAGGGTCCGCACGCTTAAGGTTTCAATGGCGGTTATTATGAGTTTATGTATTTTGATGTACCAAGGAGTTCGAGTCCGGATGTGATCACGGACATGACGAGGAGTCTCGAAATGGTCGAGACATAAAGATTGATATATTGGATGGTTATATTCGGACACGGAAAGGTTCGGAAGTTTCGGAGAAAACCGGAGTGCCGGAGGGTTACGGAACCCCGGGAAGTTATGGGCCTTATTGGGCCAAGAGGGAGAGAGGGCTGCACCAAGAGGTGGTGCGCCCCCTCCATGGGGAGTCGAATTGGACTAGGAGGGGGCGCAGCCCCCTTCCCTCTCCTCTCCTCTCTTTCCTTCCCTTCCTCTTCCTAGTAGGACTAGGAAGGGAGTCCTACTCCTACTAGGAGGAGGACTCCCCCTCCTTGTGCGCCCCAAGGGCTGGCCGCCCTCCCCTTGCTCCTTTATATCTGACGGGGCAGGGGGCACCCTAGGAGACACAAGTTGATCTACGGATCGTTCCTTAGCCGTGTCGGTGCCCCCTCCACCATATTCCACCTCGGTCATATTGTAGCGGTGCTTAGGCGAAGCCTGCGACGATAGAACATCAAGATCGTCACCACGCCGTCGTCTTGTGGAACTCCTTCCCGACGCTTTGCTGGATCGGAGCTCGGGGATCGTCATCGAGCTGAGCGTGTGCCAAGAACTCGGAGGTGCGAATAACAGTGCTTGGATCGGTCGGATCGTGAAGACGTCGACTACATCAACAGCGTTAATATAACGCTTCGCTTTCGGTCTCACGAGTGCGTGAGCGGACACTCTCCCTCTCGTTGCTATGCCATCACCATGGTCTTGCGTGATCGTAGGAAAATTTTTGAAATTACTACGTTCCCAACAACAAAACTCAACAAAAACTCGTGAGATAAGTTAGTATAAACCAATGCAAAAACTTACCATTCTCTACTGTAGAAAATCACTAAAATTGTTATTCAACATTGCATACTAAATTCCTCTGCATATTTAATACTCCTATCCTCAAATAGAGTCATTAAACAAGCAAACATATGCAAACAATGCAAACATAACAGCAATCTGCCAAAACAGTACAGTCTGTAAAGAATGCAATATTCATCATACTTCCCTAAATCCAAAAATTATGAAAATTTTACCCCACTGTATAAAATTTATCAGAGCTTATTTTTCAAAAAGTTTCAACATTTTATCACATTCTGAGGAATTTTTGCAACAGCGATAAACTTTCTGTTTTCAAACAGCAACATGCAGACTTGCAAAATAAGCATGGTGAGGGCTATCCATGACATTTTTATTGAAATGAAAGATGCAAAATTTTATTATAAGTAACATAAATCAAGTCCTAAAAAAATAAAATGACGCTCAAGCAAAACACATATCATGTGACGAATGAAAACATAGCTCCAAGTGAGGTTACCGATAATGTTGAAGACGAAAGAGGGGGTGCCTTCCGGGGCATCCCCAAGCTTAGTTGCTTGGATCTTCCTTGAATATTATCTTGGGGTGCCTTGGGAATCCCCAATCTTAGGGTCTTTTCACTCCTTATTCTCCTCATATCGACATCTCACCCAAAACTTGAAAACTTCAATCACACAATACTTAACGAAACTTCGAGAGATAGGTTAGTATGATAAAGAGCAAACCATTTCACTTTGGTACTGCCAAAGAGAAGATTAATAATTGTATCCACACAATTCCTACTGTAGCATATCATTTCCACAATTTATATTGAGCAATATAAGCCATAGAAACTATAAAACAAGCAAAATATGCATTGAAAACAGAATCTGTCAAAAACAGAACAGTCTGTAATGATCTGCAGAATAACCATACTTATGCTACTCCAAAAATTCTTAAAAAATAGGACCACGTGAGATGTTTGTATATTAATCTTCTACAAAAAGAATCAACTCAAATGCCCTCATTTGTTAAAAATGAGAATTATTTTCGTGAGTGCATAAGTTTCTGTTTTTCAGCAAGATCAAATCAACTATCAGTCTATCACCCAACATGATGTCAAAGGCTTTACTTGGAACTTTGTTGAAACAAAAGCAATAAAACATGATTACTACAGTAGCTTAATCATGTGAACACACAAAAACAGTAGGTAAAATTGTTGGGTTGTCTCCCAAAAAGCGCTTTTCTTTAATGCCTTTTAGCTAGCCATGATGAGTTCAACGATGCTCGCATAAATGATAAGAATTGAAACACAAAGAGAGCATCATGAAGCATATGACTAGCAAATTTAAGTCTAACCCACTTCCTATGCATAGGGATTTTGTGAGCAAACAACTTATGGGAACAAGAATCAACTAGCATAGGAAGCTAAAACAAGCATAAATTCAAAACTTTCAACACATGGAAAGGAAACTTGATATTATTGCAATTCCTACAAGCATAAGTTTCTCCCTCATAATAATTTTCAGTAGAATCATGACTGAATTCAACAATATAACTATCACATAAAGCATTCTTTCCATGATCCACAAGCATAGAAATTTTATTATTCTCCATCTAAGCAAATTTATTCTCATCAATAATAGTGGGAGGAAACTCAACAAAATAACTATCATGTGATTGAAAATTAAAATTATGATGACAAGTTTCATGGTTATCATTATTCTTTATAGTAAACATGTCATCACCATAATCATCATAGATAGCAACCTTGTTATCATAGTCAATTGAAGCCTCATCCAAAATGGTGGACTCATCACTAAATAAAGTCATGACCTCTCCAAATCCACTTTCATAATTATAATCATCATAAATAGGAGACATGCAATCGTTATAACAAATTTGCACATCAAATCTTGGGGGACTAAAAGTATCATCTTCATCAAACATAGCTTCCCCAAGCTTATGGTTTTGCATATCATTAGCATCAAGGATATTCAAAGAATTCATACTAAAAACATTGCAATCATGCTCATCATTCAAATATTTTGTGCCGAACATTTTATTGACTTCCTCTTCTAACAATTGAACACAATTTTATGATCCATCATTTTCAAGAAAGATATTATAAAGATGATCAATAATATGATGCAACCTCAATTCATGCATATCATCTACGCATAGACCTGGCTCATGATGCCACTGTTGGGAAACGTTGCCTGGAAAACAAAAAAAAATTCTACGCACACAGTGATCTATCCATGGAGATGCATAGCAACGAGGGGGAGAGTCTGTCTACGTACCTGATGTCTACTACACAACTTTATTCTTGTAGACACGTGTTGGGCCTCCAAGCGTAGAGTTTTGTAGGACAGTAGCAATTTTCCCTCAAGTGGATGACCTAAGGTTTATCAATCCGTGGGAGGCGTAGGATGAAGATAGTCTCTCTCAAACGACCCTGAAACCAAATACAAGAAATCTCTTGTCTCCTCAACACACCCAATACAATGGCAAATTGTATAGGTGCACTAGTCAGGTGAAGAGATGATGATAAAAGTGTAATATGGATGGTAGAAATATATTTTTATAATCTGAATAAGTAAAAACAGCAAGGTATCAATCGATAAAAGTGAGCACAAACGGTATTGCAATGCTTGAAAATGAGGCCTAGGGCCCATACTTTTGCTAGTGCAATCTCTCAACAATGCTAATACAATTGGATCATATAACCATCCCTCCAAGCGCGATGAAGAATCACTCCAAAGTTCCTATCTAGCGGAGAACATAAGAATAAAATGTTTGTAGGGTACAAAACCACCTCAAAGCTATTCTTTCTGTTCGATCTATTCAAGAGTTCGTACTAAAATAACATAAAGCTATTCTTTCCGTTCGATCTATCCTAGAGTTCGTACTAAAGTAACACTAAAGCAAATTCATATTCATAATACTCAATCCAACACAAAGAACTTCAAAGAGTTTCCCAAGATTTCTATCGGAGAAACAAAGACAAGAACGTGCATCAACCCCTATGCATAGATTACCTCAATGTCAACTCGGGAATCCGCAAGTTGAGTTCCAAAACATATATCAAGTGAATCAATACGATACCCATTGTCACCACGAGTATTCAATTGCAAGACATATATCAAGTGTTCTCAAATCCATAAAAATATTCAATCCGATAACAAAGAAATCTCAAAGGGAAAAACTCAATTCATCATAACAAGATAGAGAGGGGAAAACACCATATGATCCGAATATATTAACAAAGCCCGCGATACATCAAGATCGTGACATCTCAAGAACACGAGAGAGAGAGAGAGAGAGAGAGAGAGAGAGATTAAACACATAGCTACTGGTACAAACCCTTAGCCCCGAGGGTGGACTACTCCCTCCTCATCGTAGTGGCCGCCGGGATGATGAAGATGGACACAGGAGATGATTCCCCCCTCCGGCAGGGTGCCATAACAGGTATAGATTGGTTTCTCGTGGCTACAGAGCCTTGCGGCGGCGGAACTTCTAATCTAGGTTAACCCCGAGGGTTTTCAGAATATCTGTGAATTTATAGGGTAAAGAGGGGGTGCGGGAGGCCACCGAGGTGGGCACGACCCACCTGGGCGCGCCTGGGCCCCCAGGCGTGCCCTGGTGGGTTGTGCCCCCCTCGGGGCACCCCCCAAGTGCTGCTCTGGTCCATTGGTGGTATTCTGGTCCATTAAAACTCCACAAAAAGTTTCACGGTGTTTGGACTCCGTTTGATATTGATTTCCCACAACGTATAAAACAAGCAAAAAACAGCAACTGGCATTGGGTCAATAGGTTAGTCCCAAAAAATGATATAAAGTTGCTATAAAATGATTGTAAAACATCCAAGAATGATAATATAACAGCATGAATACTTCATAAATTATAGATACGTTAGAGACGTATTAGTTGTTGGGGAACGTAGTAATTTCAAAAAAATTCCTATGATCACGCAAGACCATGGTGATGGCATAGCAACGAGAGGGGAGAGTGTCCGTCCACGTACCCTCGTAGACCGAAAGCGGAAGCGTTATAACAACGCGGTTGATGTAGTCGTACGTCTTCACGATCCGACCGATCCAAGCACCGAGCGTCACGGCACCTCCGAGTTACACACGTTCAGCTCGATGGCGATCCCGGACTCCGATCCAGCAAAGTGTCGGGATGAGTTCCGTCGACCGACGGCGTGGTGGCGATGATGATGCTCCACCGGCGCGGGGCTTCGCCTAAGCTCCGCGACGATATGACTTCTCCGGTGCGGGGCTTCGCTTAAGCTCATGACGATATGACCGAGTGGAATATGGTGGAAGGGGCACCGCACACGGCTAAGGAACGATCCGTAGATCAACTTGTGTGTCATGGGTGCCCCCTACCCCGTATATAAAGGAGCCAAGGGAGGGGCTGGCGGCCAAGAGGGGGCGCCGGGAGTCCTACTCCTCCGGGAGTAGGATTCCCCTCAATCCTAGTTGGAATAGGATTCCCGGAGGGGAAAGAGAGAGAGGGGCGGCCCACCTTTCCTAGTCCTAATAGGACTAGGGAAGGGGCCTTGTGACTACCTAGGGCTGGCCCTTTCTCCTTTCCACCAAGGCCCACTATGGCCCATTTAGTTCCCGGGGTTCGGTAACCTCCGGTACTCGGTAAATTCGATTTCACTCGGAACATTTCCGATGTCCAAATGTAGGCTTCAATATATCAATCTTTATGTCTCGACCATTTCGAGACTCCTCGTCATGTCCGTGATCACATCCGGGACTCGAACTACCTTGGTACATCAATACTTATAAACTCATAATGAACTGTCATCGAAGCGTTAAGCGTGCGGACCCTACGGGTTCGAGAACTATGTAGACATGACCTAGAACCATTCTCGGTCAATAACCAATAGCGGAACCTGGATGCCCATATTGGTTCCTACATATTCTCGAAGATCTTTATCGGTCAAACCGCATAACAACATCGTTGTTCCCTTTGTCATCGGTATGTTACTTACCCGAGATTCGATCGTCGGTATCAATACCTAGTTCAATCTCGTTACCGGTAAGTCTCTTTACTTGTTCCGTAATACATCATCTCACAACTAACTCATTAGTTGCAATGCTTGCAAGGCTTATGTGATGTGTATTACCGAGAAGGCCCAGAGATACCTCTCCGACAATCGGAGTGACAAAACCTAATCTCGATTCATGCCAACTCAACATATACTTTTGGAGACACCTGAGAGTACCTTTATAATCACCCGATTCACGTTGACGTTTGGTAGCACACAAAGTGTTCCTCCGTAAACGGGAGTTGCATAATCTTATAGTTGCAGGAACTTTGTATAAGTCATGAAGAAAGCATAAGCAACATACTAAGCGATCAAGTGCTAAGCTAACGAAATGGGTCATGTCAATCACATCATTCTCCTAATGATGTGATCCCATTAATCAAATGACAACACATGTCTATGGTTAGGAAACATAACCATCTTGATTAATGAGCTAGTCTAGTAGAGGCATACTAGTGACTATCTGCTTGTCTATGTATTCACACATGTATTATGTTTCCGTTAATACAATTCTAGCATGAATATTAAACATTTATCATGATATAAGGAAATAAATAATAACTTTATTATTGCCTCTAGGGCATATTTCCTTGATCTCCCACTTGCACTAGAGTCAATAATCTAGATTACACAAGTAATGATTCTAACACCCATGGAGTCTTGGTGCTGATCATGTTTTGCTCGTGGAAGAGGCTTAGTCAGCGGTCGCAACATTCAGATCCGTATGTATTTTGCAAATCTCTATGTCTCCCACTTGGACTTGGTCCCGAATGGAATTGAAGCGTCTCTTGATATGCTTGGTCCTCTTGTGAAATCTGGATTCCTTTGCCAAGGCAATTGCACCAGATTGTCACGAAGATCTTCATTGGTCCCGATGCACTAGGTATGACACCTAGATCGGAAATGAACTCTTTCATCCAGACTCCTTCATTTGCTGCTTCGAGCAGCTATGTACTCCGCTTCACATGTAGATCCCGCCACGGCGCTTTGTTTAGAACTGCACCAACCGACAGCTCCACCGTTTAATAAAAATACGTATCCGGTTTGCGATTTAGAATCGTCGGATCGTGTCAAAGCTTGCATCGGCGTAACCATTTACGACTAGCTCTTTGTCACCACCATATCTGAGAAACATATCCTTAGTCCTTTTCGGTATTTCAGGATGTTCTTGACCGCTGTCGATGATCCACTCTGGATTACTTTGGTACCTTCCCGCCAAGCTTACAGCTAAGCATCGTCGGTCTGGTACACAGCATTGCATACATGATAGAGCCTATGGCTGAAGCATAGGAACATTTTCATTTTCTCTCTATCTTCTGCTGTGGTGGGCATTGAGTCGACTCAATCTTACACCTTGTACTACAGGTAAAAACCTTTCTTTGCTGATCCATTTTGAACTTCTTCAAAACTTTATCAAGGTATGTGCTTTGTGAAAGTCCAATTAAGCGTCTTGATCTATCTCTATAGATCTTGATGCCCAATATGTAAGCAGCTTCACCGAGGTCTTTCATTGAAAACTTTTATTCAAGTATCCTTTTATGCTATCCAGAAATTCTATATCATTTCCAATCAACAATATGTCGTCCACATATAATATCGAAATGCTACTGAGCTCCCACTCACTTTCTTGTAAATACAGGCTTCTCCAAAAGTCTGTATAAAACCATATCTTTGATCACACTATCAAAGCGTTTATTCCAACCCGAGAGGCTTGCACCAGACCATAAATTGATCGTTGGAGCTTGCACACTTTGTTAGCACCCTTTGGATCAACAAAACCTTCTGTTGCATCATATACAACTCTTCTTCTAGAAATCCATTCAAGAATGCAGTTTTACATCCATTTGCCAAATTTCATAATCATAAAATGCGGCAATTGCTAACATGATTCGGACAGACTTAAGCATCGCTACGGGTGAGAAAGTCTCATCGTAGTCAACCCCTTGAACTTGTCGAAAACCTTTTGCAACAAGTCGAGCTTTGTAGACAGCTTACATTACCATCGCGTCGGTCTTCTTCTTAAAGATCCATTTATTCTCAATAGCTTGCCGATCATCGGGCAAGTCTACCAAAGTCCATACTTTGTTCTCATACATGGATCCCATCTCAGATTTCATGGCTTCAAGCCATTTTGCGAATCTGGGCTCACCATCGCTTCTTCATAGTTCGTAGGTTCACCATGATCTAGTAGCATGACTTCCGAATAGGATTACCGTACCACTCAGTGCGGATTTTATTCTGGTTGATCTCTGATTCGGTGACAACTTGATCTGAAGTTTCATGATCATTATCATTATCTTCCTCGCTAATCGGTGTAGTTGTTACGTAAACTGATTTACGTGATGAACTACTTTCCAATAAGGGAGCTGGTACTATTACCTCATCAAGTTCCACTTTCCTCCCACTCACTTCTTTCGAGAGAAACTCCTTCTCTAGAAAGGATCCATTCTTAGCAACGAATGTCTTGCCTTCGGATCTGTGATAGAAGGTATACCCAATTGTCTCCTTTGGGTATCCTATGAAGACACATTTTTCGATTTGGGTTCAAGCTTATCGGGTTGAAGTTTTTCACATAAGCATCGCAACCCCAAACTTTCGAAGCGACAACTTTGGTTTCTTGCTAAACCATAGTTCATAAGGCGTCGTCTCAACGGATTTTGACGGTGTCCTATTTAACGTGAATGCGGCCGTCTCTAAAGCATAACCCCAAAGCGATAGCGGTAAATCGAAATAGACATCATAGATCGCACCATATCTAGTAAAGTACGATTCGACGTTCGGACACACCATTACGCTGTGGTGTTCCGGTGGCGTGAGTTGCGAAACTATTCCGCATTGCTTCAAATGTAGACCAAACTCGTAACTCAAATATTCTCCTCCACGATCAGATCGTAGAAACTTTATTTTCTTGTTACGATGATTTTCAACTTCACTCTGAAATTCTTTGAACTTTTCAAATGTTTCAGATTTATGTTTCATCAAGTAGATATACCCATATCTGCTTAAATCATCTGTGAAGGTGAGAAAATAACGATATCCGCCACGAGCTTCAACATTCATCGGACCACACACATCTGTATGTATGATTTCCAACAAGTCTGTTGCTCTCTCCATACAACCGGAGAACGGTGTTTTAGTCATCTTGCCCATGAGGCACGGTTCGCAAGTACCAAGTGATTCATAATCAAGTGATTCCAAAAGTCCATCTGTATGGAGTTTCTTCATGCGTTTTACACGATATGACCTAAACGGCGATTACCACAAATAAGTTGCACTATCATTATCAACTCTGCATCTTTTGGCTTCGACATTATGAATATGTGTATCACTACTGTCGAGATTCAACAAGAATAGACCATTCTTCAAGGGCGCATGACCATAAAAGATATTACTCATATAAATAGAACAACCATTATTCTCTGATTTAAATGAATAACCGTCTCGCATCAAACAAGATCCAGATATAATGTTCATGCTCAACGCCGCACCAAATAACAATTATTTAGGTCTAAAACTAATCCCGAAGGTAGATGTAGAGGTAGTGTGCCGACCGCGATCACATTGACTTTGGAACCATTTCCCACGCGCATCGTCACCTCGTCCTTTGCGGTGCTCGTCTATTCCGTAGTCCCTGTTTGAGTTGCAAATATTAGCAATGAACCAGTATCAAATACCAGTGCTACTACGAGCTCTAGTAAGGTACACATCAATAACATGTATATCACATATACCTTTGTTCACCTTGCCATCCTTCTTATCCGCCAAATACTTGGGGCAGTTCCGCTTCAAAGTCGATCCGCTTGCGGTAAAACACTCGATTTCAGTTTAGGTCCAGACGTGGGTTTCTTCTCTTGATCAGCAACTTTCTTGCTGTTCTTTTGAAGTTTCCTTCTTCTTCCCTTTGCCCTTTTCTTGAAACTAGTGGTCTTGTTGACCATCAACACTTGATGCTCTTTCTTGATTTCTACCTCCGCTGCTTTTAGCATTGCGAAGAGCTCAGAATTGTCTAAGTCATTCCTTGCATATTATAGTTCATCATGAAGCTCTTGTAGCTTGGTGGCGATGATTGGAGAATTCATCAATGACACTATCATCCGGAAGATTAACTCCCAGCTGAATTAAGTGATTATTATACCCGGACATTTTGAGTATGTGCTCACCGACGTAACTATTCTCCTCCATCTTGCAGCTATAGAACTTATTGGAGACTTCATATCTCTCAATCCGGGCATTTGCTTGAAATATTAACTTCAACTCTGGAACATCTCATATGCTCCATGACGTTCAAAACGTCGTTGAAGACCCGGTTCTAAGCCGTAAAGCATGGCACATGAACTATAGAGTAGTCATCAGCTTTGCTTTGCAGACGTTCACAACTTCGGTGCAGCTCTGCAGCAGGCACTGGCACCTAGCGGTGCTTCCAGGCGTAATTCTTACGTGCAGCAATGAGGATAATCCTCAAGTTACGGACCCAGTCCGTGTAATTGCTACCATCATCTTTCAACTTTGCTTTCTCTAGGAACGCATTAAAATTCAACGGAACAACAAAGACGAGCCATCTATCTACAGACACATAGACAAGCAAAATACTATCGGTACTAAGTTCATGATAAATTTAAGTTCAATTAATCATATTAAAAACTCCCACTTAGACGACATCTCTCTAGTCATCTAAGTGTTTACGTGATCCAAATCAACTAAACCATGTCCGATCATCACGTGAGATGGAGTAGTTTCAATGGTGAACATCACTATGTTGATCATATCTACTATATGATTCACGTTCGACCTTTCGGTCTCCGTGTTCCGAGGCCATATCTGCATATGCTAGGCTCATCAAGTTTAACCTGAGTATTCTGCGTGTGCAAAACTGGCTTGCACCCGTTGTAGATGGACGTAGAACTTATCACACCCGATCATCACGTGGTGTCTGGGTACTACGAACTTTTAGCAACGGTGCATACTCAGGGAGAACACTTCTTGATAATTTTAGTGAGAGATCATCTTATAATGCTACCGTCAAACAAAGCAAGATAAGATGCATAAAGGATAAACATCACATGCAATCAATATAAGTGATATGATATGGTCATCATCATCTTGTGCTTGTGATCTCCATCTCCGAAGCACCGTCATGATCACCATCGTCACCGGCGCGACACCTTGATCTCCATCGTAGCATCGTTGTCGTCTCGCCAACTATTGCTTCTACGACTATCGCTACTGCTTAGTGATAAAGTAAAGCAATTACATGGCTTTTGCAATTCATACAATAAAGCGACAACCATATGGCTCCTGCCAGTTGCCGATAACTCGGTTACAAAACATGATCATCTCATATAATAAAATATAGCATCACGTCTTGACCACATCACATCACAACATGCCCTGCAAAAACAAGTTAGACGTCCTCTACTTTGTTGTTGCAAGTTTTACGTGGCTGCTACGGGCTGAGCAAGAACCGTTCTTACCTACGCATCAAAACCACAACGATAGTTTGTCAAGTTGGTGCTGTTTTAACCTTCGCAAGGACGGGCGTAGCCACACTCAGTTCAACTAAAGTGAGAGAGACAGACACCCGCCGGTCACCTTTAAGCAACTAGTGCTCGGGCGGTGAAACCAGTCTCGCGTAAGCGTCTGCTGTAATGTCGGTCCGGCCGCTTCATCTCACAATACCGCTGAACCAAAGTATGACATGCTGGTAAGCAGTATGACTTATATCGCCCACAACTCACTTGTGTTCTACTCGTGCATATGACATCAACGCATAAAACCAGGCTCGGATGCCACTGTTGGGGAACGTAGTAATTTCAAAAAATTTCCTACGATCACGCAAGACCTTGGTGATGGCATAGCAACGAGAGGGAGAGTGTCCGTCCACGCACCCTCGTGAGACCGAAAGCGAAGCGTTATAACAACGCTGTTGACGTAGTCGTGCGTCTTCACGATCCGACCGATCCAAGCACCGAACGTCACGGCACCTCCGAGTTCTGCACACGCTCAGCTCGATGGCGATCCCCGGACTCCGATCCAGCAAAGTGTCGGGGATGAGTTCCGTCAGCACGACGGCGTGGTGACGATGATGATGCTCCACCGACGCAGGGCTTCGCCTAAGCTCCGCGACGATATGACTTCTCCGGTGCAGGGCTTCGCCTAAGCTCTATGACGATATGACCGAAGTGGAATATGGTGGAAGGGGGCACCGCACACGGCTAAGGAACGATCCGTAGATCAACTTGTGTGTCATGGGGTGCCCCCTGGCCCTGTATATAAAGGAGCCAAGGGGAGGGGCTGGCCGGCCAAGAGGGGCACGCCAGGAGTCCTACTCCTCCGGAGTAGGATTCCCCCTCCAATCCTAGTTGGAATAGGATTCCCCGGAGGGGGAAAGAGAGAGAGGGGGCCGGCCCACCTTTCCTAGTCCTAATAGGACTAGGGGAAGGGGGGAGGCGCACGGCTACCTAGGGCTGGCCCTTTCTCCTTTCCACCAAGGCCCACTATGGCCCATTTAGTTCCCGGGGGGTTCCGGTAACCTCCCGGTACTCCGGTAAATTCCCGATTTCACTCGGAACATTTTCGATGTCCAAATGTGGGCTTCCAATATATCAATCTTTATGTCTCGACCATTTCGAGACTCCTCGTCATGTCCGTGATCACATCCGGGACTCCGAACTACCTTCGGTACATCAATACTTATAAACTCATAATGAACTGTCATCGAAACGTTAAGCGTGCGGACCCTACGGGTTCGAGAACTATGTAGACATGACCTAGAACCATTCTCGGTCAATAACCAATAGCGGAACCTGGATGCCCATATTGGTTCCTACATATTCTACGAAGATCTTTATCGGTCAAACCGCATAACAACATCGTTGTTCCTTTGTCATCGGTATGTTACTTACCCGAGATTCGATCGTCGGTATCCAATACCTAGTTCAATCTAGTTACGGTAAGTCTCTTTACTCGTTCCGTAATACATCATCTCACAACTAACTCATTAGTTGCAATGCTTGCAAGGCTTATGTGATGTGTATTACCGAGAAGGCCCAGAGATACCTCTCCGACAATCGGAGTGACAAAACCTAATCTCGATTCATGCCAACTCAACATATACTTTTGGAGACACCTGTAGAGTACCTTTATAATCACCCGATTACGTTGTGACGCTTTGGTAGCACACAAAGTGTTCCTCCGTAAACGGAGTTGCATAATCTTATAGTTGCAGGAACTTTGTATAAGTCATGAAGAAAGCATAAGCAACATACTAAACGATCAAGTGCTAAGCTAACGAAATGGGTCATGTCAATCACATCATTCTCCTAATGATGTGATCCCATTAATCAAATGACAACACATGTCTATGGTTAGGAAACATAACCATCTTCGATTAATGAGCTAGTCTAGTAGAGGCATACTAGTGACTATCTGTTTGTCTATGTATTCACACATGTATTATGTTTCCGGTTAATACAATTCTAGCATGAATAATAAACATTTATCATGATATAAGGAAATAAATAATAACTTTATTATTGCCTCTAGGGCATATTTCCTTCATTAGTACCCTCATAGACCATAAGCGGAAGTGTTTCACAACGCAGTTGATGTAGTCGAACTTTCTTCGCGCTCCATCGATCGAGTACCAAGCATACACACCTCTGATTTCTGCACACGTTCAGCTGAGTGATGTCCCTCGCCTTCTTGATCCGACAGGGTGTCGAGGTTGTAGATGAGGTCCGTCAGCACGACGGCGTGGTGAAGGTGATGGTGAATTGATCCACGTAGGGCTTTGCCTAAGCACCGCGAGAATATGACCAGGGGTGTAAACTGTTGAGGGGGACGCCACACACGGCTAACAATCCTAATTGGGTTCTTCCCCAATTCGGCCTCCCCCCTTCCAAAATTGCCGGAGGGGGAAAAGGGAAGGGGAAGGAGAGAAGGAAAGGGGGAGGGGGGCGAACCCCCTCTTTCCCTTCTCCCACTCGGCCTCCTTCCATGGGGGGGGGGGGGCGCCACCCCTTGTGGGCTGGTGTGCTCCCCTCTCATGGCCCATAGGGCCCATATATTCCCCCGGTGGGTTCCGGTAACCCCCCGGTACTCCGATAAATACCCGATACACTCCAGAACACTTCCGGTGTCCGAATACTATCGTCCTATATATCAATCTTTACCTCTAGACCATTTAGAGACTCCTCGTCACGTCCTTGATCTCATCCGGGACTTCGAACAATATTTGGTCACCAAATCACATAAATCATATAATACAATATCGTCATCGAACGTTAAGCGTGCGGACCCTACGAGTTTGAGAACTATGTAGACATGACCGAGACACCTCTCCGGTCAATAACCAATAGCAGGAACCTGGATGCTCATATTGGCTCCTACATATTCTACGGATATCTTTATCGGTCGAACCGTTATGACAACATACGTTATTCCCTTTGTCCATCGGTATGTTACTTGCCCGAGATTTGATCGTCGGTATCTACATACCTAGTTCAATCTCGTTACCGGCAAGTCTCTTTACTCGTTCCGTAATACATCATCCTGCAACTAACTCATTAGTCACTTTGATTGCAAGGCTTCTTATGATGTGCATTACCGAGAGGGCCCAGAGATACCTCTCCGATACTCGGAGTGACAAATCCTATCGATCTATGCCAACCCAACAAACACCTTCGGAGATACCTGTAGAGCATATTTATAATCACCCAGTTATGTTGTGACGTTTGATAGCACATAAGGTATTCCTCCGGTATCCGGGAGTTGCATAATCTCATAGTCGAAGGAATATGTATTTGACATGAAGAAAGCAATATCAATAAAACTGAACAATTAATATGCTAAGCTAACGGATGGGTCTTGTCCACCATATCATTCTCCTAATGATGTGATCCTGTTGTCAAATGACAACTCATGTCCATGGTTAGGAAACCTTAACCATCTTTGATCAACGAGCTAGTCTAGTAGAGGATCACTAGGGACACAGTGTTTGTCTATGTATTCACACATGTATTTGGGATTCTGATCAATACAAGTCTAGAATGAATAATAAACATTTATCATGAATAAGGAAATATAAAAGAAAAACTTTATTATTGCCTCTAGGGCATATTTCCTTCACTCTCTCCCCGTGCATGGAGGCCTCCTCGGGGGTTTTATAGGTCAACCCCCAGGGTTACAATGGTAAAGTTACACGACCGTGGGGCCGGGATGTCAGCGTCTGGGAAGCCGGCGCTGGGGCCCTGATAACCCACAAGTATAGGGGATCACAACAGTTTTCGAGGGTAGATTATTCAACCCAAATTTATTGATTCGACACAAGGGGAGCCAAAGAATATTTGCAAGTATTAGTAGCTGAGCAGTCAATTGAATCACACCTGGAGATTAATTATCTGCAGCAAAGTGATCAGTAGCAAAGTAGTATGATAGTTTTGATAGTTGTAGCAACAACAATAGTAATAGTAACAGTGATAGCAATAATCTTATAACAAGCGTAGCAGTAACAATAGTAGTAACAACTTAGTAGAAACTATATATGGAAATTCGTAGGCATTGGATCGGTGGATTCGTTGGATGATATTCATCATATAACAGTCATAACCTAGGGTGATACGACAATAGCTCCAGTTCATAAATATAATGTAGGCATGTATTTCGTAAATACTCATACGTGCTTATGGAAAGAACTTGCAAGCCATCTTTTGTCCTACCCTCCCGTGGCAGCGGGGTCCAATTGGAAACTAAGGGATATTAAGGCCTCCTTTTAATACTAATCCGAAACAAAGCATTAACACATAGTGAATACATGAACTCCTCAAACTACGGTCATCGCCGGAAAGTATCCCGACTACTGGCACTCTGGGGTTTACGGATCATAACACGTAATAGGTGAATATAACTTGCAAGATCGGATCTAGAAAATAGATATAATGGTGATGACATAAACGGTTCATATCTGAAATCATGGCACCCAGGCCCAGAGTGACAAGCATTAAGCATGGCAAAGTCATATCAACATCAATCCCAGAACATAATGGATACTAGGGATCAAGCCCTAACAAGACTAACTCGATTACATGATCAATCTCATCCAACTCCTCATCGGCCAGCGAGCCTATGAAGGAATTACTCATTCCCGGTGGGGAGCATCATGGAATTGGCGATGGAGAAGTGTTGGTGATGAAGAAGATCGAAGATCCCCCTCTCGGGAGCCCTAAACGGACTCCAGATCTCGCCTCCCGATGAAGAACAGGAGGTGGCGGCGGCTCCGTCTCGTGAAACACGATAATTCTTTCTCCCCGATTTTTCTCCGAAAATGTGAATTTATAGCATCGGAGATAGGGTCAGCTGGGCCACCAGGTGGGGACAACCCACTTGGGCGCGCCAGGAGAGGGGTGCGCCCTGGTGGGTTGTGCTCACCTAGGGCCCCCCCTCCGGTGGTTCTTGGCTCCAATATTTTTCTTTTATTCCATAAAAATTCTCCAAATGGTTTCGTGCCATTCCGAGAAATTTTATTTCTGCACAAAAACAACACCAGGGTAGTTCTGCTGAAAACAACGTCACTCTAGGTTAGATCCGTTAAAATCATGCAAATTAGACTCCAAAAACAAGAGGAAAAGCGTTACGAAAAGTAGATACAATGGAGACGTATCAAGTCCCACAAGCTTAAATCTTTGCTTGTCCTCAAGCAATTCAGTTGATAAACTGAAAGTGAAAAAGACAAACTTTTATGAACTCTTTTGCTCTTGTTTACATAAATATGCTTAAGTAGCACCCAGGTTTTGAGCCAAGATCATGACTAACCATGTCGACAATAACTCTTAAAAATTTTATTAACTCATATCAATGGCATAATCGAGCAATAGTAAGATATCTCAAACGGCAACACTTTGTCAAAACAACCATGATATAATATGACAATTGTGGTATCTCGCTAGCCCTTTATGAGACCGCAAAACATAAATGCAAAGCACCTCCAAAGTTCAAGCAGCGACTAAACATTGTAATTCATGGTAGAAAAGATCCAGTCATGATGCACCCAACATTATCTACACACAATGCATGAGGATGACAATAGTGTTCTCAGGATCTGGTGCTTATTTGAGAAGGTGATGACACAACATAAAAATAAATAGATAGTCCCTTCGTAAAGGGAAGCAGTGATTTGCAGCGGTGCCAGAGCTCAAAATTCTAAAACAGAGGTAAATGAAATTTTGAGAAATGTACCCTTCTTGTTTACTTCGCGGCCATTAGTTATTAATATCTTCCATGCTAAACACATTAGTGGCGGTTCCCAAGCGATAAAAGGCAAAGGTTTACTCCCCCTCCACCAACAAGCACACTCCACAGCTGATCCGAATCCACGGGTACAGTCCATACCAACAACAATACTGGGGGAGTTTTGTTTGATTATTTGCAATTTTGAATTCAGGACTGGGAATCCCTATTACCGCCCCTCTCGTGCAAGGACGAGTGAATAAACACTCATCATGAGAATAACCCGCTTAGCATGGAAGATACTGACTACCTCCTGTCGCTCTAGATGAACAATCCAAACACACAAATAGGACATTTATTTGAAGTTTTTAGAGGTGGCACATGCAAATTTACTTAGAATAGCAGGGTAATACCGCATATAGGTAGGTGATGTCGCTTGAAGCTACGTCGGTATTTCCCCAAAGAGGAAGGGATGATGCAGCACATCGGCGGTAGGTATTTCCGTCAGAAATTAAACCAAGGTTATCGAACCAGTAGGAGAACCAAGTAACACAACGTAAACAACCCCTGCACACAAATAACACCTCCTCGCAACCCGACGTGTTAAAGGGGTTGTCAATCCCTTTCGGGTAACGGCGCCAGAAACGGTGCATGGACGGGAGAAAGTTGTAATAGATTGAATAAATAGATCACAAATAAAATAAAGTGCAGCAAAGTATTTTTGTGTTTTTGGTTTTATAGATCTGAAAATAAATGCAAAGGAAAGGTAGATCTCAAAGGAAAATATATGAGAAAGAGACCCGGGGGCCGTAGGTTTCACTAGTGGCTTCTCTCGAGAAATATAGCAAACGGTGGGTAAACAAATTACTATTGGGCAATTGATAGAACTTCAAATAATCATGACGATATCCAGGCAATGATCATTATATAGGCATCACATCCAAGATTAGTAGACCGTCTCCTGCCTGCATCTACTACTATTACTCCACACATCGATCGCTATCCAGCATGCATCTAGTGTATTAAGTTCATGGAAAAACGGAGTAATGCAATAAGAACAATGACATGATGTAGGCAAGATCTATCTATGTAGAGATAGATCCCATCATTTTATCCTTAGTAGCAGCGATACATACGTGTCGGTTCCCCTTCTGTCACTGGGATCAAGCACTGTAAGATCGAACCCACTACAAAGCACCTCTTCCCATTGCAAGATAAATAGATCAAGTTGGCCAAACAAAACCCAAATATCGGAGAAGAAATATGAGGCTATAAGCAATCATGCATGAAAGAGATCAAAGAAACTCAAATACTTTCATGGATATAAAAAGATATAACTGATCATAAACTCAAAGTTCATCAGATCCCAACAAACACACCGCAAAAGGAGTTATATCATATGGATCTCCAAGAGACCATTGTATTGAGAATTCAGCTAGAGATAGGAAGCCATCTAGCTACTAACTACGGACCCGAAGGTCTACAAAGAACTACTACTCATCATCGGAGAGGCACCAATGGAGGTGGTGAACCCCATCCGAGATGGTGTCTAGACTGGATCTGGTGGTTCTGGACTCTGCGGCGGCTGGATCAATATTTCGTCGACTCCCCTAGGGTTTTGGTAATATTGGGGTATTAATAGAGCAAAGAGGCGGTCCGGGGGGCACCCGAGGTGGGCACAACCCACCAGGGCGCGCCTGGGCCTCCTAGCGCGCCCTGGTGGGTTGTGCTCTCCTCGGAGCACCCCTGATATGTCTCCAATGTATCTATAATTTTTGATTGTTCCATGCTATTATATTATCTGTTTTGGATGTTCAATGGGATTTATTATACACTTTTATATTATTTTTGAGACTAACCTATTAACCGGAGGCCCAAACCAAATTGCTGTTTTTTTGCCTATTTCAGTGTTTCGCAGAAAAAGAATATCAAACGGAGGCCAAACGGAATGAAACCTTCGGGAGCGTGATTTTTAGAACAAACTTGATCCAGAGGACTTGGAGTGGACTTCAAGCAATCAACAAGGAGGCCACGAGGCAGGGGGCGCGCCTACACCCCTAGGCGCGCCCTCCACCCTTGTGGGCCCCTCGTGGCTCCGCCGACCTACTTCTTCCTCCTATATATACCTATGTACCCCAAAACCATCCAAGAGCACCACGAAAACCTATTTCCATCGCCGCAACCTTCTGTACCCGTGAGATCCCATCTTGGGGCCTTTTCCGGCGCTCCGCCGGAGCGGGCATCGATCACGGAGGGCTTCTACATCAACACCATATCCTCTTCGATGATGTGTGAGTAGTTTACCACAGACCTTCGGGTCCATAGTTATTAGCTAGATGGCTTCTTCTCTCTCTTTGGATCTCAATACAAAGTTCTCCCCGATCTTCTTGGAGATCTATTTGATGTAACTCTTTTTGCGGTGTGTTTGTCGAGATCCGATGAATTGTGGGTTTATGATCAAGATTATCTATGAACAATGTTTGAATCTTCTCTGAATTCTTTTATGTATGATTGGTTATCTTTGCAAGTCTCTTTGAATTATCAGTTTGGTTTGGCCTACTAGATTGATCTTTCTTGCAATAGGAGAAGTGCTTAGCTTTGGGTTCAATCTTGCGGTGCTCGATCCCAGTGACAGAAGAGGAAACGACATGTATTGTATTGTTGCCATCGAGGATAAAAAGATGGGGTTTATATCATATTGCTTGAGTTTATCCCTCTACATCATGTCATCTTGCCTAATGCGTTACTCTGTTCTTATGAACTTAATACTCTAGATGCATGCTGGATAGCGGTCGATGTGTGGAGTAATAGTAGTAGATGCAGGCAGGAGTCGGTCTACTTGTCACGGACGTGATGCCTATATACATGATCATGCCTAGATATTCTCATAACTATGCTCAATTCTATCAATTGCTCAACAGTAATTTGTTCACCCACCGTAATACTTATGCTATCTTGAGAGAAGCCACTAGTGAAATCTATGACCCCCAGGTCTATTCTCCATCATATAAGTTTACATTTATTTTCATTTACGTTCTTTACTTTTAATCTTTATCATAAAAATACAAAAAATATTATCTTATCATCTCTATCAGATCTCACTTTTGCAAGTGGCCGTGAAGGGATTGACAACCCCTTTATCGCGTCGGTTGCAAGGTTCTTATTTGTTTGTGTAGGTACGAGGGACTTGCGTGTGGTCTCCTAGTGGATTGATACCTTGGTTCTCAAAAACTGAGGGAAATACTTACGCTACTTTGCTGCATCACCCTTTCCTCTTCAAGGGAAAAACCAACACAGTGCTCAAGAGGTAGCAAGAAGGATTTCTAGCGCCGTTGTCGGGGAGTCTACACACAAGTCAAGACATACCAAGTACCCATCACAAACTCTTATCCCTCACATTACATTATTTGCCATTTTCCTCTCCCCCACTTCACCTTTGCCGTTTTATTTGCCTTCTTCCCGTATGTATCTTTTTTTGTGTTTCCACGTGCCTCCTATTTGCTTGCATCTTTGCTTGCTAAAAATCTATTGATATGGATCCACTTAAAGTGTTCTACTTGGATCATCTTCGATCCTTGTGCGCTCGTGCTGAAACCCCAACTAGCCTGGTTGATGGGAAATCTTTAGATGAGCATGCTCATTTTGTGCGTCACCGTTTGTCTGAAAAAGGGAGACTTTTACGGGATCAAATAAACAGATTGCTGTGTCATGCTTGGAATCTTTGTGAAATTTATGATTTTACTTGTTGCTCTAAGAACCCTAAAAAACACCTCCCCTACCTATGTGAGTTTAATGATAATGAAATCTTATCTTCTTATGCAAAGGGTGTTTACAGTTACTACGATATCGAACAAATTAAAGAATTTGTTGCTTTTAAGGGTTCTTATGAAGTTGCTTCTTTGATTGAAAAGTATGATGCTACTCTGTACGAATCTGAAAATTTTGACATACTTAAATTTTGCTATGAAAACTATGCTCATAATGTCTATGTCAAAGAATTTATTGAGAGAATGACCGTTGCTTTGGAAGAAAATAATGATATGCATGAATCTATAGATAATGATGATTCCGATAATTTGATTGAAATATGCCTTGATGAACATGATGCTTGCTATTCTTGTGGCCATGATGCCAATATTTATGAAGATGAATTTGCTATAGTTCCTTATGTTAAACATGAGATCGTTGCTATTGCACCCATAATTGATAGTTCCTTCAATGAAAAGCATGATTGCAATGATGTTATTATAAATTATCTTAATGTCAATTGTGCTAATAATATGAAAAACCCTAAGCTTGGGGATGCTAGTTTTGCTATGTCTACTACTTGTTGCAATGATCATGATTGGGGTGATTCTTTTTATGATCTTGAAAATTTATTTAAGCCCCATGATGAATATGAGATTGATAATAATGTTTGTAATAATATTGAAAGTGGGTTTGGAAGAGTGTCGAATTTAGATGCCACATATTTGGAGAATGTTCTATCTCATGGTATTTTTTATAAAAGTGGGTTTGGAATGGTCATGACTTTAGTTAATGATAATCCCACTATTTTGGAAGAGTGTCAACTTCTCATGCATGTGGATCGTGTTGAGAATATGTTATGTGATAGCTATTTTGTTGAATTTGCCTATGATCCTACATGTAATTATTATGAGAGAGGAAAATATGGTTGTAGAAATTTTCATGTTACTAAATTACCTCCCGTTATGTTGAGATTGCTATTGTTTCTTTCCGCTTCCTTGCATATGCTAGTTTTTGCTTGCCTTGATAATTTGTTTGCCTATAATATGCCTATGCATAGGAAGTATGTTAGACTTAGATGTGTTTGTCACGTGTTTTATTATGCTCTCTTTGTGCTTCAATTCTTGTCTTTCTTGTGAGCATCATTGAAATCTCAATGCCTAGCTAAAAAGGCTTTAAAGAAAAGCGCTTGTTGGGAGACAACCCAATATTTTTCCTTGCTGTTATTCAATAAATATTTGATCTAGCCTATGGTTAGATTTTTTTATGTTTCAATTAGTGTTTGTGCCAAGTTAAACCGATAGGATCTTCTTGGATGATAGTTATGTGATCTTGTTGAAACTTCCAGAAACTTTCTGTTCACGAAAACAATTGTGAAAAATCACCAGAACGTGATAAAATACTGATTCCAATTGTAGTAGATCAATAAACAAATTATCTAGGATTTCCTATTTTGGTAGAATTTTTGAGTTACAGAAGTTTGCATTAGATACAGATTACTACAGACTGTTCTGTTTTTGACAGATTCTGTTTTTCGTGTGTTGTTTGCTTATTTTGATGAATCTATGGCTTGTAATGGAGCTTATGAACCATAGAGAAGTTGGAATACAGTGGGTTTAACACCAATATAAATAAATAATGAGTTCATTACAGTACCTTAAAGTGGTGGTTTGTTTTATTTCGCTAACGGAGCTCATGAGATTTTTTGTTGAGTTTTGTGTTGTGAAGTTTTCAAGTTTTGGGTAAAGGTTTGATGGATTATGGAACAAGGAGTGTCAAGAGCCTAAGCTTGGGGATGCCCAAGGCACCCCAAGGTAAAATTCAAGGACAACCAAAAGCTTAAGCTTGGGGATGCCCCGGAAGGCATCCCCTCTTACGTCTTCGTCTATCGCTAACTTTACTTGGGGCTATACTTTTATTCACCACATGATATGTGTTTTGCTTGGAGCGTCTTGTATGATTTGAGTCTTCGCTTTCTAGTTTACCACAATCATACTTGATGTACACACCTTTTGAGAGAGACACACATGATTCGGAATTTATTAGAATACTCTATGTGCTTCACTTATATCTTTTGAGCTATATAGTTTTTGCTCTAGTGCTTCACTTATATCTTTTAGAGCACGATGGTGGTTTTATTTTATAGAAATTATTGATATCTCATGCTTCACTTATATTATTTTGAGAGTCTTAAACAGCATGGTAATTTGCTTTAATGTGAAATTAGTCCAAATATGATAGGCATCCAAGATGAGTATAATAAAAACTTCCATATTGAGTTCATTGAATATCATGAGAAGTTTGATACTTGATAAGTGTTTTGAAATATAAAGGTGGTAATATTAGAGTGTGCTAGTTGAGTAATTGTGAAATTGAGAAATACTTGTGTTAAGGTTGGCAAGTCCCGTAGCATGCACGTATGGTAAAAGTTGTGTGACAAATTTGACGCGTAAGGTGTTCTTTTATTGCTTTCCTTATGAGTGGCGGTCGGGGACGAGCGATGGTCTTTTCCTACCAATCTATCCCTCTAGGGGCATGCGCAGTAGTACTTTGCTTCGAGGGCTAATAAATTTTTGCAATAAGTATATGAATTCTTTATGACTAACGTGAGTCCATGGATTATACGCACTCTCACCCTTCCACAATTTTCTAGCCTCTACGGTACCGTGCATTGCCCTTTCTCACCTTGAGAGTTGGTGCAAACTTTGCCGGTGCATCCAAACCCCGTGATATGATACGCTCTATCACACATAAACCTCCTTATATCTTCCTCAAAACAGCCACCATACCTACCTATCATGGCATTTCCATAGCCATTTCGAGATATATTGCCATGCATCTTTCCACCATTTTGTTTATTATGACACGCTTCTGTAACGCCCGGATAATTAAAGCTACAGTGACCCTCTACCAACGATGCCACGTCACCATGATTACTGTTGTTAACCTCACTTTGATCCAAACCCGATTCAAATTCAAATTTAACTTAAAGTCAAATAATTAAAGTTTTCAAATGGCAAAATAAAAATATTGGTTTGGTTGCAAATATTCGCTAACAATTTTTGATGAAAGGATCAACATTTTTCAGAATGATAAAATGCCCCTAAGCTATTTGTAACTGACCCATAAAGCTTTGAACTAGACCATCTCAATTTAAATAAATATGTAAACTATTCAAAAATATTTGAACTTGTTGGACTGCCTGGAATTTATGTGGTACTTGCACATTTAGTTAAAATCATTTAGTACCTAAAACTAAATACAAAGCAGTGTATAAAAAGAAAAACAGTAAACACACACACACAAGAGAAAAACCTAAACTGATGGGTGCTTTGGCCCATGTCTCCGAGACCGTTGCCGATGCCCCTGTGTACGACTACGTCGACGAAGACCTTCCCTTCTTGCCAAAGCAACTAGGCAAGCCCCCCTTTGATCACCAGATATCGCCTATTCTTCTCTATACTGCTTGCATTAGAGTAGTGTAGCATGTTACTGCTTTCCGTTAATCCTATTCTGCTGCATAGCCTGTCATTGTTGCTACAGTTGTTACCCTTACATGCTATCCTACTGCTTAGTATAGGATGCTAGTATTCCATCTGTGGCCCTACCTTCTTGTCCATCGGCTGTGCTATACTATCGGGCCATGATCACTCGGGAGGTGATCACGGGTATATACTATATACTTTATACATGATACATGTGGTGACTAAAGTTGGGTCGGCTCGAGGAGCACCCGCCAGTGATTCACGGATTGGGGGCTGCAAGGACCTTTGTCCCAATGGCCCTCTGTATGGATCTTTGTGGCGGAGCGACAGGGCAGGTTGAGACCGCCTAGGAGAGAGGTGGGCCTGGCCCTGTTCGGCGTTCGCGGATACTTAACATGCTTAACGAGATCTTGGTATTTGATCTCAGTTGGGTCGTTGACCTTATACACACTAACCGCCACGTGGGACAAGATATGGGAAACCGGCGTCGTGGTATCAGCCGAAGTATTTTGTGACGTCAGCGACTGAGCGGCGCGCGCCGGATTGGACTGGAACGCCTGTTAGGCTAGGTCTGCTTCCGACCGCCCTCGCAACATGCAGGTGTGCTAAGGGCGATGGGCCCAGACCCCTGTGCGCTTAGGTTTAGGCCGGCGTGCTGACCTCTCTGTTGTGCCTAGGTGGGGCTGCGACGTGTTGATCTTCCGCGGCCGGGCATGGCCCAGAAAAGTGTGTTCGGCCAAATGGGATCGAGCATGTCGGGTAATGTGGTGCACCCCTGCAGGGAAGTTAATCTATTCGAATAGCCGTGATCTTTGGTAACAGGACGACTTGGAGTTGTACCTTGACCTTATGACAACTAGAACCGGATACTTAACAAAACACACCCTTCCAAGTGCCAGATATAACCCGGTGATCGCTCTCTAACAGGGCAACGAGGAGGGGATCGTCGGGTAGGATTATTGCTATGCGATGCTACTTGGAGGACTTCAGTCTTCTCTCTTCTACATGCTGCAAGACGGAGGCTGCCAGAAGCGTAGTCTTCGACAGGATTAGTTATCCCCCTCTTATTCTGGCATTCTGTAGTTCAGTCCACCGATATGGCCCTTTACACATATACCCATGCATATGTAGTGTAGTTCCTTGCTTGCGAGTACTTTGGATGAGTACTCACGGTTGCCTTGTTTCCCCTTTTCCCCTTTCTATACCTGATTGCTGCGACCAGACATTGGAGCCCAGGATCCAGACGCCATCGTTGGACGACTCCTACTACACCGGAGATGCCTACTACTACGTGCAGCCCGCTGATGACGACCAGGAGTAGTTAGGAGGATCCCAGGCAGGAGGCCTGCGCCTCTTTCGATCTGTATCCCAGTTTGTGCTAGCCTTCTTAAGGCAACTTGTTTAACTTATGTCTGTACTCAGATATTATTGCTTCCGCTGACTCGTCTATGATCGAGCACTTGTATTCGAGCCCTCGAGGCCCCTGGCTTGTATTATGATGCTTGTATGACTTATTTTATTTTAGAGTTGTGTTGTGATATCTTCCCGTGAGTCCCTGATCTTGATCGTACACTTTTGTGTGTATGATTAGTGTACGATTGAATCAGGGGCGTCACAGCTTCATCATTGTCATATTGCTTTGCATGATCATGTAGTTGACATTGTATTTGTGGCAAAGCCACCATTCAAATTTTTTTATACATGTCACTCTTGATTCATTGCATATCCCGGTACATTGCCGGAGGCATTCACGTAGAGTCATATTTTGTTCTAAGTGTTGAGTTGTAATTTTTGAGTTGTAAGTAATTAAAAGTGTGATGATCATCATTATTAGAGCATTGTCCCGTGTGAGGAAAGGATGATGGAGACTATGATTCCCCCACAAGTCGGGATGAGATTCCGGACTAAGGAAAAAAAGAAGAAGAAAAAATGAGAGAAAAAGAGAGAAGGGGCAATGTTACTATCCTTTTTCCACGCTTGTGCTTCAAAGTAGCACCGTGATCTTCATGATAGAGATTCTCCTATGTTGTCACTTTCATATACTAGTGGGTGATACGTCTCCAATGTATCTATAATTTTTGATTGTTCCATGCTATTATATTATCTGTTTTGGATGTTTATGGGCTTTATTAAACACTTTTATATCACTTTTGGGACTAACCTATTAACCCAGAGCCCAGTGCCAGTTCCTGTTTTTTCCCTTGTTTCAGTGTTTCGCAGAAAAGGAATATCAAACGGAATGAAACCTTCGGAAAAGTTATTTTTGGAAAGAAAGCAATACGGGAGACTTGGAGTGCATGTCAGGAAAGCAACGAGGGAGGCACGAGGCAGGGGGCGCACCCACCCCTTGGGCACGCCCTCCACCCTCGTGGCCCCCCTGACGTATTTCTTCCTCCTATATATACCAATATACCTAAGACCTTCGGGGAATAGAATAGATCGGGAGTTCCGCCGCCGCAATCATCTATAGCCACCAAAAACCAATCGGGACCCTGTTCCGGCACCCTGCCGGAGGGGGGGAACCCTCACCGATGGCCATCTTCATCATCCCGGCGCTCTCCATGACGAGGAGGGAATGGTTCACCCTCGGGGCTGAGGGTATGTACCAGTAGCTATGTGTTTGATCTCTCTCTCTCTCTCTCTCTCTCTCTCTCTCTCTCTCTCTCTCTCGTGTTCTTGAGGTGATACGATCTTGATGTATCGCAAGCTTTGCTATTGTAGTTGGATCTTATGTTTCTTCTCCCCCTCTACTCTCTTGTAATGGATTGAGTTTTCCCTTTGAAGTAATCTTATCGGATTGAGTCTTTAATGATTTGAGAACACTTGATGTATGTCTTGCCATGCGTATCTGTGGTGACAATGGGATATCACGTGATTCACTTGATGTATGTTTTGGTGATCAACTTGCGGGTTCCGCCCATGAACCTATGCATAGGGGTTGGCACACGTTTTTGTCTTGATTCTCCGGTAAAACTTTGGGGCATTTGAAGTTTTAAATGTTGGTTGAATAGATGAATCTGAGATTGTGTGATGCATATTGTATAATCATACCCACAAATACTTGAGGTGACATTGGAGTATCTAGGTGACATTAGGGTTTTGGTTGATGTGTGTCTTAAGGTGTTATTTTACTACGAACTCTAGGGCTGTTTGTGACACTTATAGGAATAGCCCAATGGATTGATCGGAAAGAATAACTTTGAGGTGGTTTCATACCCTACCATAATCTCTTCGTTTGTTCTCCACTATTAGTGACTTTGGAGTGACTCTTTGTTGCATGTTGAGGGATATTTATATGATCCAATTATGTTATTATTGTTGAGAGAACTTGAACTAGTGAAAGTATGAACCCTAGGCCTTGTTTCCTAGCATTGCAATACCGTTTACACTCACTTTTATCGCTTGCTACCTTGCAGTTTTTATATTTTCAGATTACGAAAACCTATATCTACCATCCATATTGCACTTGTATCACCATCTCTTCGCCGAACTAGTGCACCTATACAATTTACCATTGTATTGGGTGTGTTGGGGACACAAGAGACTCTTTGTTATTTGGTTGCAGGGTTGTTTGAGAGAGACCATCTTCATCCTACGCCTCCCACGGATTGATAAACCTTAGGTCATCCACTTGAGGGAAATTTGCTACTTTCCTACAAACCTCTGCACTTGGAGGCCCAACAACGTCTACAAGAAGAAGGTTGCGTAGTAGACATCAGTGGGAATTTTTCATTATAGAACTTGGCTTGCATATTCCAATGATGGGCTTCCTCAAAATGCCCTAGGTCTTCCTGAGCAAGCAAGTTGGATGCACACCCACTTAGTTTATTTTGTTGAGCTTTCATATATTTATAGCTCTAGTGCATCCGTTGCATGGCAATCCCTACTCCTCACATTGACATCAATTGATGGGCATTTCCATAGCCTATTGATTAGCCGCGTCAATGTGAGACTTTCTACCTTTTTGTCTTCTCACATAACCCCCACCATTATACTTTATTCCACCCATAGTGCTATATCCATGGCTTGCGCTCATGTATTGCTTAAGGGTTGAAAAGGCTGAAGCGCGTTAAAAAGTATGAACCGATTGCTCGGCTTGTCATCGGGGTTATGCATGATGAGAACGTTTTGTGTGACGAAATTGAAGCATGGCCTAACTATATGATTTTGTAGGGATAAGTTTTCTTTGGATATGTTATTTTGATAAGACATAATTGCTTGGTTAGCATGTTTGAAGTGTTATTGTTTTTATGTCAACATTAAACTTTTATCTTGAATCTTTCGGATCTAAATATTCATGCCACAATAAAAAGAATTACATTAAAAATTATGCTAAGTAGCATTCCACATCAAAAATTCTGTTTTTATCATTTACCTACTTGAGGATGAGCAGGAATTAAGCTTGGGATGCTTGATACGTCTCCAACGTATCTATAATTTTTGATTGTTCCATGCTATTATATTATCTATTTTGGACGTTCAATGGGCTTCATTATACACTCTTATATTATTTTGGTACTAACCTATTAACCGGAGGCCCAGCCCAAATTGCTGTTTTTTTACCTATTTCAGTGCTTCGCAGAAAAAGAATATCAAATGGAGTCCAAACAGAATGAAACCTTCGGGAGCGTGATTTTTGGAACAAACGTGATCCAGAGGACTTGGAGTGGACGTCAAGCAACCAACGAGGAGGCCACGAGGCAGGGGGCGCGCCCTCCACCCTAGTGGGCCTGTCGTGGCTCTGCCGACCTACTTCTTCCTCCTATATATACCTATGTACCCCGAAACCATCCAGGAGCACCACAAAAAACTATTTCCACCGCCGCAACCTTTTGTACCCGTGAGATCCCATCTTGGGGCCTTTTCCAGCGCTCCGCCGGAGGGGGCATCGATCACGGAGGGCTTCTACATCAACACTATAGCCTCTCTGATGATGTGTGAGTAGTTTACCACATACTTTCGGGTCCATAGTTATTAGCTAGATGGCTTCTTCTCTCTCTTTGGATCTCAATACAAAGTTCTCCTCGATCTTCTTGGAGATCTATATGATGTAACTCTTTTTGCGGTGTGTTTGTCGAGATCCGATGAATTGTGGGTTTATGATCAAGATTATCTACGAACAATATTTGAATCTTCTCTGAATTCTTTTATGTATGATTTGTTATCTTTGCATGTCTCTTTGAATTATCAGTTTGGTTTGGCCTACTAGATTGATCTTTCTTGCAATAGGAGAAGTGCTTAGCTTTGGGTTCAATCTTGCGGTGCTCGATCCCAGTGACAGAAGGGCAAACGACACGTATTGTATTGTTGCCATCGAGGATAAAAAGATGGGGTTTATATCATATTGCTTGAGTTGATCCCTCTACATCATGTCATCTTGCCTAATGCGTTACTCTGTTCTTATGAACTTAATACTCTAGATGCATGCTGGATAGTGGTCGATGTGTGGAGTAATAGTAGTAGATGCAGGCAGGAGTCGGTCTACTTGTCACGGACGTGATGCCTATATACATGATCATGCCTAGATATTCTCATATCTACGCTCAATTCTATCAATTGCTCAACAGTAATTTGTTCACCCACCGTAATACTTATGCTATCTTGAGAGAAGCCACTAGTGAAACCTATGGCCCCTGGGTCTATTCTCCATCATATAAGTTTACATCTATTCTATTTTACGTTCTTTACTTTTAATCTTTATCATAAAAATACCAAAAATATTATCTTATCGTCTCTATCAGATCTCACTTTTGCAAGTGGCCCTGAAGGGATTGACAACCCCTTTATCGTGTTGGTTGCAAGGTTCTTATTTGTTTGTGTAGGTACGAGGGACTTGCGTGTGGCCTCCTACTGGATTGATACCTTGGTTCTCAAAAACTGAGGAAAATGCTTACGCTACTTTGCTGCATCACCCTTTCCTCTTCAAGGGAAAAACGAACGCAGTGCTAAAGAGGTAGCAACCCCCCAAGCGCAACTAGGGCCCATTATGTGTCTTCAGGTCCAAAAAAATCTCCGTAAAGTTTCGTTGCATTTGGACTCCGTCTGATATTGATTTCCTGCGATGTAAAAACATGCGAAAAATAAGAATCGCACTTGGCACTATGTCAATAGGTTAGTACCAAAAAATGATATAAAATGATATAAAATGATATAAAATGACTATAAAATGATTATAAAACATCCAAGATTGATAATATAACAACATGGAACAATAAAAAGTTATAGATATGTTGGAGACGTATCAGTAGGTATGGTGAACTCATCTAGAATAACTTGGGTTTCAGGATTTTGATGCACAAGTAGTATTCCCGCTTAGTACAGGCGAAGGTTAGCAAATAGGTTGAGAAGCGGTGAGCTAGAGAGCGAAAACGGTCATGAGCATGCATTATGCATAAGTAACATTGGGTACTAGCATGAGTATGATATGAACACCATGAACATAAATATCATAGAGGCTATGTTGGTTTTGATTCAACTACATGCATAAACATGTACCAAGTCAAGCCACTCGAACATTCAAAGGAGGATACCACATCATCATACTACATCACAATAATTTTAACGCAATGTTGGCACCCAAGATAAATCATTATCCACTCCTAGCTACTTAAGCATGGCATGAGAAACTATAATATCTAATTTTCATTGCAAACATGTTTGATCATAATAGGCCGAATCATGGATACTAGGTTAAACATATTTACAAAAACAGAACAGGTCGAGTTAATACACGTTTCTCTCTGCCACCGTCAGTTCATTAAATGTCGTTATTATTGCCTTTCACTTGCACAACCGAATGACAGGAAAATAATAATAGTGCAAGAGTGTCGTGGACTAAGCTGGAATATCCAAACCATTTTATTCAAAGGAGAAGACAAGGTAATTTGGGCTCTTTGTTAGATCAACAATATTGCATACGAGAGCCACTCAACAATTCCATCGTGGTCTTCTCCTTGGTATGAATCAATAAACGGAAAAGAAATTCAGAGAAACACATTGAAATATTTTCGCATTTTTTTACTTTTTCTAAAAGTAAGCAAATTAAAATAGGAAAAACAAAAACGAGAAAAACTATTTACACGGGAAAGCTCCCAACAAGTAAGAAGAAGAATCGAGAAATCTTTTTGGGTTTTCTTTTAATACTACAGCTAATTAAACTAGAAAGAAAAACCGAAAATAAGCAAGAAATATTTTTATATTTTCTCAAAGTTTTTCAAACACACAAGAAGAAAGAGAGAAATAAATCTAGCATGGATAGTACAATGAAAAAGTGTGGACACCGACAACTGGAATGGAATGTGTGATCATGAATATAATGTCGGTAGAAATACGTACTCTCCCAAGCTTAGGCTTTTGGCCTAACTTGGTAATCACCACTCGTAGAAGTAGAAGCCATCAGGTCCTATGTTGAAGTGTTGTGGAGCGGGTACCTGAGCATCCCACTCCCGAGGCTCCTCCTCAGCCGCAGTCTGGTCGTTCCGGTAGGTGACAATATCCTCATGCATTATCCTGTATCCGCCCCTAGCAATAGAATCAAACAAAGCAGGTGCAGGCAACGGAATAACATCACGGGTAATTTCACTAAAGACTAAGTTAAAAGGAACATCCATAGTAGTGTCCTCGCCATCAATAAAGTGATGATGTGCCATAGCCTGACGATCTAAGTAAACCTTGGGCAAGCGATAATCATGCTGGCGTATCTGAATGTTAAAGTGACTCGCTAAGCTATTAGCATAAATACCGCCATGAATTTTACCCTTGAATATGTTAATGTGAAGGAGACGTGCCACAATAGCTCCCAAGCTATAAGTGTTGTCGCTGTAGAGTGCGCGGCGTAGGACAGCAAAATCGGGGGCACTAAATGCGCCAACCTTTTCTCTAGCAGGTAAACACTTCGCAATGAATAGAGTAAAATAATGCACTGAAGGAAACTACAAGCTAGTGGCGGCGATACTCGACACCCCTCTCTCATGCCCCACTGACAGAGTGCGGTAAAAACCCTCAAACTCTACGGGCCTAGGCTCTCTTAGTTCCCCATCAGAAGGGATCAGGCATATATCACAAAATTTAGTAAGTGGTATCTGACGGGTTTCAACATATAAATTAAATTGCACCTCAGGAGGGTAACTCCTACTTAAGAAATGAACACTTTGCACAAAGGAATTTGTGAGGAGATGATAATGTTCTGAAAGTGCGTTATATCGACTAGAGGGGGGGTGAATAGGCGATTTTCATGAATTCTTCACTGAGAAATTTGCCGGTGAGGAAATTCCTTAGCGAAGAACTACTTGCAGCAGAATAAGTACTCAGAAGTAAGCATAACAGAATGCGGGCATGGTAATCATGATGAAATGAAGACAATCACAGAGTACAGAAAGCGTAAACACAGGATAACACAATATGAAGACAAACAGACTGAAGAAATTGAACTGAGGAAATTGAGAAAGTCTTCAGTCAAAGTCTTCAAACACAGATATGAACAAACACTCAACACAAGAATGAGGAAATGAAAGAGTTGAGGAAATAGAACCAGATAAGGTTGGTGAAGACAATGATTTGGTAGACCAGTTCCAACTGCTGTCTCGGTTATACGTCTGGTTGGAGCGGCTGAGTATATAAACTCGAGGACACACAGTCCGGACACCCGATCATCGAGCACGCAGCTCAGACACCAAGTCCTCACCGTATTCTCCTTGAACTAAGGTCACACAGACCTCGTCCAATCACTCGTGGTAAGTCTTCAGGCGACTTGCAAACCTTCACAGACTTGGTCACTCGGCGATCCACAATTCCTCTTGGATGCTCTAGACCATGACGCCTAACCATCCGGAAGAAGCACAATCTTCAAAGGTAACAAGCGTCGGATCCACGCAGATCAATCTCTTGATGATGCTCAATCACTTTGGGTTTGTAGGGTTTGGTTTTGGGTTTTCCTCACTCGATGATTTTCACTCAAAGTCCTCGGAGGATGGGTTGCTCTCAATTGACAAGTGTCAGTTTCTCTCGGAGCAGCCAACCAGCTAGTGGTTATAGGGGGCGTCTATTTATAGCCTAGGGAGCAGCCCGACATGATAAGACATAAATGCCCTTCAATGATATGACCGTTAGGTGGATAAGATATTTTGGAACAGTGGGCGTGCAAAGACAAAGAACGGTCGGAAATTTGACTCTCAAATTCCTCGAGGTTATCATGTTCCTCATCGTAGGCAATCCGCCTTTGGTGAATTCCTAACTCCTCGGTCGAACAAATTCCTCAATGACCGTAAGAACTTCGCCTCATCACATCAAGAAATTGACTGAATCTGTATGAGATTTCCAATGGCTTCACTCAAGGGATTGGTAGGTGTAGGATTTTGAGTTGAGCATCACATGGAAATTTTTCCTTAGTATTTTCTCGACCCCCTTTAACAGTACGGTGTTTCCTATGACTCAAGAAAGAGAAAAATGAAACTACGAAAACAAAAGTCTTCACGCTTCATGTTCCTCAAATGAATACCAAGTCTTCAAGGTCACACCAATTTCTTCACTTTCAAAGTCTTCAGAATACCAAAGTCTTCAGTCGAAGGACTTCATTTTTAGGGGTCGACTTTCTCTGTAAATATAAAACTCCTCATAGACTTATAGACCTGTGTACACTCATAAACACATTAGTCCCTTAACCTATAAGTCTTCAATACACCAAAATCACTAAGGGCACTAGATGCACTTACAATCTCCCCTTTTGGTGATTGATGACAATATAGGTTAAGTTTTCAACGGGGATAAACATATGAAGTGTAAATACTGATATTGAGGAATTTGATTGCAAGATATAGAAGAACTCCCCCTGAAGATGTGCATAGTGAGGAATTTGCTTTTGAAGCAATGCACATTTGAAGAGTTGAATCATGGAGATCTCCCCCTATATCTTGTAATTCATACACGCATTTGACATATAATATGAAGAATTTGAAATGCATGATGAAATATGGTGACTGATATAATTCAGCATGCGTGTATTAACATATAACGAAGAATAAGCATGCAGAGGAACACATCAAAAGTATCAGAGCACCATCGGGTTTAAGATTACAACTCGATCCAATAAAAGTTTCAAAAGAGCGAGAGTTGTAACTTAGCGAAAAAAACGCCCATATAATAGACCCGCTTGAAGACTAACTCAAATTTCTCCCCCTTTGTCATCAAATGACCAAAAGGATCGAAACTGAGGACTAACCCCCTTGAAGAATATCAAGTTGATGGAGGAGCGCCAGCGTTGTCGGGGTCGGTTGTCGTAGTAGGGCCTGCCGCAGTGTCATCCAAGTCTTCATTTTCATCAGTGTCGCACGATGAAGAATAGGAGCTGGCCACCAAGGAAGGAACCTGACCTTCTTGAATTTCTTCGGTGGAGGTGCAGACCAGTCAAATTCTTCCTTGAGACCCATGTTCTTCAGATCTTCTCACTTGTAGAGATGAGATAGAACAGCCAGTGCACGGTTGAAGGTTTCATGGAGGTAGTATTGGTTTTATTCAACGCATTGTGTGTTGAGGTCATGTTGTGAAGAATTGAACCAAACCGACGCTTGACCCATTTATGATTGCGATCAACCTTCCGATGAAGACCGAGGAGTAACTCACGATCACCATCACCACAGGTGCCGTGGCTTGAGGATTTTGCTTGGCTGAGGTATTGGCGGCAGAGTCATGTGTGGCAGAGTCATCATTGGTGGAGTAGGATGCAGCCTTGCGAAATTGACCATCCAATGGACGAATGCCTTCATCTATCACAGCAGTTGCCTTGCCTTTGTCATCAGCTGAGGAAAATGTCAATTTGAGGACTTCAATTGGAGGCAAGTAGCTGCAGTGGTTTAGAGTATCAGCCTTGTAATTGAGTGAAGACCTTGTCCTGATGAACCTCATAATCCATGGTGCATAAGGCTTCAGCTCAAAAGGTGACATAGCAATGTTTGCCAGAATCCTCATGAAGAAATCATGGAAGTTGACGGGAACGCCATGAATGATATTGAAAAGCATATTCTTCATGATGCCAACGACTTCTTCATCATTTGAGTCGTGGCCTTTGATAGGACTCATTGTCTTCGTCAGAATGCGATAGACAGTCCGAGGCACATATAGTAATTCCTTGACGAAGAATTTGGTACGTGGGGCTTGCCCTGGCTTCAAAGGCTTCATCAGCACTTGCATGTAATGATTTGAAAGCTCAGTTCGTTGTAGATGCAATGAGCACCATCAAGGGAGGATCGAGTGGGAGGGCACGGCGCAGTTCGATTCTTTGGTGCCTTGTAGTGAGTATTTTCTGTCATCCAGTCCAGTACCCATGAGTTCACATCTTCAGAATCTCCGGTGATGTGCTGCGTCGCATAGAGTTGAAGAATGAGTTCTTCATTCCAATCACAGTTGTCAGTGCAGAAATTCAGCAATCCTGCATCGTGAAGAACACTGAGGACTGGCTCGAAGCCTGGCAGAGATTCCATGTCCACGTGAGGAATATGTGCATGATCGAAGACTTTGTCTTTGTTGAATAGCACAGAGGAATAGAAGTTGGCTTGACTAGCAGTCCAGAAACGCCTCTTCCTTATGCGAGCAGAGTCATATGGGTTGTAGTTAGTGAAGAATACATGCTCGCCGAATAAATCTTCAGCCTTGAACTTTTGCTTCGTTGAGAATGGATTCTTTGGCTTTGGCAGTGGAGTGTCAGTGAGTTGCATCACTATCTCAGGAATTGCAATCTCAGGTTCTTCAGGCTGAGGATTTTCTGGTTCATCTTCATATGCAGGCTGCGTGTTCAAAGGATCAGTAGCAGCAGGTTCTTCAGCACTAGTGGCTGGAATTTATTCATGCACGGACGAGGTGGGATGAGTTTCTTCAGAGCCCATTTGAACCATTGGTGCAGGGGACTGAGGAATTTGTTGGATTGGGGTGAAGAGTGGAGAATTGGGATGCTGACTTTCCCAAAAGTCATCTTTCATCACAGGCGTGGTGCATCCAATATCCACGTCTTCGTCTTCAATTTCCTCAACGCCAGCCTCTTCAGCTGTGAACTGAGGCATAGGCGAGGAAATGATTGGTGTTGAAGGGATTGCATCCACTTCAATTTCTTCATCAATCTGCTCTGACGAAGCAGCATAATGATTTTCTTCATTAGATCCACTTGGGATCTCATATTCTTCACCAAAAGGAATGAGGTCCTTTGATGGCATGGAGGAAATCGGAACAGCATCAATTGGATTTTCAAATGAGCTGGTCATTGGCTTCATCTTCTTTGGAGCTGAAGATTCTGAAGCAGTTGATGCTTTCCTTTTCTTCACTTCAGCTCGCTCTGCAGCCTTGGTCTTCTTCACATCTGTTGCAGATGGAAGGATAGGAGTTGGTGTAGGCGCAGGAGGAGCTGAGGAATCTGTTTGAATTTCCTCGGAATCGATGCAGCTTGCCTGACTTCTTCAGTTTCTTCAGGCGCACCACTAGTGGATGCCCTGGCAATTTCTTCAGCGGCTGGAATGGAGTCATCAGCTGTAACATCCCAAAATTTTAAATTTTGGAATGTTATATTAAATAAATAACTATGGTTGTTGTCTGATTGTTTGACTGATTGATTGAGTGGAATTGAGTGGAATTTGAAACTTTTGAAAATTGAATGAGAGGGAATGAAATGACTTTCCCAAACTTTCCATTTTGCCTTTTTGGATCCCAATTGAACTCAAGTTCATTGCAACACCAAAACCTAGAGTGAAGATGACATGACTTCTTCCATGTTGAAATGAAAAGGGTTTTGGAAAAAGATTTGAATTTCATTTGGGGATATTTCAAATTCAAAACTTTATGCAACTCAATGATTTTCATGAGGGAAGATAAAATGACTCCTTCCATTATATGAAATATGAGTTGGAAGTTGAGTAGTATCAAGTTGAAAGTTATTTGAAAGTGCTTTGAAACCCTCTTTCAAATTTTGAGTTTTGAATTTGAATTCAAACTTTGGCAAGTGGGAAACATTTCAAAAACTAAGCCTGACAAATACTTGATCAAAAGTATGAGAGGAGTAGACATGACACTCCAAAAATATCAGAGGAAAACATTGCCAAAAGATTTGGATTCAAATCTGAATTTTATTTGAATTTGAAAAAAATGGATTTTTATAAAGTTTGGATTTTGCCTTTGGAAAAATGTTCAAATGGAATGTTCCCCTGATCATTTTGGTATATATATACCCTATATAAAATATTTTTATTTTAAAAGATATACTCTGTTTTGTTTTATTTTAAAAAATAAATTTTAAAAGAAACCCCCTCTGGCGCCAACTAGGCCACCCAGGCCCAGCCAGCAACCCACCCACCAGCCCGGCCCACCAAGACTGCCCACTCCGCCAATCCAGCCCAGCCAGGCCACCAGCCAGCCCGCCTCCCGCCTCAAACCCCAGGCCTCGGCCACCCGCTCGCCCCATCTCTCTCTCTCATCGACCCATGGGCCCGCCCCATCTTCTTCCTCGCCCACGATCGCCAGATCGCTGAGATCGCGGATCCCGGCGATCCGGATTCCGATCGCCTCGATCGCCTCCCAAGCCGCCCGAGGCCCCGCTATAAAAGCCGGCCCCGCACCCCAATCCCCGAGACCTCGCGGACCCCCTCTCCCTCTCGTTCGTGCTCGCCGGAGCCAGAAGCTCTCACCGCCGCCAAACTCATCGCCGTCGCCCCAGCCCTCCCCGACCACCCCCGACGCCACTAGACCCCTCACCGACATCCCCAGACCAAGACGGCGACTCCCGAGCTCCCCACGCCGAACCCTCGACGACTTCGCCGCCCGCCGTCACGCCGGACTCCGGTAAGCCACCGGAAACCTTCCCCCTCGTCCGATCTCTAGTGAACGGCCACGATTAGAACCCCCGAAGGGGTATCTTTTTATAAAAAGACCGGCCGGTTCGTCCGGTTTATTAGTTAGGGTTTTTAGTTATTTAGCCGGCCCGTTTTTAGTTTAAACCAATAGGCCCGTTAGGCTATTTGACGCCCAGTGCACAGTATAGGCCCATTAGGCTTTTTCTTTTATTTTTGATTTTCTATTTTAGCAGAATAGTTTCTGTTTTGAAAAATTTATATCTTTTATTCTGTTTAATATTTTTAGGTGATTCTTTTTTTGTTGGATTTCAAATTTTATGTAGTTTCTGTAGAATATATATTTAGCTATGTTAAAATTAATTAAAATAGCTTTATTTTAACTTTAGCCAGAATAGTAAATCTGCTATAACTTGAGTTAGAAAAATTATTTTTGGATGATTCTTTTGTCCCAATTTTATTTTGACATTACCTAACCATAAAAATTAATTTGGGTATTTTAGGATTAATAAATAAATAGTTTTAAGCAGAAACTTGTTAATCCTAATTAATTAGCTAGCTACTGTTTTCCTAATATTTTAATTAGTAAATAAATTTATTTTTTACTTGTGATTGATTATTCTAGGATAGTTTCTGTCACTCTAGTAGATGAAATTTTATTTATAATTAATAAAAGTTTTATTTTATTTTTCTTAATAGAAATTGGATTAGGCCTAAAATGAGTTTTACAATAGCTTTTAATTAATTCTTTTTGCTCCTAGTTGCTTAGTGAATCCTATTCTGTTAAGTTAACCTAAAACCATGATTAGGTTATGTTAAGAAAATTTTATTATATAAAAACTATTTTAGTTATTGTTTGAAGTAGGAAAAACTTTGAATGGGTTTTTCTTTGAGTTTTCCCTTTGGATTTTGATTTGGTTGTTTTGGTGTGTTATGTTACTTTGTTATGCTATTGTGTTATGTGACCCTCATGCTATATGCTTATTATAGTTACTGTTTGCCTCGGTAGAATTTCCGGAGTGCGGAGCTTGCTACTACGAAACCCTAGTATTCGAAGACCGTCAACAAGGCAAGTTCACTTTGATCATTGCTTTCATACCTATGTTTTTATTGCATTTAGTGGCATCCTTGCAACCACCCCTCAGTAGTGTTATTGAATCCTTGTAGTTGAGTAGTATGCATGAGGTAGGAACCCACCCCCTGTTACCAAGCCCGGACGATATTTTATTTAATGCTACGCTATAGTAGACGGGGTTTGGTATGAGTGCTCGGAGTGGTGTGAGAATGGAGGATCTCGTCAATGACGACCACTCCATGATGGAATCTGCAAGGACTGATCTTCAAGGTCTCAAGACTTCAAGACTCGAGACAAGAATTCAATACACACTCTTGGGTGAAGGACGGTTGACGGCACCTGGAGAAACCAGTGGTTGGCGGGATGCATGGAGAAGCGCCATGACATCTTGCGGAAAGCTTCACCCAGACTCAAAGAGACGGAAGAATACTTCACGCCGGAAGCTTACCTGTGCAACCGCAAGTCATTGTGGGCTCGCTTGGTTGACCTTAGTTGTGACTCTGGCTGGGGCGGTACTAGCAGATGTAGAACTACGGTAGGATGGGTTGAGTACGGACGGTGGTCGAGGAACTCTTTGGAAGACCATGTTTCGGTCATCTTGTTCTCAAACACTCAAGTGCGAGAACGTAAAGAGAGGGATCGAATCTTGCGGGTAAAGTGTACAAACCTCTGCAGAGGGTTTAAACCTAATCGATTAGCCGTGTCCCCGGTTACGGACAATTTGAGCATCTGGACTTGGATCTATCTCGGAACTCTCAACACCGGATTGATAACTTAATTGTGGGCAACTTATGATGATTTGGGCTATGAGACATCAGTTGGTGGAACCATGTCATGATAGAAAAACTCCATAGTACAGACTTCATTTATTCCTTTGATGTAGGGGAAATAAATCAGCTTTTACGCAAAACAAAACTCAGACACAGAGCCACAAAGCCATACTGCATATAGTATAGTTTATCATCTGTTTTCTCTTATTGTGATCTTGCCGGTACATTCAATGTACTGACCTACACGGCTGCAACGTATCATGTTGCAGATATTTCCTCGACGAGTAAAAGTTACGATACAGGGTTACGATCTACACTCAACCTGCCGATGGCGTTGATGGGACTCCATACCCGACTATTTGTTTCCGCTGTGACTTATGAGGTATATATCAGTTTTACGTTATTTATACATGTGATTGCACTTTGATATATACATTGATGTCTGTGTGTGCCAAAGATACTGATCCGTGGATGGCACAAGAACACGAGGCTTGACCGTCTAAGGTCGGGTCGCTACAGAAACGGTATCAGAGCACATGTTGACTGTAGAACGTGACCCTAGAAATCGGAAAGCCCCTAGGACCGAAAATCTCTAAAACTTTATTTTCAAACAGATCCTTTACTTCTCATCTTTTTTGATTTTATCAAGTAGTTCCTCTGACCTCAAATAGTTAGAATATACACCTTTCCTTTTGACCACACGGAAGATCAATCAAGTCACTCCAAGAATTAAAGATATCGGACAACCGATGGCCATTTCAGAGTAAAGAGGATTTCACCATGCGTTGGAAGAATTGCAGCTGCAACAATTGAAGACTCTGAAGACTTGAAGAATTTGAAGTTCCTGAAGAATTATTTGACCTTTAGAGACCAAACCCCTGTTATACACCTACGTTAGATGCGATGATTTGTGAGCTGTCATTTGTTTGATATATTCCGACATCCCCAAAATAAAACTTGTTTCTTCAAAAACTATTGGTTGTATTGTGTGTATATCCCTCCCCACCTCTCTCATATCTCATCCCAAAACTTTTGAACCCCATAGATGATAAATGAAGTTGGACTGATATTCTCTGAACCGAAGACTCAGCCGGAGGCAGAGCTATGGATGCAGAACATGGAAAATCACTTCGGGAGCAATTTGGTTTCAAGGAAGTATGAGGTCCAATACGCTCTTCAGTACTTTACAGAAAGTGATGCAACCTGGTGGAACATGCATCAAGACATACATGGATTTAATGGAGCAAGAACTTGGGAGGAATTCAAGAAGACCCTGTTGAAATCACGTCTTATCCGGAAACACAATGATGCACCAAGAAGTAAAACCTTGTGCCTGCAAGATTTGCGGAGAAATAGGACACACCCAGGAGGAACACAAAGATGGATGCCCTCATTGTGAGGGGAAACACCCACCGAGGAATGCCCAACTAGCGGTGTGACTTGCTTCTGTGTGAAGGAACCACCCACTACCCGTGCAAAGGTCACATTTACTCCACGGTGCAACAAACTATTCAAGCGGGAAGATGGAATGAAAGAAGCCCTCAAGGAAGATCTAGAAGAACCAGTAATGAATGAAAGTGTTGAAGACCTGGATGGAGAAGGTCTCAACATATTTTACTCCAATGCCTGCTATTCATGTGGAGAAGAAGGACATTTTTCACAGTATTGCACCAAGGAAAGAAAGGTGTATCCAGGATATTTCCCGACAGCAGAAGTGAAGTTTGACCCCCGGGAGATAGAAACTCTGATCATTACAGAGAAATCCAGGAAGAGAAGACAATCCGAGAACAACGCAACTTTTGCAGAGAAGGACCTAAGTCATATCACTTGTTACAGATGCAAGGATTTAGGTCATTACGCTAGTAAATGTCCAGAAAAGAAGCCAAGAATCCAAGGAGCCCGCATAATCACAAAGAAGCCCCGAGACATGTCGGAAGTCATTTGTTTTCGCTGCAAGGAAGCAGGACATTATGCTATTAAATGTTCCGACAAGATGAAAGCTGGAGTTGAGTAGTTGGAATTTTGATATGGATAATAAGAGTAGTAGAAATCAATTTCATTTTCATGAGCTCGATGAGTTGAGTTATGTAATAGATTACTCAGAGATTGTAATAGTTCATGACTCAATAAAGTTGTAATGTCACATGCTGAAAAGCTTTAAGGAGTTGTGAATACATGAATTGGATATTGGAAATTGAGTTTGAAGTTTTGATATGAATGTGTGCCCCAGGAGATATGCACCTTATTCTGAGCACATTTTGTTTTACAACTGCAGATGACGGCCCTCTATGAGTCTTTCCTCAAAGGTCCGGAAACCATCATGACCCTGACAAGTGATCATGATTACCCGAAGATCCTGAAGGACATGATGAAGCATATTCACCTTGAAGGAGATGCAGTCTACAAAGGCTACCCCTTCATGCATAAGGGAGTGGAACTTTGGTATGTGGAGGTACACCTCCACCATGTGAAAGGAGTTTGCCCAAAGATGATGGGGCAGTACTTTTCATTTCACGTGTGCCACAAGCAACTTTCTTCGATGCTGTTAGTGAAGCAGCCATGGAAGCCATACGTCGATCGAGAAATACTTGAAGCAAGACTCCGTTATACTCGGGAATACCTAAGCGAAGTGCATCCTGAGATGATGAAGGTGAAGCTCAAGGCCACCACAATGAAACAGAAGATTGAAGAATTCAAGGCACGTGTCGCACAATTCCAAAGGATGAAGAACCCTCAAGGAGGAAAATGAATAAAGTTGGAAGTAATGTCCACCATACCAAACCATGTGGGTGGCAGCATTTGTAACAAAGTACTTTTGAATTTGGATTCTGAAAATGGTAAAGGATGTAATAAAGGTTTATATGATAATAAAGGATTTATGGAATAAACTTGTGCATTTTGGTCGTAATACTCAGAAAACCACAGGATCGATGAAGAAAGAAATGTGTTATCCATGACGGTCCATAGAAGGAAGCTGGACAAAATAAGTTGGAATTTTGCTTTCGATATGATGGTATGAAGAAACGGAGCACTACTGGATTTAAAGGAGGTGTAACAAGAGAGTTACTCCAAGGATGAGTTAAAGCTGCACTAGTGTTGAAGTGGGCCATAACCCACAGGCCCAGGATTTTTGAAAGGAAACTGATATAACCTTGAAATAAATTGGAGGAATCAACAGTCCAATCAGCATACGTTTCGTAGGAGATTACGCAAAAACCTGAGAGTGGTGAAGTAACGATAGATGTTTTATTTGGCTTGCAGAAACCATGGATTTACTCGAAACCAGTTCGAGAACAAGAGAAATTCTGCAATGCTTGTGAGTATGCCCAAGTGTTAGAATCGTGATTCACTGCTTACGTATGTGGTAATGATTCAAGCACGGGATGAATTGGCCCCATACCAAGACTTCTATCATGAACTATCATATGTTGATGGAAAATCGAGAGACTCAAAACCTTTGAAGAGTGTCGACGCTATAAGCCCTAAAACCATAGAATGGTAGGACGATGGAACCCTTTACGTGCAACCGATGCCAATCGTAGGTTATACGGTGAGGTTCAACCTAGACCGTTTTCTGCAGGAGAAACCATAAATTGTAGACCACCATGAGTATTTGAAAGTTGTCTAGAATGGACACGAGCCTATCGCTAAGAAGATCCATCCGGACAAATTTCAACTTTGACGAACCGACCCAAGCTTTTGAGGAAAACTCTATGCTTCGATGTAAGAGCTTTAATGAAGGAGCTATTGTAAGATATGTGAAGAGACATACATTGTCAGCCCTCCAGAGGAAATATCTGAGTTTATTGGAACCATGACCTTGTTTTTAAGTGTGGTAGCACCCCGACCTTCGACTGTAACTTTTGCTAGGAGACCCCAACCCTAACCTTTTCTTGTTAGTTTCTTCAATCTCGAGGACGAGATTCATTTTAAGTGTGGTAGGTTTGTAACATCCCAAAATTTTAAATTTTGGAATGTTATATTAAATAAATAACTATGGTTGTTGTCTGATTGTTTGACTGATTGATTGAGTGGAATTGAGTGGAATTTGAAACTTTTGAAAATTGAATGAGAGGGAATGAAATGACTTTCCCAAACTTTCCATTTTGCCTTTTTGGATCCCAATTGAACTCAAGTTCATTGCAACACCAAAACCTAGAGTGAAGATGACATGACTTCTTCCATGTTGAAATGAAAAGGGTTTTGGAAAAAGATTTGAATTTCATTTGGGGATATTTCAAATTCAAAACTTTATGCAACTCAATGATTTTCATGAGGGAAGATAAAATGACTCCTTCCATTATATGAAATATGAGTTGGAAGTTGAGTAGTATCAAGTTGAAAGTTATTTGAAAGTGCTTTGAAACCCTCTTTCAAATTTTGAGTTTTGAATTTGAATTCAAACTTTGGCAAGTGGGAAACATTTCAAAAACTAAGCCTGATAAATACTTGATCAAAAGTATGAGAGGAGTAGACATGACACTCCAAAAATATCAGAGGAAAACATTGCCAAAAGATTTGGATTCAAATCTGAATTTTATTTGAATTTGAAAAAATGGATTTTATAAAGTTTGGATTTTGCCTTTGGAAAAATGTTCAAATGAAAGGAATATTCCCCTGATCATTTTGGTATATATATACCCTATATAAAATATTTTTATTTTAAAAGATATACTCTGTTTTGTTTTATTTTAAAAAAATAAATTTTAAAAAGAAAAACCCCAGGCGCCAACTAGGCCACCCAGGCCCAGCCAGCAAGACCCACCACTGGCCCAGCCAAAGACTGCCCACTGCCAATCAGCCACCAGCCAGCCAAAGCCACCAGCTCGCCCCGCCTGAAACCCCAGGCCTCGGCCACCCGCTCGCCCCATCTCTCTCTCTCTCATGACCCATGGGCCCGCCCCATCTTCTTCCTCGCCCACGATCGCCGCCGCTGAGATCGCGGATCCCAAAGGATCCGGATTCCGATCGCCCGATCGCCTCCCAGCCGCCGAGGCCACGCTATAAAAGCCAAGACCCCGCACCCCATTCCCCAAACCTTGCGGACCCCTCTCCCTCTCGTTCGTGCTCGCTGGAGCCAAGCTCACCGCCGCCAAACTCGTGCCGTCGACGCCCACCCTCCCGACCACCCCGACGCCACTGACCCCTCACCGACATCCCCGCACCCCAAGACGGCGACACCCCGAGCTCCCGGCCTTTCGAACCTCGACGACTCTCGCCGCCCCGCCATTGCGTCGCGGACTCCGGTAAGCCACCGGAAACCTTCCCCCTCGTCCGATCTCTAGTGAACGGCCACGATTAGAACCCCCGAAGGGGTATCTTTTTATAAAAAGACCGGCCGGTTCGTCCGGTTTATTAGTTAGGGTTTTTAGTTATTTAGCCGGCCCATTTTTAGTTTAAACCAATAGGCCCGTTAGGCTATTTGACGCCCAGTGCACAGTATAGGCCCATTAGGCTTTTTCTTTTATTTTTGATTTTCTGTTTTAGCAGAATAGTTTCTGTTTTGAAAAATTTATATCTTTTATTCTGTTTAATATTTTTAGGTGATTCTTTTTTTCTTGGATTGAAAATTTTATGTAGTTTCTGTAGAATATATATTTAGCTATGTTAAAATTAATTAAAATAGCTTTATTTTAACTTTAGCCAGAATAGTAAATCTGCTATAACTTGAGTTAGAAAAATTATTTTGGATGATTCTTTTTGTCCCAATTTTATTTTGACATTACCTAACCATAAAAATTAATTTGGGTATTTTAGGATTAATAAATAAATAGTTTTAAGCAGAAACTTGTTAATCCTAATTAATTAGCTAGCTACTGCTTTTCCTAATATTTTAATTAGTAAATAAATTTATTTTTTACTTGTGATTGATTATTCTAGGATAGTTTCTGTCACTCTAGTAGGTGAACTTTTATTTATAATTAATAAAAGTTTTATTTTATTTTTCTTAATAGAAATTGGATTAGGCCTAAAATGAGTTTTACAATAGCTTTTAATTAATTCTTTTTGCTCCTAGTTGCTTAGTGAATCCTATTCTGTTAAGTTAACCTAAAACCATGATTAGGTTATGTTAAGAAAATTTTATTATATAAAAACTATTTTAGTTATTGTTTGATGTAGGAAAAACTTTGAATGGGTTTTTCTTTGAGTTTTCCCTTTGGATTTTGATTTGGTTGTTTTGGTGTGTTATGTTACTTTGTTATCTATTGTGTTATGTGACCCTCATGCTATATGCTTATTATAGTTACTGTTTGCCTCGGTAGAATTTCCGGAGTGTGGAGCTTGCTACTACGAAACCCTAGTATTCGAAGACCGTCAACAAGGCAAGTTCACTTTGATCATTGCTTTCATACCTATGTTTTTATTGCATTTAGTGGCATCCTTGCAACCACCCCTCAGTAGTGTTATTGAATCCTTGTAGTTGAGTAGTATGCATGAGGTAGGAACCCACCCCATGTTACCAAGCCCGGGACGATATTTTATTTAATGCTACGCTATAGTAGACGGGGTTTGGTATGAGTGCTCGGGAGTGGTGTGAGAATGGAGGATCTATGTCAATGACGACCACTCCATGATGGAATCTGCAAGGACTGCATCTTCAAGGCCTCAAGACTTCAAGACTCGAGACAAGAATTCAATACACACTACTGGGTGAAGGACGGTTGACGGGCACCCTGGAGAAACCAGTGGTTGGCCGGGATGCATGGAGAAGCGCCATGACATCTTGCGGAAATCTTCACCTGCACTCAAAGAGACGGAAGAATACTTCACGCCCGGAAGCTTACATGCAACCGCAAGTCATTATGGGCTCGCTTGGTTGACCTTAGTTGTGACTCTGGCTGGGGCGGTACTAGCGGATGTAGAACTACGGTAGGATGGGTTGAGTACCGGACGGTGGTCGAGGAACTCTTTGGAAGACCATGTTTGGTCATCTTGTTCTCAAACACTCAAGTGCGAGAACGTAAAGAGAGGGATCGAATCTTGCGGGTAAAGTGTACAAACCTCTGCAGAGGGTTTAAACCTAATCGATTAGCCGTGTCCCGATTACGGACAATTTGAGCATCTGGACTTGGATCTATCTCTAACTCTCAACACCGGATTGATAACTTAATTGTGGGCAACTTATGATGATTTGGGCTATGAGACATCGGTTGGTGGAACCATGTCATGATAGAAAAACTCCATAGTACAGACTTCATTTATTCCTTTGATGTAGGGAAATAAATCAGCTTTTACATAAAACAAAACTCGATACCACGAGCCACAAAGCCATACCGCATATAGTATAGTTTATCATCTGTTTTCTCTTATTGTGATCTTGCGGTACATTCAATGTACTGACCTACACGGCTGCAACGTATCATGTTGCAGATATTTCTCGACGAGTAAAAGTTACGATACAGGTTACGATCTACACTCAACTTTGCCGATGGCGTTGATGGGACTCCATACCCGACTATTTGTTTCATTGTGACTTATGAGGTATATATCAGTTTTACGTTATTTATACATGTGATTGCACTTTGATATATACATTGATGTCTTGTGTGCCCGATATCTTGATCCGAGGATGGCACGACAACACGTAGGCTTGACCGTCTGAGGTCGGGTCGCTACATCAGCCCCGAACTAGCATTTTCTTCAGCAGGTGAAAATCATCGGTGATCTTGGCATGTTCTTCAAAGAGGCTGGCGCAGAGGCTCCAACACGAGGATTTTCTTGTTGCGTTGGGGCTGCAACATTTGTGAACTTCTTTGTCAGATTGACAAATCTGACTTTGGCTCCTTGCCAATCAACATAATAGGCATCAAAGTTATCACTGAGGGCTTTGATTTCAGACTAGATCTTGAGGAGTTCCTCAGTTGTCATTATGACAACGTTTTTCCTCAGGAACTTCTCTTTCCTGAACTGAGCCTTCTTGATCTGCCTTGCCTTCTCAAATTTCCATTTCTCTTCAGAGATAAATGGGTCAGCATGTGACTTTGTCCAGGAGTCAAATGAAAATCAGGCATAGGTGTCTCTGGATCCTTGTGCCAGAGATCAATGTATTCAAGGATCGCCCTTGGATCCAAAAGCAGTGGCACATGTGTGCCTTTGGCTCTAGCGGCCCTTTCTTGTCTCTCTCGATGATTTACGCAAGTTCATCATCATCAGCTTCATCATCGATGGCACTTGGAAGGCAACTTGTTTCTTCTTCGGACTTGGCGAGGACCTCGTCCAGCAGCTGCCTTAGTCTTCAGCGATGTGGGGCTGATGAAGAATTTGGTGCAGCGAGGAACATCTTTGAGACACGGAGGCAATGGAGATGCTGCAGTCCTTTGACACGTGGCGGATGCACAGTCTTGAGGACTTTGTAGGAGCTGCCGAGGACTTTGGAGGAGGAGCTGATGATTTGGGAGCAGGTGCAGCATGAGGAACTGGCCGTGAGGGCATTGAAGATTCTGGCCGTGAGGGCATTCTTTGAGGATTTTGGCCATGAGGGCATTTGTTGGTGAAGCACTTGGCTTGTCGCTGGCTTCTTTGCCATTGATTTTCTGGGCTTGACAGGGTCTCGATGGCAGCAGCAGTGTGAGTCTTCATTGAATTTCCTCACTTGCTTCTTTGGCTTGTCTCGCCAACTTGGCTTGGCGCTTGGCCCATTCTTGGGAAAGTCCTCACCACGCTTGATGTTTGGTGGGGTCGACTTCTTGGCAGTGCCAATGGAGCTCTTGGGCATGGAGGATTAAGGCGAATTTCTTCATGTACTTTGGAGTAACATACCTGTACTCCTCCATTCCTTGCCCATCTCCTTTCAATCCTCTGAATGCGCACCTTGCGCTGATTTTTGTTTTCCTTGCCAAACTTGGCTTCATCAAAAGTCGATAGTCGGTATATGTCCTCGTGTATTTCAAAAGCCGTCATGACCTCGCACCTCTTTCCTCCTTTCCGTGGCTTCTTTCCTTCGCCATATTCTTGGTGAGGATTTTGAACAATCAATTCTCGAAGAAGTATGCAACTTTTCTTCGAGGAACGCTGCAAATGAGTTAAGTTGATGAGAACCTAGTGATTCAGCAGCGGACATGAGTACCTGTGAATAGAGTATAGTTGCGAGGAATTTGGAGAGGTCATATGTGTTCTCGAAGGTTTTCAAAAGAACAAGTTTGAGGAATTTGACGGATGAGCCTTGAAGAATTTCACTAAGCGTTCTTTGTCTTAGGTTCGAGTTGTATAGATCGAAAATCCACACAATTGAGGAATCTTGAAGAAAAAGATGCTTAGGGAAACGAATCAAGAGCATATTACTTGTGAGGTGTTCATATGTGTGAAGATTTCAAGAATAAACACCTTTGAAGATTTTCAGGAAGGCTTGAGAATCAAAGCGAGCAATAAAAGTAACTTTTAATTACCCGAACTGAAGAACACGATGAACTGAGAAGTGTAGATTAGAAGTTAAATCGATTCAGATCTCCCACGCCTAACTCGGCGGAGGAAGACAGCTACGGCGGCGGAGTGAAGATTTCCACGGTCGGCGCGAGTACGACGGCGACGAGGTCGAGGCAGTGAAGCTCTTCCTCACCGGCGACGATGGAGTAGCGGCGGCGCTAGGGTTTGAGAAGCTCGAGCGAGAGAGACCGGTCGAGCGGAGTAAAGGAAGTGAGGAAGGGGAGAGGGGGTATTTATAGTCGCAGTGAAAAACTATTCACCCGAAGATTTAGGACGAACGTGCTCCTGACCCTTCTCATTCGCTTGACATGTGTCACCCACGTACTGAAAAGTGGAGATCGTGTTAGATCGTGGGTGAATAGATAAGTCTAACGTAGGAAGCGGAACGGTTTGAGCGGCAAAGCCGAAAATTTGGATAAGATTAGTTTTAAAATTCTGTTCGCAATTTCTTCAGCTGACAAGGACATAGTGAAGATTTTGAACGAGTTTCAAATAGAATGCACATGAAGAATTTATGAATAGATTGGGTTGAGTATAGCATAGAGGAGGAAGGGTCCGATCACATTCACTTAGCAGAAAAAGCAACTTGAAGAAATAGCCATAAGTGAATGTTGTAGAGGACATAAACCCATATATGTATATATAGCCAATGAAGAAAAACGACGGAAACAGTGAAGATTTTGCAAAGTTGAAGAATTTGAAAAACTGAGAAAAAAAAACTCAAATTGAAGATTTTCAACTTTGGTGGTGGCGTGACCCACCGTATAAGAATGATGATTTCAGACACCGCGTACAGTTGTCGTAGGGTTCGAGAATCAAATTCTTCATTAATTTCTTCACACTTAGAGTGTTATTCTTCATTGATTGAAGAAAACGTTTCTTCATGTGTTGCACATCTAAGTCATCAATTTTGCATAAGTGTCGGGATGTGTGTCCTTTTCAAAGAACATCCAAAGATTCTAAGATATTTAGCTCACACCGCAACTTGCTAAATCTCTTCTCATCCAAGGACTTTGTGAAGATATCGGCTAGCTGTTCTTCACTTCACATGCTCGATGGAGATGTCGCCTTCAACACATGATCACGAAGAAAATGATGACGAATCTGAATGTGCTTTGTCTTGAGTGCTGAACTGGGTTGTGAGCAATCTTGATGGCACTCTCATTGTCACAAGATGAGAGGCACATTCTTCACGTTGATGCCGTAGTCCTTGAGAGTTTGCTTCATCCATAGCAATTGAGCACAGCAAGAGCCAGCAGCAATGTATTCAGCTTCCGCAGATGAAGCGGTGATCGCAGTTCTGTTTCTTCGAGGACCAACGGACCAAAGATCGTCCGAGGAAATGACAAGTACCAGATGTTGACTTGCGGTCCACACAATCACCAAAGATAGTCGAGTCGAATATCCAATGAGATCAAAAGTAGAGCCCTTGGGGTACCATAATCCTATTGTTGGTGTGTGAGCTAGATATCGAAGAATATGCTTCACAGCCTTATGGTGTGATTCCTTCGGTGTAGCTTGAAATCGGGCACACATGCAAACACTAAGCATTATATCCGACCTAGATGCACATAAGTATAATAAAGAACCAATCATGGAGCGGTATACCTTGTGATCAAGTCAATACCATTTTCATCGATTGCATAGATGGCCATTTGTGGGCATAGGAATTTTAGCGCCTTTGCAATCTTGCATGTCGAATTTCTTCAGAACATCTTTGAGGTATTTCTTCTGAGATATGAATATGCCATTGTGTTGTTGACGAATTTGAAGACCTAAAAAGAATTTCAACTATCCCATCATAGACATTTGATATTCTTCACTCATCATATAGGCAAATTCATCACTATAACGTTGGTCAGTACAGCCAAAGATAATATCATCAACGTATATTTGACACACAAACAATTCACCATCATAAGATTTAGTAAAGAGAGTAGGGTCGAGTGAACCGGGTGTGAAGCCATTCTTCACGAAGAATTCCTTCAAAGTATCATACCACGCCTGGGGAACTGTTTGAGGCCATAGAGGGCCTTGTTGAGTCTGAAGACTTTGTCGGGATTCTTTGGATCTTCAAAACACAGGGGTTGAGCAACATATACTTCTTCCTCAAGCTTACCATTGAGGAATGCACTTTTCACATCCATTTGATATAAAGTGATATTATGATGGTTAGCATAAGCAAGTAATATGCGAATAGCCTCAAGTCTAGCAACAGGTGCAAAAGTTTCATCGAAATCAATTCCTTCAACCTGTGTGTAGCCTTGAGCTACAAGTCGTGCCTTATTCCTCACCACAAGGCCATTTTCATCTTGCTTGTTGCGGTAGATCCTCTCTGTGCCAATGATATTATGCTTACGAGGATCTGGACGTTTGACCAGTTCCCAGACATTGTTGAGCTCGAACTGATGTAATTATTCTTGCATGGCCTGAATCCACTTAGGCTCCACAAATGCTTCATCTACCTTAGTGCGCTCTGTGATAGAGACAAAAGCATAGTGCCCACAAAAGTTAGATAAATGTGAAGCTTTTGAGCGTGTGAGAGGACCTGGTGCTTCAATGTCATCGATGATCTTGTCAACTTGCACTTCTTTTGCAACGCGAGGATGAGCTGGTTGTCGTCGAAGAATTTGATCAGCATTTTCTTGACACCATTTTCTTGACATTATCTTGGTGCATCACTCAACGTTCTTGGCGTTCAGAATGAATTCTTCAGCAGATTCTTGATGAGGAATGACATCCTCGGTTGCCTTGAACTTGATAGATTCCTCGGTGCTGGTTCATCTATCACGAAAGATAGGTGCTCTCTTTGCGATCCATTAATTTCATCGAACCGCACATCTACAGTTTCAACAATCTTGTAAAGAACATTGTTGAAGACTCAGTAGGTGTCTGAGTCCTTTCCATAACCAAGCATAAAAACTTCATGTGCTTTCGGTGCAAATTTAGCATTGTGATGAGGATCTCTAATCCAGCATTTAGCAATCAAGACTTTGAAATAACTCACATTGGGTTTCTTGTCGTTGAGGAGTTCATAGGCAGTCTTCTTGAAGAATTTGTGAAGATATACTCTATTGATGATGTGGCACGCAGATCAATTGCATCAATCCAAAAACGACGAGGCATTTTGTATTCATCAAGCATAGTGCGAGCCATCTCAACAAGAGTTCTGTTCTTGCACTCCACGACGCCATTTTGCTGAGGAGTATAGGGAGCAGATAACTCATGAGTAATACCAAGTTCATCAAGATAGTCATCAAGACCGGAATTCTTGAACTCAGTTCCATTGTCACTCGTGATGTGCTTGATCTTTACACCAAAGTTGGTTGAAGCCCTCGAGGAAAATCGTTTGAAGACTTCCTGCACTTCATGTTTGTAAGTGACAATGTGTACCCATGTGTAACGAGAGTAATCATCAACAATAACAAAGCCATATAGAGATGCATCATTAGTGACTGCTGAGTAATGATTAGGACCAAAGAGGTCCATGTGAAGCAATTCAATGGTCGAGTAGTGGTCATGATAGTCTTTCTTTGGATGCTTGGCCTTGGTCATTTTCCAGCTTCACGGGCTCCACACAAGTGATCCTTGAGGAATTTGACATTTTCAATGCCAATGACATGCTTCTTCTTCGCAAGCATGTGCAAATTCCTCATGCCTGTGTGACCAAGTCGTCGATGCCATAGCCAGCCTTCGAAGCTTTTGCAGTAGACACACGGCTGGTTGTGGTCCCAGAGAAATCAACAATATACAAGTCTCCTCTCCTAAAGCCTTGAAGACTTTGGAATTGTCACTTCCATAATCACAACACAATGATACTTGCCAAAGACAACAACCATATCAAGATCACAAAGCATTGAGACTGACATGAGGTTGTATCCTAAGGACTCAACAAGCATGACTTTGTCCATGTGTATGTCCTTAGAGATCGCAACCTTACCAAGACCCAATACCTGACTTTTGCCTTTGTCAGCAAAGATGATATGCTTCAGATGTGATGGTGATAAGGGAGCATCCATCAATAGATTATTGTTACCAGTCATGTGATTTGTACATCCACTATCGAGGACCCACTCATTTGCTTTGGGTTGATCATCCTTGGCACCCTTTGCCATGAAGCAATAGGCGGGAGCGTAGTCATCACTTTCTTCATCAGCTTTGTTGGTGAGGTCAGTTTCTTCAGAGTTGAAGATGGACTTGTTGACGAATGCAGTAGCGAGAGCCAGACTCGCCACACTAGACTCGTACTCCTCTGATGCCTCCTCTTCCTCATGTTCCTCAGATTCAGCTTCAGAGTCCATTTCTTTGCCAATGAATGCCCGAGCCTTCTTAGAGCTTCTCTTCTTGTGAGATGAAGACTTTGAGAATTTTGATGATGAAGATTTCGATGATTTCTTCTTCTTCTTAGCGTCATCAGAACTATAATCCTTGTATTTCTTCTTCTTTAATTCCTTTTCCCACTGAGGACAATCTTGAATATAGTGACCAGGTTTCTTGCATTTGTGGCATAGCCTTCTCTTATAGTCCTTTGGATGATGAATCACTTTGCTCCTTGAGGATTTTCCAGCGACCACGTCTTGAGAACTTCGGAACTTCTTCATGAAAGCAAAGCTAGCTCTGGCCCAATTCTTGGATCACCAAGGCTACTACGAGTCTTCACATTCAGATTGAGACACAGCCTTGGCCTTGAGGCACGTGATTTTCCATAGCTCGAACCATAGAGATCTCTCTTTTGACAAGTCGAACTCATGAGTATTTAGCCTCTCGAGGATATCAGCTGGATCAAGTGACTTGTAGTCAGCATGTTCTTGTATCATCAGTGCCAGAGTACCAAATGAGGAATCAAGCGATCTCAACAATTTCTTCACCACCTCATGGTCGGTGATGTCAGTGGCACCAAGCGCTTGAAGCTCATTTGAGATGCCAGTGAGGCGATCGAAGGTTTGTTGAACATTTTCATTGTCGAGTCTTTTGAAGCGGTTGAAGAGATTGCGAAGAACATCAACTCAAGAGTCACGCTGAGTTGAGACTCCTTCATTTACTTTGGACAGCCGCCAGATTTGCTTAGCAGTTTCCAAAGCACTCACTCTTCCATACTGTCCTTTGCTCAGATGGCCACATATGATATTCTTCGCTTGAGAATCGAGTTGCTTGAATCTCTTCACATCGGTAGCGTTCAGTGAGGGTGAGACAGAGGGAACACCATTTTCCACAACATACCAGAGATCGTTGTCAATTGCTTCAAGATGCATTCACATCTTGTTCTTCCAGTAGGGTAGTCCGTACCATCAAAGGTAGGACACCTAGCCGAGACCTTGATCATACCTGTTGTCGACATAACTAAAACTCGAGGTAGTTAAACCAAAATCACACAGAACAAGGGAGTACCTTGCTCTAATACCAATTGAAAGTGCGTTATATCGACTAGAGGGGGGTGAATAGCCGATTTTTATGAATTCTTCACTGAGAAATTTGCCGGTGAGGAAATTCCTTAGCGAAGAACTACTTGCAGCGGAATAAGTACTCAGAAGTAAGCATAACAGAATGCGGGTCATCATGATGAAATGAAGACAATCACAGAGTACGGAAAGCGTAAACACAGGATAACACAAGATGAAGACAAACAGACTGAAGAAATTGAACTGAGCAAATTGAGAAAGTCTTCAGTCAAAGTCTTCAAACACAGATATGAACAAACACTCAACACAGTAATGAGGAAATGAAAGAGTTGAGAAAATAGAACCAGATAAGGTTGGTGAAGACAATGATTTGGTAGACCAGTTCAAACTGTTGTCTCGGTTATGCGTCTGGTTGGAGCGGCCGAGTATTTAAACTCGAGGACACAGTCCCGGACACCCGATCGGCGAGCACGTAGCTCAGGACACCAAGTCCTCACCGTATTCTCCTTGAACAAAGGTCACACAGACCTCGTCCAATCACTCGTGGTAAGTCTTCAGGCGATTTCCAAACCTTCACAGACTTGGTCACTCGACGATCCACAATTCCTCTTGGATGCTCTAGACCATGACGCCTAACCGTCTGGAAGAAGCACAGCCTTCAAAGGTAACAAGCGTCGGATCCACGCAGGATCAATCTCTTCAGTGATGCTCAATCGCTTTGGGTTTGTAGGGGTTTGGTTTTGGGTTTTCCTCACTCGATGATTTTCACTCAAAGTCCTCGGAGGATGGGTTGCTCTCAATTGACAAGTGTCAGTTTCTCTCGGAGTAGCCAACCAGCTAGTGGTTGTAGGGGGCGGCTATTTATAGCCTAGGAGCAACCCGACATGATAAGACATAAATTCCTTCAATGATATGACCGTTAGGTGGATAAGATATTTTGGAACAGGTGGCGCTTGACAAGAACGGTCGGAAATTTGACTCTCAAATTCCTCGGGGCTATCATGTTCCTCATCGTGTAGGCAATCCAGACCGGCGAATTCCTAACTCCTCGGTGAGAACAAATTCTCAGCGACCGAAGAACTTCGTCTCATCCTTTGAAGAAATTGACTGAATCTGTATGAGATTTCCAATGGCTTCACTCGAAGGATTGGTAGGTGTAGGATTTTGAGTTGAGCATCACATGGAAATTTTTCCTTAGTATTTCCTCGACCCCTTTAACGATCGGTGTTTCCTATGACTCAAGAAAGAGAAAAACGAAACTACGAAAACAAAAGTCTTCACGCTTCATGTTCCTCAAATGAATACCAAGTCTTCAAGGTCACACCAATTTCTTCACTTTCAAAGTCTTCAGAATACCAAAGTCTTCAGTCGAAGGACTTCATTTTTAGGGGTCGACTTTCTCTGTAAATATCAAACTCCTCATAGACTTATAGACATGTGTACACTCATAAACACATTAGTCCCTTAACCTATAAGTCTTCAATACACCAAAATCACTAAGGGGCACTAGATGCACTTACATGTTCGCACTTAGCTGTGATGAAGTCGGTGAGGCCGACAACAAATTGTGCAAACTCTTGACGGATTCCGGCTCCATCCATGAATGGGTTGTGCGGCTATTCACACGGCCGTACCTCCGCCATTCTCCGGGTGCGGAGATCATTGTCTGATGACTCCCCAATAACTCGCTTGGAGCTCTTCTTGGAAGCAAACTTCCTAAAGAAACTCATCTTTTCCTATGAAAAAAATTCTAAAATTTTTAGTCCACAAATTTTTTCTCAACAAAACTTCACAAGATTGATAGGAGCTACTCACAGGGATGCATAGAGGCCATATCAAGCATTTAAACTACTTAGAACTCTAAGAATTCAATATGCAAGCTCATCTACAGCAGCACTAAGAGTAGCTAATTATTCAAAATATAAACCACTAAAGCAAAAACTAATTGGACCAATTGAGGAATCACATACCAAGTAGCAATCCCCCAAAACATTTTCGAAAACGGAGCTTCGAGCAAAGAGATCGAAATCCGCGGGTTTGAGAGCAAAAACATGGGCTAAAAGATAAGTGAGGGGGACCACAACCCACCAGGGCGCGCCTGGGGCTGTTGCCGCTCCGAGGTGGGCTGTGCCCACCTGGTGAACCCCCTGATACGTCTCCAACGTATCTATAATTTATGAAGTATTCATGTTGTTATATTATCATTCTTGGATGTTTTACAACCATTTCATAGCAACTTCTTAAAATTTTTTGGGACTAACCAATTGACCCAATGCCCAGTGCCAGTTGCTGTTTTTTGCTTGTTTTTTACATCACAGGAAATCAATAAAATCCACACAAATTCAGATAAATCAAACACTGCTGCTGCTCCAATAAAATCCAACGAAAATCATTTTAAAAATACCAAAATGAATTCAAATTTATTTCTCTCCAATTTTCTGATCTAGGGAATCATGTTACCCTAATTTTTTTAATGTTATTTTTGGAGAAAAATAATTTGAATAAAACTCCAATAACTCCAAATTGAAAATAAATTCAAAAGAACTTTGAATTTAATCCTTTGAAACTCCCAACTCATATTTCATATAATTTGAAGAAGTCATTTTATCTTCGCTCGTGAAAATCATTGAGTTGCATAAAGTTTCAGAATTGGAAATATTCTCAAATGAAATTCAAATATTTTCAACACCCCTTGTCATTTAAATAAATGGAAGAAGTCATGTCATCTTCTCTCCAGGGTTTTGTGGTGAAAAGAATTTGAATTCACGGAGATCACGAATGCAAAATGAAAGTTTGGGAAAGTCCTTTTATTCCCTCTCATTTAACTTTCAAAATGTTTCGAATTTCACTCAATTTCACACAATCAGTCAAACAATCAATCAAATCTATCTATTTATTATAACATTCCAAAATTTAGAATTTTGGGATGTTACACACGCACTCTCACCCTTCCACCATTGCTAGCCTCTCTTGTACCGCGCAACTTTCGCCGGTACCATACACCCACCATATACCTTCCTCAAAACATCCACCATACCTACCTATTATGGCATTTCCATAGCCATTCCGAGATATATTGCCATGCAACTTTCCATCATTCCGTTTATTATGACACGCTCCATCATTGTCATATTGCTTTGCATGATCATGTAGTTGACATCATATTTGTGGCAAAGTCAACGTTCATAATTCTTTCATACATGTCACTCTTGATTCATTGCACATACCGGTACACCGCCGGAGGCATTCATATAGAGGCCAAAGAAGCCAATGAAAAAAAGAGAGGCTAAAGAAGCCAAACAAAAAAAGGAGAGAAAAAGAGAGAAGGGACAATGCTACTATCCTTTTTTTCCACACTTGTTCTTTAAAGTAGCACCATGATCTTCATGATAGAGAGTCTCTTATTTTGTCACTTTCATATACTAGTGGGAATTTTCGTTATAGAACTCGGTTTGTATATTCCAACAATGGGCTTCCTCAAATGCCCTAGGTCTTCGTGAGCAAGCAAGTTGGATGCACACCCACTTAGTTTCTTTTGTTGAGCTTTCATACATTTATAGCTCTAGTGCATCCGTTGCATGGCAATCCCTACTCACTCACATTAATATCTATTGATGGGCATCTCCATAGCCCATTGATACGCCTAGTTGATGTGAGACTATCTTCTCCTTTTTGTCTTCTCCACAACCACCATATTCTATTCCACCTATAGTGCTATGTCCATGGCTCACGGTCATGTATTGCGTGAAGATTGAAAAAGTTTGAGAACATCAAAAGTATGAAACAATTGCTTGGCTTGTCATCGGGGTTGTGCATGATTTGAATATTTCGTGTGATGAAGATGGAGCATAGCCAGACTATATGATTTTGTAGGGATAACTTTCTTTGTCCATGTTATTTTGAGAAGACATAATTGCTTTCTTAGTGTGCTTGAAGTATTATTGTTTTTATGTCAATATTAAACTTTTGTTTTGAATCTTATGGATCTGAATATTCTTGACACAATAGAGAAGATTACATTTATAAATATGTTAGGTAGCATTCCACATCAAAAGTTCTGTTTTTATCATTTACCTACTCGAGGACGAGTAGGAATTAATCTTGGGGATGCTTGATACGTCTCCAACGTATCTATAAATTTTGATTGTTCCATGCTATTATATTATCCATCTTGGATGTTTTATACGCATTTATATGATGTTTTTTATGATTTTTGGGACTAACCTATTAACCTAGAGCCCAGTGCGGTTTATGTTTTTTCCTTGTTTTGAGTTCTCTGAAAAAGGAATACCAAGCGGAGTCAATTGACGGCCAATTTTGACAATTTTTATGGACCAAAAGAAGCCCATGGAGTAAAAGAGTTGGGCCATAAGAGTCCGAGCCATCCACGAGGGTGGAGGGCACGCCCTACCCCAGGCGCGCCCCTATCTCGTGGATGACTCAAGACCCCCGACGTGAGACCGGCGCCAAAATCTGAAACCCCGAGAGAGAAACCTAGATCGGGAGTTCGCCACATAAGCCTCTGTAGCCACCAAAACCAATCGGGACCTGTTAAAGACCTGCGGAGGGGGATCCATCAGCAGTGGCCATCTTCATCATCCCGGCGCTCTCCATGATGAGGAGGGAGTAGTTCACCCTCGGGGCTGAGGGTATGTACTAGTAGCTATGTGTTTGATATCTCTTTCTCTCGTGTTCTTGATTCAACACGATCTTGATGTATCGCGAGCTTTGCTATTATAGTTGGATCTTATGATGTTTCTCCCCCTCTACTCTCTTGTAATGGATTGAGTTTTCCCTTTGAACTTATCTTATCGGATTGAGTCTTTAAGGATTTGAGAACACTTGATGTATGTCTTGCATGTGCTTATCTGTGGTGACAATGGGATATTCACGTGATCTACTTGATGTATGTTTTGGTGATCAACTTGCCGGTTCAGTGACCTTGTGAACTTATGCATAGGGGTTGGCACACGTTTTCGTTTGGACTCTTGGTAGAAACTTTAGGGCACTATTTGAAGTACTTTGTGTTGGTTTGAATAGATGAATCTGAGATTGTGTGATGCATATCGTATAATCATACCCGTGGATACTTGTGGTGACATTGGAGTAGGTGACATTAGGGTTTTGGTTGATTTGTGTCTCAAGGTGTTATTCTAGTACGAACTCTAGGATAGATCAAACAGAAAGAATAGCTTCGTGTTATTTTACTACGGACTCTTGAATAGATCGATCAGAAAGGATAACTTTGAGGTGGTTTCATACCCTACAATAATCTCTTCGTTTGTTCTCCGCTATTAGTGACTTTGGAGTGACTCTGTGTTGCATGTTGAGGGATAGTTATAAGATCCAGTTATGTTATTATTGTTGAGAGAACTTGCACTAGTGAAAGTATGAACCCTAGGCCTTGTTTCCTAGCATTGCAATACCGTTTACGCTCACTTTTACCACTTGCTACCTTGCTATTTTTATATGTTTAGATTACAAAAACCTATATCTACCATCCATATTGCACTTGTATCACCATCTCTTTGCCGAACTAGTGCACCTATACAATTTACCATTGTATTGGGTGTGTTGGGGACACAAGAGACTCTTTGTTATTTGGTTGCAGGGTTGCTTGAGAGAGACCATCTTCATCTTACGCCTCCCACGGATTGATAAACCTTAGGTCATCCACTTGAGGGAAATATTCTATTGTCCTACAAACCTCTGCACTTGGAGGCCCAACAACGTCTACCAGAAGAAGGTTGTGTAGTAGACATCATGCATCCAAAAACCTTTAAACCCAAATCTTATTTTCAAGAGTCCACCATACCTACCTAAGGATTGAGTAGGATCCTTCAAGTAAGTTGTCATCGGTGCAATAAGGCAATAAAAATGCTTCTAAAAGTGTAATATCATTTAGTGTAAGAGAAAATTGTGCGTTGTACGAACTTCTGATGGTAAAGAAATAAAAGCGACAGACTGCATAATAAAGGTTGCTATCATAAGGGGCAATATAACGTGATGTTCTTTTGCACTAAGGGGTTGGGCATACAAACAAATAAACGCATGGCAACCTCTGCATCCCTCTGCGAAGGGCCTATCTTTTACTTTTATGTATTTACTTTCATGCAAAAGTCAAAGTTTTTCTTTCTATTCCTTTTTATTTTTCTCTTTTGGCAAGGATCATGTGGTGAGGATAGATCTAGGCACATATATCCAGTTGGATAAGGGTAGCATGAGTTATTATTGTTGACATCACCCTTGAGGTGAATACGTTGGGAGGCAAAATTATGAGGCCCTATCTTTCTATGTGTCCGGTTGAAAAGTTTTGCTCATGTGTACGCGGTGAGTGTTAGCATTCATAGAAGACTATATGGTGGTTGAGTATGTGGAGCTCTTACTTAGACTCTATTGAATAAGTTGAATTGCAATTGTTTGGTGACTGAGAACATAGGTTGTTGAGTTTCAAGAGAATTTATTGTTTGAACCTTAACATGTGAATTGGTTCCTACTTTAACATGAGAAGTTTTATAAGAAAGAATTGTTGTTATGATGCTAGGAAAAGTGATTGAAATTATCATTGATCAAACTTATGCACTTTGCTAGCATTCACACTTCATAAATTATTTATTTTATCATTTACCTACTCAAGGACGAGTAGTAATTAAGCTTGGGGATGCAGACACGTCTCCAACATATCTATAATTTATGAAGTATTCATGTTGTTATATTATCATTCTTGGATGTTTTACAATCATTTTATAGCAACTTCATATCATTTTTTGGGACTAACCTATTAACCCAGTGCCCAGTTCCAGTTGCTGTTTTTTGCTTGTTTTTTACATGGCAGGAAATCAATATCAAACGGAGTCCAAACATCCCGAAACTTTTAGTTGATTTGGACGGAAGACATCCGTGGGCGGAGAAGCACACAGGGGTGCCCGAGAGGCACAACCTACCGGCGCGCTGGGGGGCCAGCGCGCCAGTGTGTTGTGCCCACCTCGGTGGCCTCCCGCACCCCCTCTTTTCCCTATAAATCACCAAATATTCCAAAAACCCTTGGGGTAACCCTATATCAGAAGTTCCACCGCCGCAAGGCTCTTTAGCCATGAGAAACCAATCTAGACCCCGTTCTGGCACCCTGCCGGAGGGGGGAATCATCACCGCTGGCCATCTCCATCATCCCGGCGGCCACCATGATGAGGAGGGGTAGTCCACCCTTGGGGCTAAGGGTTTGTACCAGTAGCTATGTGTTTAATCTATCTCTCTCATGTTCTTGAGATGTCACGATCTTGATGTATCACGGGCTTTGTTAACATAGTCGGATCATATGGTTTTTCCCCTCTCTATCTTGTTGTGATGAATTGAGTTTTCCCTTTAATATTTCGTTTTATCGGATTGAATACTTTTATGGATTTGAGAGCACTTGATATATTTCTTGCATATGAATACACTACAAAAAAAAGACACATCCGTGACATTTTGGCCGAATGAATTTTTTTCTGTCATACATATGACACTTCTATGACGATAATTGTGACAAAACCCGGTATCATCATAGATGTGGTGGGCTCCTACTTCTATGACAAAAAATCATGACAGAAAATGGGCTTTTCGTCTGGGCGGGCGGAGGCGTAGCTGCATGACATTCTTTGGGCCGTCCATGACGGAAAAACCGTGGTAGAAGCGGGGTTTACGGGAGTTCTCGGTTACGGTGGGAGGTCGGGGCGGCGATGTGCGTTTCTCGTACACGTGCAGCGTGTGTGCGGCGTTGGTTCTAACTAAACCCGGCGGCGTTGGGCTCTAATCGAACCCGGCGATTACTGCGAGCTACGCGTTCTTGAACCCGAGCGATCGATCGATGGCGTTAATCGAACCCGATCGGCGATTCGCCGCTCTTGCTGCTAATCTGAAGCGATCGATCTGCCTGCAGGATGAGCAGTGAGTGTTGCGGGGGGGGTGGGGGTTGGCTGAGCGGTGGCGGTGGCGTTGCCTCTGGATGAACAGGACCCGTGGTGTGGTGGAGGGCTGGATGAGCAGTGAGCGGTGGAGGGTGCCCGTGGAGGGTGGTTGAACAGGACCCGTGGTGTGGATGGCTGGATGAAGAGTAGATGGTGGAGGGGTGGTTGAACAGTAGCCGGTGGAGTAGCGCGCGGTGGAGGCTAGATGAACAGGGGCCCGTGGAGGCTGGAGGAGGTCGACGATGGCCGTGGAGGCTGGAAGAGGTCGGCGGTGGAGATGAACAATATCCGTGGTGTCCGTTTTGCGATGCGCCACACCCCACCCAATGAACAGGACCCCGTTTACGACCGTAGGAGGTCCGTTTAAATGCTTTTGCGATGCGCCACACCCTCCCATCAACAGACCCCCGTTTCGACCATAGCAGGTCTGTGTCCTCCGTTTTGCGGTACGCCACACCTCTCCCGATCAACAGGACCCCCGTTTCGACCATAGGAGGTCCGTTTCCTCCGTTTTGCGGTACGCCACACCTCTCACGATCAACAGGACCCCGTTCCAAACGTAGGAGGTCTGTTTCCTCGTTGTCTTGATGCGCGGGCCTCGTTCCATCGCCTGTTCCGTCCAAGCCCTCCCGATGAACACGACCACGCATTCCGTTCCGACCCAGCCGGTTAGCTCCCACGCGTTCCGTTGCCTCCCGATGAACCCGACGCATTCAGTTGCCTCCCCATGAACACGACGACGACGATGTTTCTCCGTTCTGACCCAGCCATGTACACGAGCCCTGACCGTATGTATGCGCGAGTAGGCGTTCAAGACCCTGCCCGTATGTACATACGTGGCCGTATTTTCTTTCTTGCACCCTGGCCGCTGTACGTACGTGTACATGCTACGTGCGCACCTCTACTACGACACATACGCGCCTCTACTATGACACGTGCGCGCCTCTACATCGACCAGTATATATGTACGTACCGTTCGCGACCAGAATGAGAACGCTTCGTGCGCTTTCACCAGTGGGTCGGTATCGGGCACTTCCTTGCGTGCGAAGGTGTAGCTGGTGGGTCCCAGCCGATCGGGGCGAATCATTTTTTGCCGGACGCACTTCCTTGCGTGCGAAGATGTAGCTAGTGGGTCCCAGCAGCAGGGGGCGAATCGTTTTGTTTTTTTTTTGCCCGGACGCACTTCCTTGCGTGCGAAGGTGTAGCTGGTGGGTCCCAGCAGTCAGGCGGAAACATTTTTTTCACGAAATACGGTGGTTCGTCCGGTGGGTCCCTGCTGTCAGGTGGAGGAATAATTATTTTGCGCGTAACAAAGAGGCACTTCCTTGCTGCGGCCATGGACCCGGTATCGGTGTCTCCATGCGATACTCTTCAATGGAAGTCGGTCATTGACCACATTAACCACGCCGCGCCGAGAGCACCACGGGGTGGGCGGCGGCGAGGCCTAGGAAGGGGACGACACGGAGGCGAGGAAGACTTCGGCGAGTTGTTTCCCACAGCGGGCGTCTGTTGTCTGAGGTTTCTTGGTTCGTCTGCCGTCACGGAGAATAACAGCAGTGTGGGTGAGTAGAGGATGGCTAGGCCAGCGATGGGAATCTGGTGGGGCGGTGAGGCTGCTGGCAACTCTTGCCGACAGCATGGGAGGAGGGACGAGCAGTCCGCGGCGCTTGTTTGGCCAGCGGAGCGGGGAAGAAGCGAGATTGCGAAGCACGGCGACCGTTGGATGGACATCCAACGATCCTTTGCTGTCGTCAACCTTTTTTAGGAAAGCCTCAAATCTGTCGAAAACAGCATACATCCCATCTGCCATTATTTCTAATAATTTACAGCCCATTTGCTAATTCTTAAGGGTTTTTTTGGAGCCCATATTCTTTTTGTTAGCACTACATCATATATTGTGGCCACGGTTAAAAAATTATACGAAATTTTGCATATTTCGGTGCGGTTCGAACTGTTTTTAATCCCGAAATTTCGACTCACATTCAAATTGATTTTAAAAATAAATGTATATCAATATAAAATCCAACATATTCTCCACGCATAAAAATTAATGTAATTTAAAATCTTGAAATGAAAAAAAAGATATTTGAAACTAATTGCCGGTTTGATGTGTTTTAAAAATGTACAACCCATTTCTCATTACTGATGGGCCATTTTCTCGGACAGCCGAATGAAAGCTCTCGTCGTCTTGAAAGATTTGCAGCCCAACAGGCCTGACAAAGCGACTTACTTGGCAAATCACAAAAAAACTGGGCTGTGGCCGTGGACCCAGTATCGGCCTCTCCACGTCTGATACTCTTCCGATGGAAATCGTTCCTTGACCATGTTGACCACTTCGTGCGAGAGAGCATCACGGCGGTGGGCGGCGGCGAGGCCTAGGAAGGGATGGCGGAGCCGGGGAAGATCTTGGCGGTGGAAGCCAGCGGAGAGAGTCGAGATTCACTGGTTCGGCTGCGGTGTGAGGCTGCCGTCACTTTGCAGGCCTGGCCAGCGGTGGGAATAGTAGGGCGGTGAGGCCTCTGGCGGCAAGACAGCCGCCACGGGAGGCGGGAGCATGCAACACGACCGGCGCTGCTTTGGTAATTGGAGCAAGAAGACCAGAGGTTGAAGAAGCACTACGGCCGTTGGATGGACATCGTACGGTCACTGGAGCTAGAATCGTTCATATTGATTAAGTTGACAAAGCCCTTCATCCCCGTCAACTTAGTAGGCCCACAAGCCAGCCTCCCACCAAGGTGGGTCCCAGCTAGCTGGGGGAGTATTCATTTTTTTGTGCGTAATAAGGAGGCACTTCCGGTGGGTCTGAGCTGACAGCGGGTGGAACATTTTTTTCATGAAATATGGTGGCCCGTCCGGTGGGTCCCAGCAGTCAGGGGGAAATGATTTTTTTCGCAAAATACTGGTGGCCCGTCCGGTGGGTCCCCGCTGTCAGGTGGAGGAATAATGATTTTCCGCGTAATAAGGAGGCATTTCCTTGTGGCTGCCTTGGACCCAGCTGTCAGCCTCTCCACGTACAGTACTCTTCCGATGGAGGTCGGTCGTTGACCACATTGACCACGCCGCGCCGAGAGCACCACGGCGGTGGACGACGGTGAGGCCTAGGAAGGGGACGACGCGGAGCCAAGCAAGACGCGGCAGTGGATGCCCCCGCGGAGAGGAGTACCAGCGTTCACTAGTTCGGCTGCGGTGTGAGGCTGCCGTCGCCGCAGAATAACAGGGGGTGTGGGTGAGTGGAGGGATGGCCTGGCCAGTGGTGGGAGTAGTATGGGGCGATGAGGCCTCATGGTAGCCTGGCCCGCCATGGGAGGAAGGAAGCGGCGGCACGACCGGCGCTGCTTTGGGCGGTGGAGCAAGAAGACCGGAGGTTGAAGAAGCACTATGGCCGTTGGATGGACATCATCACGGTCCTTTGGAGTATTGACTAAGTTGACAAAGTCCTCCGTCCCCGTCAACTTAGTAGGCCCACAAGTCAGCCAAACAATATGGTGGGTCCCAGCTAGCAGGGGGTATTCATTTTTTTGGGCATAATAAGGAGGCACTTCCTTGCATGCGAGGATATAGCTGGTGGGTCCGACCTGTCAGCGGGGGGAATGTTTTTTCTGCGAAATACAGAGGCCCTTCCTGTGGGTCCTAGCTGTCAGGTGGAGGAATCATTATTTTGCGCCTAATAAGGAGGCATTTCCTTGCGTCGGTGTGGACCCAGCTGCCACCTCTCCACGTCTGATCCACTTCCGATGGATGTCGTTCATTGACCACGTTGACCAGGTGTGCCGAGAGCACCGAGGCGGTGGACGACGGCGTGGCCTAGGAAGGGAACGACGAGCGAGGAATACTTGGCAGTTGTTTCCCACGGAGGAGTCGAGGTTTCTTGGTTAAATCTGCCGTCGCCGGAGAATAACAGCATGTGTGGGTGAGTAGAGGGATGGCTAGGCCTGCGATGGGAATGCGGTGGGGCCGTGAGGCTCTTGGCAACATAGCCGGCAGCGGGAGGAGGAAGCGAGCAGTCCCATGGCGCTTGTTTGAGCGGTTGGAGCATGAAGAGCAGAGATTGAAGAAGCACGACAGCTGTTGGATGGACATCCAACAGTCACTACTCTCGTGTGTTCACTAAGTTGACAGGGCGTTGCGTGTGCGTCAACCTTTTTTTATGAATGCATACGCGTCAACCTGTAGTAGGCGCACAAGTCAGCCTCAAATCTGTGGAAAACAACATACAACCCATCTGCCATTATTTCTTAAGAATTTTTTTGGAGCCCATCTTCGTTTTGTTAGCATTACACCCCATATTGTGGCCACGGTTAAAAAGTATCTGAAATTTTGCATATTTCAAAAGCGGTCAACTGTTTTAATCCAGAAATATCGATTCACACTCAAACTATTTTGAAAAATAATTTATATGAATATAAAATCAAATAATTGTCCACGCATAAAATCAATGGAATTTAAGATCTTGTAATAAAAAATTGAAACTAATTCCCGATTTGATGTGTTTTAAAATGTACAACCCATTTCGGGCACACGAATGAAACTCTCCTCGTCTTGAAAGATTTGCAGCCAAAGAGGCCGATAAAACAAGTAGGCCTTGTTTGGGTATTTCTTAAAAAATAGAACCGGGTTAGCCATTTTCAGCAAGAAAAAAACACAACTGGGCTCATGATGTGGTAAACATAAAAAACACAGCTAGGCAGGCCACACCCCTTTAGCCCGTTGTTACCACGATCCATCGCTAAAACTAGTATAAATAACAAGCGCTTGTTCCTAAAAAAACTACGCGACTTCTGCGTCCACAGTGTCGGCCGCTCGTGAGTGTAATTCTCTCGTTTATTGACTCGTTGATAATGGCGTGAGCCCGGATGTCCAACCATTAGGAGGAACCATATTTTTGGGCTTGTACTATAGAGGCACTTGCTTGCGTACTGCTATGACGCTGGTGGGTCCCTACTGTCATCCTCTCCACGTATAGTCATCTCCTTGTTCCTCTCGGTTGTTGACGACGTTGACAACACAAGAGGACGGTGCACCGCGCACGGCGAGCGAACCAAGGCCGCAAGGTGAAGGACAACGACGAGGCCTCGGGCCGGACGCAACGAGGCCGTTGAACATCGCCCGATCGATCGCGGGGAGAATCGAGGTTGATCGGTTGGGCGCGGGTGCGTGTTAGGGCTGGCGTCGCTGAGAATAACGGGGCGTGTGGGGAATAGAGGAGGACTGGCCAACATTGGAGGGTACATACGGTGAGGCGGCGGGGCGCAGCCAGCCATGGGAGGCGGGAGCGGCGGAGCCGGCGGGGTGGTTTGGTTTGGTAATTGGAGGAAGAAGAAGACAAGAGATAGAAGATACCGACGGATGTTGGATGTCAATCCAGCGGCTGGTAAGCGAATCGTTTGTTGGTGGCTAGTAAGTCGACACCACCTTGGATAGACTATTTCCTCGCAGGTCCCAAATGTCAGAATCCAAATCTGTCATGGTCATGCAACCTTTCCTATGAAAATTTACAGCCCATTTGATGTGCTAGTTGAAATAAGTTTGTGGGTGCTGGTGGGGGCTAATCACTTGGGTTATGTAATGCACAAGTGAGCTCAAGCAGCCAAGAGAGTGATGTTATTTCCGTTGGTTGGGATTTGTTACAATATTTCACTCTAAATTAAACGAATGGCAAGCCATTTGCCTTGTTTCAAAGAAAATATGACAGTCACAGCCGAGTTGAAAAGGGCAGGAACATCTAACTCCAGCTTACAAACTGTACAAAAGCACGAGGTTAATTGTTCATCGGTTTACAAAAACCCAGATTGAAAAGGGCAACAACATCTAACTCCAGCCTTTGTTTTGGCGATCACGGTCAAATGGATCATTCAGGTCCATAGAATGAACATCCTCGGTCGTAAAATTCTTTGGATTATGACCATAATATGTTGTAAATAGAAGCCCGACACGTTCGAAGCTCTTTGCCCACAAAACTCCTTTTTTGCTCTTGACATACCCATCCGTCAAAACCATGCGGCCGATAAACTTAAGCACGGTGGACAATATTAACCTCGCATTCATGGGAAGAATGTGACAAATCTTGTGTTTGCGGTTGGCTACATATCGTTCTAGCGTTATTGTCTTCAATCGAATCTCATGAGAAGTGAGAAAATCCCGATGCTTATGAATCCACCGATTGGTTATAACTTTCTTACCCGTCATGTTGCCTAAATAGACATGAAGATTGAAAACAGTTAAGGTCTAAAGAAGAGTGTCGAAGAGCAACAAGCTGAGCGGTTAATTCTAGTACACTATATGCGGGCTTCAATGTGCGTGAAATTATCACCTTTATATACAACTTCTCTAGATATGGAAAGCATTGCAGCAAGCCAATAATCTTGTTCAGATCAAAACTATTCATTTGGATATATAAGATCTTGACAGAATCCAGCACCATTGATAGGCCATCCATGGAGAAACTCTTGATTGAGCATAGAACATAATATTAATACAAAATGTGTACTCCAAGATGATATATAAATCTTCCACGTGAGTGTTAGCAACTGCCGTATGCTCCCTCTGTTCCAAAATGCAGTGCATATAGCTTTATTGAAATTTCGAACCTCGCAAACTTTTACCGAGTTTTTGTGTACCAAATTGCACATGTAGAATACCCTGTATGTATCATTTCACTCATCTTCGAGTGGTAACTATAAAGATGGGTGAGGAGTCTACAAAGAAAGACCATCGTATCACCCGCAGCAATTTCAAGCATCCTTTAGTGTCGAGGAATATCATAGGAACTCTATATGATATGATTTTTACAGGATTTTTTTCCTTTAGAGCCAATTGGTTCATAGGAATAGACTCATATACTCCACATTTCAAAGGAAATAAACATGATATAATTTCTATAGCTTTAGAGCCACTTGGTTCATATGAATGGATTCCTAAACTCCCTTAATTTCAAATCCCTCCTCATAGGAATTGAGATACATGTCATCTCTAGATTCAATAGAAAAGTTCCTATGATGTGAACCAAATGACATCTCTTTTCCAATCCCTACTCATAGGAATTGAGATGCTCCATGTCATCTCTTTCCCTACAACTTCCATGTATACATCTTCTATTCCTAAATAGATAGTACAACCCACTAGTAGTTTTTTCCAAAACATGCAACTATGGCGCAAGAACTATATAGTGTGCCAATAACTTTGAAAGATGGTGGTTGGATGAAGCTAACCCGACAAAGCGAGATAGGCAAATCCGAGCACTCTTGGCGTTGGATATCATCAACATTCCACCAGATCTGCCACATGTACAATTTAGAAGACTCCATGGTTGAACTTAAGCATAATGCACAAACCTCAAAACACAAGCACTTCTCCTTTGTTGTAGAATCTTACGTATCATAATTGATTATTTTTTCTAAATGAATTACCATTATTTGTTTTTACTTTATGATTTACAATGCACAACCCCATGAATCTTAACATTTTATAAAACTAATTGATTTTGAATGAGATGAACTATAAGAACTAAGCGAACATCTACATCATGCATATATGACTCAAAGCTTTACATGCTATAGTGTGTATTTATTCATAATTTGGTTTGAAATCTCATGCGTTCAATACATGTGTACCTTACTAGTTTTGAGTAGAGTAGCAAATTTCACGCGACCCGGGTATATCAAAATGCAGGGCCCATGCATCATTGCCTTTGGTTGAACCTACATCCACAATTTTTTTACGTACTATATCTCCACCGGTCCCCGAACCCAAAATGCTGCCTCGTTCCGTAAAACCAAGCGGCCCACACATATTTAAGGCGTCGACTGAACCCGTTTACTACGACGTGGCCCCTGCGCCGTAGTACTCCTACAAACCCTACCGCCGCACTCGTCATCGGTTTTCTTCAAGAGGGCGCGGAGAAGCCGATTTGTAGTGGATGCGCTTTAAAAAAGGATCGTAGTGGAGACCCCTACCTAGGGTGCCCTAGGTAGCTGCCGCCGCATCATTGTTTTCTCTTTTCTTTATGCTCTTGCACCCTAGAGTGAAATGATGGTTGCTTCGTCCGTCCAGCACTCCAGCTTAATGCGGGAAAGGTGGGGCTTTGTGATTTGACCCCTCATCGCTCATTTTATACTACTACGGCGCTACGACCGGGGTGTCTCCAATTCCAACCGCTGCTCCGAACTGTAATTTGGTGCATCGCATAACAAGACGGTGGATGAGCCACATGTCGGCCAAAGGGGTCCTGTTAAGTGTGTCACCATTTCATGTGCGGACTGACCCTGCTTGAGTTGCTACGCCAACACGACAGGAGCAACCTACCACTTGGTTTTGCTCCTTGGTGAATCCCGACTATATTGATCTAAAAAGATACATGCTGAACTACCCTCTCCGTCTCGGTTTTTTTATTTTTAGGCGTCTCGGTTTATAGGGCCTGCACGTAGTTCTAGGTCATCCATTTGACTAACTAAATATGAGTTACTATGTCACAAAAAGTATATCATTGGATTCTTAAGCGGATGTAGTTGTATTTAAAAGTCGAGGGCGGGGCTTTTCCTGCGCGGTAGGCGGCGGGGCAGTTCCGCCTAGTAGGTTCGACAGAGACGAGAAGCGAGGGAGTAGGCTGCTTGTAAATGTAGGGCTGTGTGATTTGACAATGAGTTCTTCTTGGACAAATGAGGCCCGTGATTTGACTTGCCATTATCATTTTAAGCTGCAGGCCTTCGACCGGCGTGAGTCTTGATTCTGACCACCTCCATACAGGTGCCTCTCCCAATGCTCCACCATGTAGTAGAGGCTGGCTCTTGCATGAGAGCCCACTTCTCCACTTTTCCTTGCCTCTCTTTCCTCCACATATGCAAAAATGCCATGTAAAGCGCACTATTGTACTTACTTTTACTTGCTCCTACAGGTGCTTAAGCTTGCCACATAGGCATAAAGCCTGATGTGGCAAGTTAATCAAGAAGAGAGAGACTAGTTTGGTGACCCAAGGAAGAAACGGTGCTAAGCGCGTGTACCTAGGTGAAAAGACAATTTTGAGTCTATAGCTAATTAAATGAAGCAAACTTAGCAACACCATTTCATTGGAAGAGGTCACTCCTTGGCAAATGCAATAAATACTAGTACTCCATGTGTCCCATAATATAAGAACGTTTTTGGCACTACACTAGTGTCAAAACGTTCTTATATTATGGGACGAGGGAGAAAGAAAGAGAAGATAGAGAAGTAAAAAATAAATAAACTTATAGCCAACCTTGTTGTAGTATGAGTGACTAAGTGATGACTATGTATGACATGCCAACATCGGATAGCCCTAACGCACCGTGCTAAATCTCCAAAGGCGCGACCACGCGAAGCGGCGACAGTCGTGGTAGGCACGACCATGATCTGACTCTTTGGAAGCCCTTGGATCTGAGATCAAGCGAGTCGCATGCTAAGTTGCTGAAAATTTGCAGAATAACCCTCCAGGATAGGATATTCACCCATAGGTCTAGAATCAGGCCATGCAACCGTTCGACTCAGATCCAAGGGCTCTCGGAAGCCTGTATCATGGGAGAATGGAGAGCCACTACCCTGCCGTTCGCACGCTGGCAGTTCACTCCTACTCGTCCCCGCACGCCCTTCAATACTACGGCGGTTCGCTCCTAGTCGTCCCGTTCATTCACATTACGGCAGTTCCACTAATCCTAACCCTCCTCCCAAATCCATGGCATCCCAAATCTCCACGATCGGCGATGAGTACAAGGTTAGAACCATCACTAGCGATGAGTTCGACGTCATCTACACCCGTTCTTCCGCGACGGTGAAAGGATGCCTTTCTCGCTTCAGACGCATGTTCAAAACTCAGATGATGAGTGGGTGCGCTGGGCTAGATGTTGAGTACACCACAGTCACGGGACAAGAGAATGATCTAAGGGCGAAGAGAGGAAGAAGCCGCCGTGATCGGGTTTGCCTACATAACGTTTGCTTGGTCTATCACATATGCCATGCCGGCGTTGAGTGCGAGATTTTAAGAACTTCCTCAAGGACAAAATAGTGAAATTCATTCTTGTAGACTTTAAGAGCGACAAAGAAGTCCTGGGTCGGATAGGCCTCGTTGTAGGCAACCCCTTGACCTCGGAAGAATCGGTGGTGCCCTCTCGTCGACCTTCAATGCTGACCTGGCGGGAGCCATGGTTCATCCTACGTGCAGTAACTGGAGAAACCTCATTACACGTTTCATCGTCATGCATGGCAGCGGAATGTACTAGATATAGACCACATCCACTACGCTGCAAATGGCTACCTTTGTTTCAATACTACAAGGGTTGGATGAAGAGCAACAGCCAAGTGTGCGGTTCAAGCAAAGAAGTATCGGCCAAGAGGAAGAGGGACAAGGACGAAGTCGAGGACGTGGACGAGGACTCTGAATAAGGTGGCAGTGTCATTGCTCATGGTGGTTCTAAACTTCTAATGCAGTGTCTACTGGATTAGTTGCATAGTTTAATTTCAGGTGTGCTTAGTTTAATTTGAGGGGTGTGTTGTCTTTGCCCCAGCAGAACTATGTTATGTTTCTTCTCGTTACTTTAACTCTTCAGTATGTACATACTACTTGTATTTCTTTAATAGAATTTAGCACCCCAATTAAGCACGTACTAGCTTTTTTAATAGTACTATATGCATAATTTGGCGACGAGCGCTCTCTATATGTACCACCTTTTTTTTAATTTCAATTTTTGCTCCATGGCGCAATCCATCGATAGTACTATTGTACAAAAGTATACATTTTTTAAAAGGCTAGAGTACTATTCATCACATATATAGCTAGTTAAATTCTCAACCTAGAACGACGTGCATGCCATGTACTAGTAAACCGTCTGAAGAAGTATAGTAAAAATGAGGTGATTTTACCGGCGACGGCGGGGAGCATGGCACATCATGCGGTCCCACGTGTCATGATGTACCAAGGCGTCTGCGTGTCCCTCTTGAGGCGAAGCAATACTCGTGGTTTGAGATGATGGCAAGCGGAAGTGTGAAATAATGGTTGCCGTCCATCAGGGAAGGTGCGGCATTGTGATTTGGCGTCGCATTGCTCATTACTACTCTTGGGCGATGCAGTGGGGTCGTCCCCCTGCTGTTACTGCACTGTTATTTGGTGCTTGACACGTCGACCTGGTTGCTATATGTCCCACATGTCGTGACGAAGTACATAATTCATGAAAGGGAGCATTGGCGGAGGTATACTACAGAATTAATGAAAGGGCGACTTAGTTTTGGAAAAATCTGTTTTACGGAGGGCGTACCCACTAGGGTTTATAGGGCTCATCTAAAAACATTCATTTTCCGTTTGATAAGTCTCAATTCTACTATACTAGTAGTAGTACCATTGCATGTTGGATTTGAGGTGCGTTAGATCACCCGATGCAAGCGATGTCAAGAGGAAACTAACCAATGCATGTACAAGTTCATGGAAATTTAGTGGTCATTCATGCATTAGTTCTAATTAATGCCTCGGTAAACATAACTTCTTGAGAAAAGCAGGCGTACTAATTACTTGTGCAAACTACGAAATTAATTCGACCACTCACCGTCTACCTTGGTTGGAGAGATTTTGAAATTGAGCCATAAACTGGAAAGGAGGGAGTAGTAACTTTTGTCTCGTTTACTATTTGTGGCCTTGTATAGATGCAAAATGTATTTTTTTTATAGTGGCCTTGTATAAGTAAATGGAGGGAGTACTAACCAAAGTAGTACGTAGTAGGTACAAGGAGTAACCGGAGGGAGTAGTGAAATTTTCTCCTCGTGCTGTGAGCCACCGCGCGCGTGGGCGAGGGAGCGGGCGTAAAGGCGTACAGTAGTAGTAGTACTACTACTACTAGTACTAGTCGTAAGCAAGCTTCACCTCATCCTGCGAGCCACTGCGCCCGTAGGCGGGGGAGACGGCATACTAAGCAAGCTTCTTCTCGTTCTGTGAGTTGACGGGACACATCAAAAGCACTCCAGTGTATAGAGCCTTGCCTCTAAGGTAGGCCCCACATGGTTTGCCTCTTTTTTTTAATTTAACATAACGCGTCAAGTCGCAATTTGTTTGTTCACCCGTGGTAGACGATCCTCCCTCCACCAAGTACACGTGCCAAATTACCACGTGGGCTGCCTTTTTCGTACAGAAATGAGCTCCACCGTGTACCCGCGCGGGTGTGGTTAGGAAAGAGACGGGAGTACGTGCGCCGTGCGTGCACCTCTTCTCTTCGTGCACGTCCCCCACCTACGTGGGTGTGTGTGAGAGAGATACAAACCTAGACATAATGTGCCGTCCATCCCCATGCCTCCGCCCAGTCCGACCACTAGTCACCACCACGCCCCACTCCTCCTCACCTTATCTCTCATCTTTCTCCCTCCATTTTTATATACAAGGGGCCACTATAAAAATTACAATTTGCAGATATACAAGGCCACTAACACTAATCGATGCAATATTAATGGTGTTTGCCTCGTGGTACTAGCAAAGGAGGACATTAATTATCCCTTGCATGCATGCGGGAGTTTGTAAAAAAATGCATCTTGATGTTCCGTGCAATGCATGGGCATCTTGCTAGTCCATGAAAACTACACATGGCAAAATTCCACGGCGAGCGAGGATTTGAATATGTTGGGAGGGCTGTTTGGATCTTGCCGGGGTAGCCAAAATATTGGCGACCCTTTTGTCCACCGTGCCTTTGCCACCGATGAAAGAGAATGGCTCGGTGCTCATCTTGTCATGCATCCTCCAGCTCACACATTGGAGCGAGCTTGCACGAGCTGCGTTTTTTGTCCCTAACGCCGCCGAGCACGCCCATGAACCGATTGGCGACCATAAATGGCGCCATCCAACCGTAGCCGCACACATTATGACAGCAACTCAACCAAGCTGGAAAAATTCACGCAAACACGTAGACAAACGATATTTCATATAAACAACGAGCGAAATCATATAAAATACCAGTTTTCATACAAACATGGCGAATTTCATTACATTCAAATGAACTACAGCGGTGCTAGTTACGGACAGCCTGGTATATAATACCTAGCCTAAATGTAAGCCCTTGATCGATTTGTGTTCCTCATGTCCGGCCACGATCACCGGACTCTTTGAGAGCCACAGAGGTATATGCTTCAGCTCAAAGGATGGCTCGCTTCCCCACTGCCCAGAGGTCTCACGACTTCGAATACCCACCGACCACTAATTTATTACCATTTCTGTCCTTCATATACGCCCTGACGGGTGGGCCCTATGGTAATGTGCGCCGCTGAATGTGGACTGTTTGACTAGTCAATTGATCATGTTATCAGCAAATTATGGAGCTGTATGGTGAGCCAGTGACCGTATGATCACCCTAAAATGTACTCCTATTTTATTAACACAGTACAGACTCAAACTACCATTTCTTTCTTTCATATCACGGGCTGACAATTGGGCCCCCACGGTTCTGCTACCGATGGTGCAACACTAGTTGCGCCGCATGGAACGTTTGACTGGTCAATTGATTGTGTCATCAACAAAATACGGAGTTGTATGGGTGAGCAAGTGACTGTATAATCATGACATGTATTTGTTTAACACGGTACAGACGCAAGGGCTCATATATACGCGCAAGCACTCACCGCTATAAGCGCACACATGCGAACCCTACCCCTATGAGCACCTTCGAGAGAGTGGCCCAGCATATATGATCTTGAGATTTTACGAAGTCACCATAGGTGCCTCGTGAGTCAGTGGAACGTCTCCTCCCACTGAGCGTACATCGCGGAAAATACTGAAATTAACTCAAGATAAATGCGAGCACGGGACTTTAACCTTGGTGGGCTCGAGAAACCACTTGTCCTCTAACCATCCAACCACATGTTGGTTAGCACGACAAAATGTATGTGGTAACCGTGATGAGCTTATTCTGAAGTCCGGTGACCATATCGTGCTTTAGCTTCAAATACAATGACCGTAAGTGGCGTCAACAAAATACGAACCACGCATCAAATGCAAAGTCCGTCGGTGTCATCAACAAAATATGGACACGTATCGTGAGCTAGATACCGTTGTACTATTGTATATGCTTATTTTCTTAGTGGCGATTAAGCGTGTGGTGTGGTGGGAACATCATTTCTAGTTGTGGTGGGTCAACATGAAGACTCATGGGTCGGTTCCATCCTGCGCCACATATAGGTTGGACCGAGGCGTGTTATCTGAACCCATGTGGAGGACTCGGCATACAACATGAAGCTACAGAGTCACGGAGGACTCTATCCCCAGTGATAAGCCGACTATATATGATTTGTAACCCTAGGCCCTTAGTATGTTATACAAGCTTGGGGCTAGTTAAATCGATAGTATACACACACGCACAATGCCTAGTATTCACGTGTACTTTGTACACACCCTATCACTAATATCACGATGCAGAGAGTAGGCTCTTTCTTCAAGCGCAAGGGTCTGATCCGAACTAGGGTAATACTTTGCCTCGTATTACCATCCAGCCTAACAACCAGGATATCCTACGAATGATATGATGAAATCATATCGCCAACTACTAAGAGAGAGGTGTGTCGGGGGGTAATGTGTGAGAGAGGCCTAAAGATAATGTGCGTCTGGGAGACATGTAGGCACATATATGTGCGTATAGAGGGCTAGTAGAGACCGTGCATGTGTATATATGCATGTGAGAGAAATAGTGTTTTCCAACGAGATTAGTGAAAAGAGTGGTACATAGTAGTCGAGAGAGAGAGAGAGAGAGAGCAGAGAGAACATGTGCGTGAGACACCCCGACACCACGAGAGAGATTGTGAGCATGTGTGAAAGAGAAATGCCGATGCATATAAAGTGTGTGCACTTATGCGTTAGATAGAGATATATATAACGCGTTTGTGAGAGCAGGCGAGGCATAGTGCATCTACGTGTAAAAGGCGGTTCTACGGATTAAATTAAAATATAAATGGCATTATTATTTTTGGATGAGATCACGAATTTTGCAAATTGCGTATGGACGAAAATCGGTCTATCAGACACCCATACTCGATTGAATTCTAGCATGTCATGTGTTTATTTCATATTATCGATCCATAGAGTGAGAGCGGTTTGAAATACAGGCAATGGATGCTTTTGCAATTCATATATAAACATTAATTGGTGCACTCCATGTTGTTAGTGTGAAGCACTTTATACATTTGTCACTTGCATGGATACATTCCAAATTGCTAGCTACGAAATAGAATATACGTCGAATTCAACATAAAGGGGGTTTCGAAGATTCGAATTCATAGGAAGTGCATTCATCTATTTGAACCCGAGATAATGGTATTTGTAAGTCAGATGTAAAAGGGGGCATCAATCTTTGTTGTGAGTTTGAACATGCTATATATATTCATACGCATACCTAACTTTTTTTTGGCAACCAAGGAGATTATATCCGGAACCATGCATGAACTGAGGTAAGTTGCATATTTTTTAATATATACTCGTGTACAATGTATATTCAAATGTACCCCCTCCATTCCAAAATAATCGTAGCTTTAGGATTTTCAAGAGTAAAGATTTGTGAAGTTTGACAAATCCTGAAAGTTCAATTCAAGAGAACCAAAGCGTTAATGCTTCGCTCCCAAATATTGAACGAAGCGCCAAATAGGCCTCTGGTCACCCGAAACCGCGCGAGACTAATGTTTTGGTGGTAGGAAATTACTGTCCTGACTCTGGCCCGTGTAGCCTATCGGCCCGATGTCCAAAGGTCTAAACCAGGGTAGGTTTGTAACTTCACCAAGACGCCAGTCTCAACCGCCTCCGAGAAGCATTCATCGCGCGTGGGCGCCTAAACACCCATGCGCTCGGCGAAATCTATCCGCCCACATTTGGGACACGACATGACTGTCCTACCCCAACCCGTAATATGTCCAAAATTTTAGATGGGGGCAAAGTTTGTAACTTTCCCCAAATTTCAAACAAGCGCGTCTCAAACCGAAACATTGTTCCCCCTTAGTTCCCCGCCTCTCTCCGTTTCCCCATTCATACTCCGTGGGCGCAAAAACGCCCTCTCCACCAGCCGCGAAACCCCAGCCTCCTCTGTCGGTCCGTCCTCCACCCCATAGCGTCCAATCCACCGCCGCCCTCCTCCATCACGCCGGAGCCGGTACCCCGACATCGTCGTCCAACGCAACCGCAACCGCAACGCCCTCAAGGACTTAGCAGCTGAAGCCGAGGCAGAGCTGCCTCCACGACGCCGCCGCCGACGTGCGCTGTACCAGAACCACTCCGACCACGCCGTCCCGTGCCTCACTGCTGCGGCTCCACTGTCGCAACCATCCACCGCACCAGAGCTGTTCCCGCTACGCCTTTGTTTGCCGCCTTGGATCTGCTTCCCCGCCGCCGACAGACGGCCACCACACCACACTCAACAACTTGGCCATGGGTTCGTCCAAGGCCGCACCGTCCTCCACAACTTCTGTTTTCCGGCGAACAACAAGAAGATCGTCGGAAAAACAGAAGGAGGACACATCACTGCCAGCAGAAAGAGGTACTCCTCTTCCCTTATTCGTGCAAATCTTACGTCTCCGCTCACAACATATTCATCCCACGAAAGAAACTAGTTGAGCGCTTCTTACTGCATCTTCTTCGTGATACTAAATGCACAAGGTTTCCTCCTTTTACTATTTCACCTTTGCTAGAGGTCGAGAGCCGCTTTGGATTTCAATTCAGGTCGGTCGAACCGCAATTAAAGAAGCAGCACCGCTTAGGCGCGTGGAGCACCTAGTCCGCTTTGTTCCCGGGAAGCGCGCATCGGTGTCTATCATAGGGGTGTGGCGCAGAGCTGCTTGCGCCCGATCTGGAGGTCGGCGGGGCTTGAATGGATGGCGGGGATGCGGTGCCAAGCACGGCGGTCGGGTGAGGTCGAGGAGAGGCACAGCGGGGAGGAATCTTGGGCGGTGGTCGCTGGCGTTTGAGGAAGATCGTCAACACCGGTGGCTGGAGGTAGATGAAGGCGATCTGCCCGTTCTTTGTACATCGGACGGTGCGAGAAAAATGGACTGACCTATTTGCTTTCGATCATTGTTATTTTCATAGAATCTTGTAGTAATTTAGTGTGCCATGCATGTTGTAGAGCTATCATATGTCTCCCATCATTTATTTCTCACCGACCTGCTATCTGCTACCTTTACACTATACTAATTGTGCAGACACTTCACCCATACACACACTATTGTTTTTTATGCATGGGTATTTCAGACTCTGACGCAGTGTTGATGAATGCAGAAAAGAAAAGACAGAAGTCGCTCGGTGTAATTGAAGATAAGCACTAAGTGTTTCAGTTCTCTAATGGGTGCGATGTCGTGATTGGAGACGATGGCGTAGCTCTGCAGTTGATGATCTCAATTGCCACACACAACCATCCTAGGTGCTTGCTTTAACTTGCTACTGTCAAATGTGGTTGCATGTTGCATATGGTGTCTAGCTTGTATTGCTTCCAATTTGGTTAAATTGCATCTGCTTACTTTACACATTATACCTTTGATAATGACATGCCTTCCTATATTTGATACATACTATATATGTCTATTAACCATGTTCGTACATGAAACTAATGCTCTTTTGTATCCTCGTCAATCACTTATGATGAGACAGTCACCCGAGTGGGGTTCTTGTGAGCCGCCCTACTCGTTTAAAGAGTGTAGTGTCATCCTCCCACATGATTCTCAAGAAACAGCAAGGCTAAATGAAGATAGTCAACGTAGCTCTCTAGTTGATCACATAATTCCCCACACCACCATCGCATGTGCTTGCTCTTACTTGGCAGTGTGATATGTGGTTGCATGTTGCATATAGTGTCTACCTTATAATGCTTCTAATTAGGGTGAATTGCATCTGCTTAGTTAACACATTATACCTGTGAATATGACATGCCTTCCTGTTTTTGGTACATACTATGTCTTTCTATTAACCATGTTCTTACATCAAACTAATTTTCTTGTGTATCCCTCATCAATGCTCCTAATTTGTTAAATTGCATCTCCTTAGCTTACACATTATACATGTGAATATGACATGCCTTCCTGTTTTTGGTACATACTACATCTGCCTATCAAACCATGTTCTTACATCAAACTACTGTTCTTGTGTATCCTATGTATATCGCTTATGATGAGACAGTCACGCGCGTGGGTTAATATGAGACGCAATACTCTTATAAAGAATGCAATTTCATCCTCTTCACATGATTCTCAAGAAACAGCAAGCCTAAATGAAGATATTGAACGTAGCTTTGTACCTGAAGACCGCACTTCCCCTACACCACCATCACAGGTGCTTGCTCTAACTTCGCAGTGTGATATGTGGTTGCATGTTGCATATGGTGTCTAGCTTGTAATGCTTCTAATTATGGTAAATTGCATCTGCTTAGTTTACACACTATACCTGTGAATATGACATGCCTTCCTATTTTTGGTACACACTACATCTATGTGTTAACCTTGTTCTTACATGAAACTACCTCTCTTCTATATCCTGCATCAATCACTTACGATGAGTCACCTTTATTCGTTGCATATTGCATATTATTTCTAGCTTTGTTGCCATGTATTGCTTCTAATTTGGTCAAATACATTTGTTAGGGCACCCTTTTAATTTGGCAAAGTGATATTGGTTTCATCTTTCATATGGTTTCTAGCTTGCATCGATTCTAAAAGTTCAAGCACCTTGTGCTTAGTTTACACTTTATACATCATACATGTCAATATGTGGCCTTGTCCTGTTTTTCATACATATTCCATCCTCCTATCATGCGGCTGCCTTACATGAAACTAGTGTTCAAAGATATCATGCATCAATGAGTTTTGAAGAGCAAGTTTTATTCCTTTTTCTTATGGGTTTGACTTGACAAGGCAAAATCAAGAAAGAGGAAGGAAAAAGTAAGGAAGGTGATGATGGTGGTCCTCTGCTGACAACGTAAGCGAACATCTGTACCAATTCTCCTTGTCTTGATAGTGCATTACAAGGTCCAAGTCTCCGCTCTCCTACTCCACCATCCAGGTGCTTGCTCTAACTTGGCGGTGTGATATCTGGTTGCATGTTGCATATGGTGTCTAGCTCGTATTGCTCCTAATTAGTGTAAACTGCATCTGCTTAGCTTACACATGATACATGTGAATATGACACGCTTTCCTGTTTTTGGTACATACTATATCATCTATCACACCATGTTCTTACATGAAACTACTCTTCTTGTGTATCCTGCATCAGTCACTTATGATGGGACACCTTTAAGTTAGCAGTGTGATATTGGTTTGCGTCTTGAATATGATTTCTAGCATGTATTGCTTCTAGTTTGATGAGCGCCACCTATGGCGAGACAGTTTTAACTTGGCGAGTGATATTGATTGCACCTTCCATATGGTGTCTTGCAGTGTTTCTAATTTGTTGAAGTGTCTTCTGCTTAGTTACCACATCATAGGTGTGAATATGTGAAGCCATCCATTTTTTCGTACATATTCCATCCTCGTATCATGACTTTGCCTTTCATCGAGTAGTGTTCATCGGTATCATGCATGAATGAGTTACGAAGAGCGAATGATATTCCTTTTCTTGTCGGTATGACCTCACAATGCAAAATCAATAAAGCTGAAGGAAATTGGCAAGGCATTGGATGATGGTGGTCCTTAGAACAAGCTGAAACGGAGGTTCTCTACAAATTCTACTCCGCCATCCTCCCAACAAGATTAGCAAGACAACGCAAGGCTAGGCAGTCAACGTGGCTGTGTAGATGATGAGCACATCTCCCTACTCCACCATCACAGTGCTTGCTCTAACTTGGCACTATTATATGTGGTTGCATGTTGCGTATGATGTCTAGCTTGTATTGCTTCTAACTTTGTTGAATTGCATCTGCTTACTTTACACATAATGCCTATAAATATGACATGTGTTCCTGTTTCTACATCAGACTACTATTCTTGCATATCCCGCATCAGTCACTTATGATAAGACACCTTTAAGTCGCCACTGTGATATTGGTTGTGTCATGCATATGATTTCTAGCATGCACTGCTTCTAATTTGTTGAAACACCATATAGTTTGAACTTGGCAGAGTGATATTGGTTGCATCTTTCATATGGTGTCTAGCTTGCAGTGCTTCTAATTTGTTGAAATGCCTTCTGCTTAGTTACCACATCATAGGTGTGAATATGTCACACCATCCTGTTTTTCATACATATTCCATCCTCGCATCATGTGTTTGCCTTTCATCCGAGTAGTGTTCGTCAGTATCATGCATGAATGAGTTCTGAAGAGCGAATTTTATTCCCTTTTCTTAGCGGTTTGATTTCACAATGCAAAATCATTAAAGCTGAAGGAAATTAGTCCGACAGTGGATGATGGTGGTCCTTCGGAGCAACTCAAACAGGGGGTCTCTACAGATTCTACTCCGCCATCCTCCCAACAAGATTCGCAAGACAACACAAGGCTGGACAGTCAACGTAGCTATTTAGATGATGAGCACATCTCCCCTACTCCACCATCACAGGTGCTTGCTCTAACTTGACAGTATTATATGTGGTTGCATGTTGCGTATGATGTCTAGCTTGTATTGCTTCTAACTTGAATTGCATCTGCTTACTTTACACATAATGCCTGTGAATATGACTCGTGTTCCTGTTTCTAGAACATACGTGTACATGATGAGCACATCTCCCCTACTCCACCATCACAGGTGGTTGCTCTTACTTGGAACTGTTATATGTGGTTGTGTTTTTCGTATGATGTCTAGTTTGTATTACTTCTGATTATGTTGAATTGCATCTGCGTAGCTTACAACTTATACCTGCAACGATCACTTACCCATAAGACACATTTAACTTGCGACTGTGATGTAGGTTGCATCTTGCATTGTCTTCTAGCTTGTACTGCTTCTAATTTCTTGAAATGGCACTTCTGACGAGACACTTTTTACGAAAGAGTGATATTGGTTGCATGTTCATATGGTGCCTAGCTTTCATTTCTTCTAATTTTGTTGAAATGCCTTCCGCTTCTTTTTTTGATACATATTCCATCCTCCTATCGTGCGTGTGAATATGAAACACTGTCTTTTTTGTATATATTCCATCCTCCTATCCTCGCTTGCCTTACATCAAAGTAGTGTTAAATCATATCATGCATCAACCAGTTATGCGAGCTAATTTTATTCATCTTATTGTGGTTTTGACTTCATAAGGCAATATCGAGAAAATAGGAAGGAAAAGAGTAAGTTAGGGGATGTTGGTGGTCCTCCGCCTTGGCCGCAAAGCAGAGACTCTCTAGATTTGCCCTGCTCTCGCTAATGAAGTTGAAGTCCCAAGTCTACATGATGAGTTCATCTCCCGTACTCCACCATCGCATGTGCTTGCTCTAAGTTAACAGTGTGATAATTGGTTTCATGTTGCATATGTTGTCTAGCCTGTATTTCTTCTATTTTGATTAAATTGCACCTGCTGAGTTTATACGTTATACATGTGCATTTGACATGGCTTTCTGTGTCTAGAATACACTGCATCTATCTATCATACCATGTTCTTACATCAAAGTACTGTTGTTGTGTATCCCGCATTAGTCACTCATGATTGGACGCTTTTAACATGGCAGTTTGATAGTGGTTGCATCTTGCATTGATTTCTCGTTGTCTTGCTTCTAATTTTTGAATTGCCACTTATGACAAGACACTTTTAACTTGGCAGAGTAATATTGGTGCATCTTTCATGTGGTGTCTAGCTTGCATTACTTCTATTTTCTTGAAAATCCTTCTCCTTAGTTTGCACATCGTAGCTATGAATATGTCATGCCGTCCTGTTTTTCTTACATATTCCATCCTCATACGGTTGTCTTACATCAAAGTATTGCTTATGCGTATCATGCATCAATGAGTTACGAAGAGTGATTTTATTCTTTTGTGTTGTGGGTACAGCTTGACATGGCAAAGTCAAAAAGAGCAAGGAAAATAATATAATAGGGAGTGATGTTACTCATCGGGTGAAAGCGGAAAAGGTTACGCCGTCGAGATTCTGCTGGTACTTATAGTGCGATAGAAGGTCCAAGTTCACCGCTAAATCTACAAACATAGTATCACTGCTCCACCAGCTGCAGCATCCGCTTCAACTATACCAACATCTCAACCAGTTACTCGTTCGTTTGCTCGGGCGGCGGTTCCCAAGCTGCCTTCACACCTAACACTACTTCGAAGCACTGGCGACACAACAGACTTGGCAAGATCAGATGAACCTCATGAGCATCAACACCAAGGCGGTACTGACCGAGTCAAGTTGCGATTGCATGCTCCTTTATATGTACTCTCACGGTTTGATGTACACTAACACTTTCCATATTCGTTGTTGAACTAGCACCACGGCGCAAGCGAAACAGACATCGGGGATAATGCTTGACAGATTAACAAAATCTAAAGGAGGAAGAATGGAGATCCGTTTTGAGGCAGGTTTAAAAGGCCACGTGATGCTCTGAGTCAGCCAAGTTAGCATCGAGGCAGCCGTTGCCGTTAGGTGTCATGCACGTATCCTCCCAACGTGGATCTAGTGCAGGAATGAGAAAGATAATACCGGTTTAACACCTTCCTTGACCATTTATCCGTAAGTAATGTTATTCATCGCAATTAGTAATATTGTCTTGCTCATCCCATACTTTCTAGCTTCCTCCTAATAAGACTCACATTCTTTTTCAGCAGATGAGGTTCAAGTTGGATCCGAAAGATGATGCAACTAAACAAGCATGCACTCATGTTTTTCGATGCTTTCTGCTGACGATGTCGGTACCACCTTAGAAAACCTCACTTTGAAGGCAAGGCTAACAATGAAATCGCCCAAACATCTCCAGTGGAATATATTACAGATGAAGACTGGACAACCCTCATTAAACACTGGTCTGATCCAAAGTATCAGGTAGGCTATATGTATTTGATCAGACCACATATTGAACTTGTACTTATGTATGTGCCTTACAAGTGTATCTTCTTCTAGGCTAACCGTTTGAAAAACAAAACCAACCGTTCTAAAGTGAAATTCCAACAGAAAACAGGATCTCGTAGCTATATTGCACACTGCGAGGCTCTTGTAAATAGCTGCTACTTCCTTCTTCTTTTTTGTGCCATATTATCATATCTATATTGACTTGTTCCAAATACAGAGGAAAGCCCGTGCGGACCAAAAAGAACCTGAACCGAATGCAGTGCAAATATTCAAGGATTGCCACACCAGCAAGATGAAGGGCATGAGCACACCAGTTCAAGCCGCCGTTGTAAGTCCTTACTCCTCCTACCTTGAACTGATTGGTACAGTGATGTGTTCATTTAACTACTTGGTTTGCAGCCAATGTCAGTTACTCTGTTCACTTTTATACACAATTGTCTTAACGTATCATTTCACCTTACATGGTTTAAAAGAGATGAAGGATATTCTTTTGGTATTGATCTGTAATCTAGTTGTTATGTTCACGTGCGCACACAATAATAAAATAGGCTTTTTGTTTTATATATGTTTTCCCATGATATGAATGATGTCATACTATGTTCATCCTAGTTTAAACCATGTCTCTTTATCCTTAGATGTCAGCGAATGTGAGGAAATAGACAATACAAGATGGGCATGCTACATGGACATATGTTCGAAAGTGATTTTATTATGTAGTTGGCTCTACAATACATGCTAATGTATTACAGTAGTTCACCAAAATAAGTTATGTATAAGCGTTTAACCTACTTTGTTTGTTTTGTCTCATTAATAACTTATCCGGTACACTAATCTACAAGTTCAAACTTTCGAGGAAGCTATGGAACAAATGATTGAACAACCACAACCACACGAAGGTGGCGAGGCTACTACAGGGCACAATGTCACATCTTGCTGCCTTTGCGTCGGTATCTCTCCACTAACGATTGCAAAAAGCACCTTCTGCCTAATTCGGGTTGGTTGTCAAGGTAACCTCGTCCAAATCGCCTACTAAACAAAATCTTCACGATAGGCAGTGATATATCTGTGCTCCGGACACAAGTCCAATCCCTAATGGGCGTTGTTTGGAAACAAGAATAGTGGTTGAGAAATGTCATCAAGATATGAATGGTTTTGAAACCGGACTATCGGACATTAAACCGTTTTTCAAGAGCAATGGCGGAATAAGGTGGAGATCGTGCTGCTCCATCGATTCTACAGACTGAAACATTAGCACTCAGGTCAAATGATCGTGCTTCTATACATCGATGGTGCTTTTATCCGGGAGGATCAAACTTTATGCCAACGGGCCTTTTGTTGTATGGTTGGAATTTATTTTGTTGTGATACAACATTTATGATGCTGCCCCAGGCTGCAGTAATTACGACGCTATTTTTGTATAGTGTAGGTTTGTCTTAGTAATGTATTCGGCCAAAAGCTTCGTAGGAGCCCAACATGCCAACATTCGTCGGGCCCATTCCAATTGGGCTAAAAACGATTGCGGGCCGAAATTGGCATGTAGCCCACTAAAAATATCTGGGCCTAAATCAGCATAAGCTTTCATATTTTTCTGGTAGGCATGTGCCCATAGTGGGCCTTTAACATGCCTAAACATAATTTGGGCCCTCAGTAAAAACAGGTCGTTTACATGTGTAAATATCTCGAGCCCATAAAAAACATGGGCCTTTAATAGACCGAATGTGAGATTCGGCCCTGATTGTGCCAAATAACCCACTAGACTTAGCAGGCCGAAATGGTGGCCCATTTACGATGCGGATCTTTGACAGGCCGAAATTCGGACGGGCCGTAAATGCGTCGACCTAATACACGGGCCTTTAACAGGCCGGAACTTCGGTCGGGCTAGATTATCGTCATTTTTATATGGGCCGTTAACGGGCCAGATATGACGTTGGGCCACATATGGTCCATGGTTTACGTCCGGCGTTAACAGGCCGAAAATGACAACAGGCCGAAAGTGGCCCAAATCTATAGTGGGCCTCTAACAGGCCGAATGTCAGACATGGCTGAATATGACCCAAATCCTTCACGGTCGTTTATGGGCCGAAAGTTTTGATGGCATGTAAATGGGCCCAAATGAAGCCGGACCTTTAACAGGCTGGAAATACACTGGGCCGTGGTTCGGCCCAATTACTTAGCGGACAGTTAACGGGCCAGAAGTGACCATGGGCCGCGTTGATGACAAGTTTATGACAGGCCGTTGACGGGCGATTTGTGAAGAATGTTGGGCCTTTAGCTGGGCGGCCCATTATGGTCTGCAGAATCTTGTGGGCCTTTAGCTGGGCCGGCCCATTGTGGTCCGCAAAATCTTGTGGGCATTTAGCTGGGCCGGCCCATTATGGTCTGCAAAATCTTGTGGGCCTTTAGCTGGGCCAGCCCATTATGGTCCGCTAAATTTTGTGGGCCTTTAGCTGGGCCGGCCCATTATGGTCTGCTAAATCTTATGGCCCTTCGGTTGGGCCGGCCCATTTAAACTTTGTGGGCCACTGTTGGGACGGTCCACGTGTCAACATATCATAGGCCCATCTCAACCGTTGGATGAGTGACACCTATGCCAACGCGGAGCTGACGCGTGGATCCGTCAGCCAATGAGAATTTTACACGTGGAAAATCGGCATTGGTCGTGGCTGTTAACCGGTTATCGGATCCAAAATCCGACCCAATAGCTTAACGGCGTTTCGTTACGCTGGATGCCACGTGTCGGTCACCCTTGATGAAAGAACTTCTGTGACGCGTGATTTATCGTCATGGACGTGGACACTTCCATGATGATATTTTTGGTAATGTCATGGAACACTTCTACGGCAGCACATGTATGACTATCTTGATTCTATCATAAATTTGTCATGGATGTACATGCATGACAAAAAACGCGACCTACTGTGACAAACACGTATCATCGCGGAAGTGTATATTTTTGTAGTGATACCCGTGGTGACAATGGGGTATTATTTTGATTCGCTTGATATAAGTTTTGGCACTCAACTCGCGGATTCACGAGGTGACATTGGGGTAATCTACGCATAGGTGTTGATGCACGTTCTTGTCTTTGTTTCTCCAGTTGAAATCCTGGGGCACTCTTTGAGGTCCTTTGTGTTGGATTGAGTATTATGAATCTGAAATTATTTGGTGTTATTTTACTACGAACTCTTGGATAGATTGATCGGAAAGAATAGCTTCGAGGTGGTCCCGTACCCTACAAATGATTTCTTCTTAATATTATCCGGTAGATAGGAACTTTGGAGTGATTCTTCATTGCACGTTGAGGATGGTTATATGATCCAATTATATTAGCATTGTTGGGAGATTACACTAGTGAAAGTATGGACCCTAGGCCTCATTTTCAAGCATTGCAATACCATTTGTGCTCTGTTTTATCAATTGCTACCTTGCTGTTTTTTATTGTTCTTATTACAAAAATCAGTATCTGCTATCCATATTACACTCGTTTCACCATCTCTTCGCTGAACTAGTGCACCTATACAAATTACCATTGTGTTTGGTGTGTTGGAGACACAAGAGACTTTTTATTATTTGGTTGTAGGGTTGTTTGAGAGAGACCATCTTCATCCTACGCCTCGCATGAATTGATAAAGCTTAGGTCATCCACTTGAGGGAAAATTGCTACTATCCTACAAAACTCTGCGCTTGGAGGCCCAACACGTGTCTACAAGAATAAAGTTGCGTAGTAGACATCACCCCCTCTGATGTTATTTGCATAAAAAAATCAGAAATATTTAGAAAAAATCATATAAAATTTTCACGACATTCTGAGAACTTTTATTTTTGGGTCATTTTTTATTGCACGGGAAATTCAGAAAACATGATAAATATGGCATTTTATTTTATTTAACTAATAAAAACAGAAAGTAAAAGGTAAGGACAGAAGGTAGTGCCTACTAAATTCATCAACTTCATACCTCTCAAAAGTTATACATTGATAAGCTTGATCAAGTCTTATTAACAACCACCTTCGATTAGCATGAAACCGAAGAACTTTCGTAAAACACTAAGTTACCTCAATGGGGATGTGCATGTCCCCAACAATAAGTATATCATATTTCTTTTTGGCAGTAGGTAGAGGTTGTTGGAAACTTCCAATAGTGAATGTCAGAGATTTTTCAATAACATTAATACCATTCACTTGGAATTGTTTTTTCTTTGGAAAGTGCACCGTATGCTCATTACCATTGATATGGAAAGTGACCTTACTTTTATTGCAATCAGTAACAACCCCTGCAGTATTCAAGAAGGGTCTACCAAGGATAATTAACATATTGTCGTCCTCGGGCATCTGAAGTATAACAAAGTCAGTTAAGATAGTAACATTTGCAACAACAACGGGCACATCCTCACAAATACCGATAGGTATGACAGTTGATTTGTCAGCCATTTGCAAAGATATTCCAGTAGGTGTGAGTTTATTCAAATAAAGTCTTTTATATAAGGAGAAAGGCATAACACTAACACCGGCTCCTAAATCACACAAAACTGTTTTCACATAATTTCTTTTGATGGAGCAAGGTATAGTTGGTATTCCCGGATCTCCAAGTTTTTTAGGTACTCCATCCTTAAAAGAATAATTAGAAAGCATTGTGGATATTCCAGCTTCCGGTATTTTCTCTTATTGGTGATGATGTCTTTCATGTACTTTGCATAAGGGGTCATTTTTAAGATAACAGTCAAGCAGGTACGCAAAAAGACTGGCCTAATCATTTCAGCAAAGCGTTCCAATTCTTCTTCATCCTTCTTCTTAGTTGATTTAGGTTTAAAGGGCATAGGTTTTTGAACCCATGGTTCTCTTTCCTTACCATGTTTTCTAGCAACAAAGTCTCTTTTATCGTATCTTTTATTCTTGGGTTGTAGGTTATCAAGATCAACAACTGGTTCTATTTCAACATCATTGTCTGGTTCTTTATTATTTGTTTGAGTGTATTCGTGAACCTTATCATTATACTTTTCATTATCAAAAGGTGAGTGTTCATTAGCAGATTAAGTTTCAACATCAGAAATAGAAACATCATTATCATTACCAAGAGGCTTTTCTACTTCAGGTTCACTAGAGGCATGCAAAGTCCTGTCATTTTTTTATTTTTCTTTTTAGAAGGACTAGGTGCATCAGTGTTAAGTCTTTGAGAGTCTTGTTCAATTATTTTTGGGTATCCCTCAGGGTAAAGTGATTCCTGAGTCATTTTACCTCCTCGCGTTGCTACTCTAATAGCAAAGTCATTTATATTATTGTTCATTTGATCAAGCAATTCTCTTTGAGATTTGGCAACTTGTTCTAGTTGAGTTTGAACCATAGAGGCATGCTTTCCTACACCTCTAACATCATTTGAAATTCTAAATAACAAGTCACTTAAGCGAGCAATCATATCAGAACTGTATTTCAATTGTTTCATAACATTTGCATTGAAGTGATCTTGTTTTGTAATGTAATTATGAAACTCATAAAGGCATTGACTAGGATGCATATTATAAGGATTGTCATTGTCATTGAATTTCATTAAAGAATTTACCTCTACCACCTTAGGTGGTGGTGGTGTATCAAGCCCATGTATTTCTTCAATAGGAGTTAAATTTTTGACATCCTCTGTTTTAATACTTTTTTCCTTCATACATTTCTTTGCCTCTTGCATATCTTTAGGACCGAGATATAAGATACCCCTCTTCTTCGGAGTGGGTTTAGGCAGTGGTTTAGGAAGAGTCCAATCATCATAATTTTTCAATATGTTATTCAATAGTTCTTCAGCTTGTTCAACAGTTTGTTCCCTGAAAACACAACCAACACAACTATCTAGGAAATCCCTAGAAGCATCGCTTAGTCCATTATAGAAGATATCAAGTATTTCATTTTTCTTGAGAGGATGATCAAGCAAAGAATTCAACAATTGGAGAAGCCTCCCCCAAGCTTATGGGAGATTCTTCTCTTCAATTTGCACAAAGTTACATATTTCCTGTAAGGCAGCTTGTTTCATATGAGCAAGAAAATATTTTTCAGAAAAGTAGTAAATCATATCCTGTGGACTATGCACACAACTAGGAGCAAGAGTATTCTAACAAGTCTTAGCATCACCCTTTAATGAGAACGGAAATAACTTGAGGATATAATAATAGCGCATTTTCTCATCCTGAGCAAAAAGGGTGGCTATGTCATTCAACGTAGTAAGGTCTGCCACAACAGTTTCAGTTTCATAACCATGGAAAGGACCAGATTGAACCAAAGTAACTAACTCTGGGTCGACAGAGAATTCATAATCCTTATCATCAACAAAGATAGGTGAAGTAGCAAACTTATGATCACATTTCATCCTAGCGTTCAAAGATTTTTCTTTCAGTTTGCATAATAATTTCTTAAGATCATCTCTATCATTGCAAGCAAGAAAGTCTATAGTTGTCTCCTCATCCATAACATAACCTTCCGGTATCTTAGGCAATTCATATCTAGGAGGACTAGGTCTAATAGATGTTTCAACATTTTTAGTTTCAATTACTTCATTAGTTTCAATAATTTCATCAGTTTCAGCATTCTAAAAAACTTTAGCTCTAGCAAGTTGTTCATCAAGAAATTCACCTAGTGGCACATTATCATCAAGCAAGGTACTAGCATCATCATGAGTATCATTCACAGAAAAAGTAGCATCATCAATGACTTGCGACATATTAAGATTAATAACATGTGGTGGTGTTGCAAGTCTACTCAAAATAGAAGGTGAGTCAAGTGCAGAGTGTGATGGCAGTTCCTTACCTCCCCTCATCCTAGAGGGAACGATCTTGGTTTTAGTATCCTTCATATTCTTCATAGTGATAAATTGATAATAATCCCAAGTGACTCAAAAAATATAGCTATGATCCCCGGCAACGACGCCAGAAAAAGGTCTTGATAACCTACAAGTATAGGGGATCGCAACAGTTTTCGAGGGTAGAGTATTCAACAAAAATTTATTGATTTGACACAAAGGGAGCCAAAGAATATTTGCAAGTATTAGCAGCTGAGTTGTCAATTCAAGCACACATGGAGATTAATTATCTGCAGCAAAGTGATCACTAGCAAAGTAGTATGATAGTTTTGATAGTTGTAGCAACAACAATAGTAGCAACAATTTTGTAACAAGCATAGCAGTAACAATAGCAGTAGCAACTTAGTAGAAACAATATATGGAAATTCGTAGACATTGGATTGGTGGATTCGTTGGATGATATTCATCATATAACAGTCATAACCTAGGGCGATACAGCACTAGCTCTAGTTCATAAATATAATGTAGGCATGTATTCCATAAGTAGTCATACATGCTTATGGAAAGAACTTGCATGACATCTTTTGTCCTACCCTCCCGTGGCAGCGGGGTCCAATTGGAAACTAAGGGATATTAAGGCCTCCTTTTAATAGAGAACCAGAACAAAGCATTAACACATAGTGAATACATGAACTCCTCAAACTACTGTCGTCACCGGAAAGTATCCTGACTACTGTCGCTCCAGGTTTTACGGATCATAACACGTAATAGGTGAATATAACTTACAAGATCCTATCAAGAACATAGATATAATGGTGATAACATAAACGGTTCAGATCTGAAATCATGGCATCCAGGCCCAAAGTGACAAGCATTAAGCATGGCAAAGTCATATCAACATCAATCTCAGAACATAATGGATATTAGGGATCAAGACCTAACAAAACTAACTCGATTACATGATGAATATCATCCAACTCGTCACCGACCAGCGAGCCTATGAAGGAATTACTCAATCCTGGTGGGGAGCATCATGGAATTGGCGATGGAGAAGGGTTGGTGATGACGAAGATAGAAGATCTCCCTCTCCGGAGCCCCAAACGGACTCCAGACATGGCCTCTCGATGAAGAACACGAGGTGGCGACGGCTCCATCTCGTGAAACGCGATAATTCTTTCTCCCCTATTTTTTTTCTCCAAAAATGTGAATTTATAGCGTCGGAGATAGGGTCAGCTAGGCCACCAGGTGGGGACAACCCACCTGGGCGCGCCAGGAGGGGGGCGCCCTGGTAGGTTGTGCTCACCCAGCCCCCCTCCCTCCGGTGGTTCTTGGCTCTAGTATTTTTATTTTATTCATTCCAAAAAAATTCACCAAAAAGTTTCGTGCCATTCCGAGAACTTTTATTTCTGCACAAAAACAACACCATGGTAGTTCTGCTGAAAATAGCGTCAGTCCGGGTTAGTTTAATTCAAGTCATGCAAATTAGAGTCCAGAAACAAGAGGAAAAGCGCTAGGAAAAGTAGATACGACGGAGACGTATCAGGCCCGCCGAGTGTCAGGGTACGCCGGGTTCTCCGGGCGCGGGCCCCGTGCGCCAGAGGGCACTGTTCCCCATCTTGTCGTGCGTCATAGAGTGGTTGAGCCGGCTCGGCTACATCATCGACGTTGATAACCCACAAGTATAGGGGATCGCAACAGTTTTTGATAAGTAAGAGTGTCGAACCCAACGAGGAGCTAAAGGTAGAACAAATATTCCCTCAAGTTCTATCGACCACCGATACAACTCTACGCTGTAACATCCCAAATTTCCTATTTGGAATGTTTTACAATTATAGCTAAGCATCCTATGCATCCTGTTTGAATTTGAATGCCATTTGGAGTTTCAGAGAAATTTGAGTTTTGAATTTGAATTCAAATTTTGGCAAGTGGGAAACATTTCAAAAACTAAGCCTGATAAATACTTGATCAAAAGTATGAGAGGAGCAAACATGACACTCCAAAAATATCAGAGGAAACAATGCCAAAATATTTGGATTCAAAACTGAATTTTATTTGAATTTGAAAAAAATGGATTTTTATAAAGTTTGGATTTTGCCTTTGGAAAAATGTTCAAATGAAAGGGAACATTCCCCTGATAATTTTGGTATATATATACCCTATATAAAATATTTATAGTTATTGTTTTATTTCTGTTTTGTTTTGCTAAAAAATAAATTCAAAAAAAGGAAAACCCCAGCGCCACCAGCCCCCTGCCCACAGCCAGCCCCGCACCCTCACTGGCCCAGCCACCGCCCACTGCCAACTAGCCAGCCCAGCCCGACCAGGCCTCCCTCGCCCGGCGCCCGAGTCGGCCACCCGCCGATCCCCCTCTCTCATCGACCATGGGCCCACGCCCATCTTCTTCCCCGCCCACGCCACGCCCGTCGCCGCCATGGATCGCGGATCCCGGCGATCCGGGATCCCGATCGCCCCCGATCGGCCCCCCGAAGCCGTTCGAGGCCCCTGGCTATAAAAGCCCATGCCTCCGCACCCCATTCCCCCCCTAGCCCTCGCCGGAGCCCCTCTCCCTCTCCCGTTCGAGCTCACCGGAGACCCGAGGCTCCGCCTCCGCCATTGTCGCCGCCGTCGCCGCCCTAGGCCACCCCGACCCCCAACGACTCCACCAAAAGCCTCCCCGACCTCCCCCGCACCCGCACGGCTACTTCCCCGACCTCGCCGACGCCCGGAGCCCTCGCCGCACTCTCGCCGCCACCGCCGCCGTCGCCGAACTCCGGTTGGTCGCGAAAACTCCCCCCCCCCCCCCGTCCGATCCCAAATGGACGGCTAGGATTAGACCCCGAAGGGGTACGTTTTTTCGAAAAAAGACCGGCCCGGTTCGTCCGGTTTATTATTTAGTTAGGTTTTATTTTAGCCCGGTCCGTTTTAGTTTAACCCTAGGCCCGTTTAGGCTATTTGACGCCTAGTGCACAGTTTAGGCCCATTAGGCCTTTTTCTTTTATTTTTGTTTTTCTGTTTTAACAGAATAGTTTCTGTTTTGAAAAATTCATATCTTTTATTCTGTTTAGTATTTTTAGGTGATTCTTTTTTTTGTTAGTTTGCAAATTTTATGTAGTTTCTGTAGAATATATATTTAGCTATGTTAAAATTAATTAAAATTGCTTTAATTTAGTTTTTAGTCAGAATAGTAAATCTGCTATAACTTGAGTTAGAAAAATTATTTTGGATGATTCTTTTTGTCCCAACTTTATTTTGGCATTGCCAAATCATAGAAATTAACTTGGGTATTTTAGGATTAATAAATAAATAGTTTTAAGCAGAATCTTATTAATCTTAATTAATTAACTAGCTCCTGTTTTCCTAATATTTTAATTAGTAAATAAATTTATTTTTAACTTGTGATTGGTTATTCTAGGATAGTTTCTGTCACTCTAGTAGATGAACTTTTATTTATAATTAATAAAAGTTTTATTTTATTTTTCTTAATAGAAATTTGATTAGGCCTAATAGGAGTTTTATAATAGCTTTTAAATTAATTCTTTTTGCTCCTAGTTGCTTAGTGCATCCTTTTCAGTTAAGTTAACCTAAAACCATGATTAGGTTATGTTGAGTAAATTTTATTATATAAAAACTATTCTAGCTATTGTTTGAAGTAGGAAAAACTTTGAGTGGTTTTCTTTGAGTTTTCCCCTTTGGATTTTGCTTGTTTGGTTTTGGTGTGTTACTTGTTATGCTATTTTGTTATGTGATCCCATTGCTATATGCTTATTGTGATTTGTTTGTCTCGGTAGAGTATCCGGAGTGCGAAGCTTGCTACTACGAATCTTTAGCTTACGAGGATCATCAGCAAGGCAAGTTTTGATCATGTTATTTCTATACCTATGTTTTTGTGCATTAGTAATTGTCACCACCCCACCATGCATGCAGTAGTGAAATTTTGAAGTTATTAATCTTGAGTAGTATCATGTGGTAGGATGAACCAATCCCCTTGTTACCATGACCCCGGGACGAAGTAGTTACTTTGCTATGCTCGTAGACGGGTTTTGGGTTGAGTGAAATTCATAAGCAAGATGTGAGAGTCAATGATGATGACAACCCCATGAATCTACAATGATCAAGATGGACTTCGGAAAATCACTACTGGGTGGAGGATTTGTTGACGGGCACCTGGAGAACCAGTGGTGGCGGGATGCATGGAGAAGTGCCATGACATCTTGCGGAAAGCTTCACCCAGCCACGAAGAGAAGGATGGATGCCCCATGACCGGAAGCTTACATGCAGCCGCAAGCCATTATGGGCTCGGCTGGGTTGACCCTAGTAGTGACGCTGGCTGGACGGTACTACGAGATGTAGAAGATCGGTAGGATTGGATGGGTACCGGCAGTAGCGTAAGAACTCTTTGGAAGACCTGTTTCATCGTCCGCCTTCAAACACCATGAAGTGCGAAGACTTTAAAGGAGGGAATGATTCTTGCGGGAAAGTCGCAACTCTCTGCGAGTTAAAGATCTAATCGATTAGCCGTGTCCCGATTACGGACAAATTGAGCCTCTGGAACTTGGAAGTATTCGGATATCTCAACACTAAAACTAATGAATTAATTTGAGGGTTTTTATGACTTAATAATTTGGGAATGAGATTTTGGTTGGCGGAACCATCTCAATAACTACCAACAATTGTAGTAATTTGCAAGTAAGTCCACCGTAGTAGGGAAAAATTTGCTTTTAAAAATGATGAAACTTAAAGCTCCACACCAAAATGCATACAGTGGTAGTAACTTTATTATTGTTATTCTTCATGACTTGCCACTTATTCCAAAAGCTGACCTACATGGCTGCAACGTCTTATGTTGCGGTATATTCGATCGGGAGTGAGGCTACGCTCGCGCTTGGCGATTGCCCTTTGGAGTCGGATGGACTCGCTTTATCTTCGACGCTTCCGCAGTGTTATTAGTTTATTTCTCATGAGTTGGCCTTGAGCGAATTTATTCTCTTGTAATAAAGACTCTATATGAGAATCGTTTAATGATATTCAGGTGTGATTGAACTTTGATTACTTTATCGATGTCTTGTGAGTACCAAAGATGATCTTGGGATGGTACGATACGTAGATTTGACCGATTTTGGGTCAGGTCGCTCTGAGAGATGGTATCGAGCACACGCTGACCGTAGGATCGTAACCCCTAGGATCGGAAAGCCATAGGAAGAGACCATTTACTTTAAATCCTTTTCATTCCATAAATTCTCTCCTGTTCAATTCTGACTCTTCTCCTATTTTCAACATTTTAGATGGCCGTCGAGTTCACCCCAGTTTTGCTACCGGAGTTTTGCCAGCCCGATGAGACGATGCCCTTCGGCAGAAAGCTGGTCCAGATGGTGAAGCAGCTGAAGATCGCTCTACCCTCGATCACCGGGAAGCCAACCAATGCACTCCTGATGGACACCCGCTATAGGATTGAAGTGCATATCCCAGGGAGAACCTTCGGAGGACACACGGAGCCTATTGACTTTGAGTTCACCGAGTTCAACTGGATCATCGGAAGGGACGTGGCGATCTATCGAGCACTTGGACATCTCCGAGAGGAGTACAGGGCGGAGCTCGATCACTCAGACCTCGCCATGGTTTCTCGCAGGGCAAGGAATGGAGATATCATCCGTACCATTGAGGACGATGCCACTCTCTCGTACATCCAGGACTTGGAGTGTCTTCTCAGGAAACGGGAGATTCAGACTCGCCGTAACTCGAAGACACACCGGAAGCTTTTGTTACGCGAACTGGAACTGGAGGAGAAGGCACATGCAGACTTCCTTGGCCATGAGGAAGAAATCATGGACTTCATGGAGACAGTCGACGACCTGAAGATGAAGCTTGCCGCGATAGAGGAAAAGATGGACTTGGGAGAGGACCTTTATCCGAGTGGAGATGAAGGACCCCTCGTGAGCAATGATCAGGATTTTGAAGGGAGTACCACTGAAGGAAGCCCCAAGAGGAGGCGCCACTGATGAAGACTTTTTAGTCGACCACCATGTTATCTTTTACTTTTTCGCCGATCAGTTAGGCCGATATTTTCCCTTCGATTAGTCATGAGCTTTTGTAATCGAGTTTGAACCATGTTTGAGTGGTATGAATAAATGATTGGTGTGTTATGATTGTGCATTCATATGGGTAGTGTTATTTCTCATAGACCATTGTTCTATTCTAATTTTCTCATCCACTCCAAAACACCAGATGCCTCCGAGACGTGACACTGGTTTCCCGCCGGAGCTCACCCAGCTGCTCCAGCAGCAGAATGCCCTGATGCAGCTACTTATTCAGAATCAGAACAACAACGCCAACAAACCACCGCCACCACCCCCTGTGGACAACTTGACTCGATTTCTGAGGCTGAATCCGCCAGTGTTCTCTAGTAGCACTGAGCCGATTGTTGCTGATGATTGGCTCCGCAAAGTCGGAAGAGAGCTAATCACTGTGGGATGCCCTGATGCTGAGAAGGTGCGCTTTGCCGCGCATCAGCTTGATGGGCCTGCAGCTTCTTGGTGGGAGAACTACACCGCCACTTTTCCCATTGGTGCCATCACATGGGATCAGTTCCAGCAGGCCTTCCGCACCGCTCATGTCTCAGCTGGAGCCATGAGTCTGAAGAAGCGTGAGTTCCGCAACTTGCGCCAGGGGAACCGTACTGTGGCACAGTACGTGGATGAATTCAGCAAGCTCGCTTGCTATGCCCCTGATGATGTGGCCACAGATGCCGCAAAGCAGGAGAAGTTCCTTGAGGGACTCAATGATGAACTGAGCATGCAGCTTATTGTGGCTACTTTCAACAGCTACCGAGAGCTGGTAGACAAGGCCACCATTCTTGAAGGCAAGCAGCAGCAGATAGAAAGCGCAAGCGGAAGTACAGCCGGGGAAGCACAACTCGGGAGCTCAGCGAAGCCCCGCTATGCACCATACTCGGAGGGCACACCATCATAACCATGGAGGTCATAACCATGGAGGAAATGGGAACAACCGCAGCCAGGACAACAACTCAGGCCATGGCAATGGCAATGGCAATGGTAATGGCAATCAGCACCGTTCTGCCCGGCTCGAAGGATCTGAGCCACATCACCGCTTCAAGTGCCGGAAGACAGGCACTACGCCACCGACTGCCCGGAGGCCAAGCAGAGGAATGGAAATGGCAATGGAGGCCCAGCGAAGAAGCCCAATCCGTTCCCTCGTGCTCAAGTGAACCACATCGACGTGGAGGACGTCTATGATCAGCCAGACACTGTGGTTGGTAAGTTTTTATTGAATTCACATTCAGTTTTGGTACTCTTTGATTCTGGTGCAACGCATTCATTCATATCAAGGGTAGTTGTGGAAAAGTATGGGTTACCCACTAAAACCCTTAGAAGCCCCCTTCGCGTCGATTCGCAGAGGAGAAATGATGGCGGCGAGGGCTGTCATGCAACCCTCAACATCGGGAACCATAAATTTCCGCAGACCTCATAGTGTTGGAAACCCGGACCTTGGATGTAATCCTAGGTATGGATTGGTTGTCAAAGTTTGAAGGAACATAGATCGTGCCCAAGAAGTCTATTCTGCTCACCACCCCGGGCGAAGAGGATCAAGTATGTAGCCAGCACAGCCAGATGAAGAATCAGTGCATTCCCTCACGGGAGTTGTTCAGAGGAAGTGCCAGTAGTGCAAGATTTTCCTGATGTGTTTCCGGAGGAATTACCAGGAATGCCACCGGATAGGGACATTGAGTTTCTGATTGAGCTATTGCCAGGCACATCCCCAATATCCAAGAGACCTTATCGGATGCCACCGAATGAGTTGAAAGAGATCAAGGATCAAATTAATGAGTTATTGGAGAAAGGATATATTCGTCCAAGCTCATCACCTTGGGGAGCCCCAGTTCTTTTGGTAGAGAAGAAGGATGGAAGCTTGAGGATGGTTGTGGATTATCGTGCATTGAACGAAGTAACCATCAAGAACAAGTACCCTCTGCCGATGATTAACGACTTGTTTGATCAGCTAGTTGGAGCCAAGGTATTCTCTAAGATCGATCTTCGATCAGGGTATCATCAGTTGAAGATTCGTGAAAAGGATATACCCAAAACAACATTCACCACCAGGTATGGTTTATATGAGTATACCGTCATGTCATTTGGATTGACTAATGCTCCTGCATACTTCATGAATTTGATGAACAAGGTGTTTATGGAATATCTGGACAAGTTTGTCGTGGTGTTCATCGATGATATACTGATTTTCTCCAAGAGCGAGGAAGAGCATAAGGAACATTTGCGTCTAGTTCTGGAGAAACTTCGAGAACATCAGTTGTATGCCAAGTTCAGCAAATGTGAATTTTGGTTGAAGGAAGTTGGATTCCTCGGACATGTTATTTCAGGAGAAGGAATAGCAGTTGATCCCGCCAAGGTTGAATCAATCACCGATTGGCAGTCACCCACCTCAGTCAAGGAGATCCGTAGTTTTCTCGGACTCGCAGGATATTATCGGAGGTTTATTGAGAACTTCTCGAAGATTGCCAAGCCCATGACTGAGCTGTTGAAGAAGGAAGCCAAGTATGTCTGGACCGAGGAATGTGAAGCCAGTTTCCAGGAATTGAAGAAACGGTTGGTCACAGCCCCGGTGTTGATTTTGCCGGACATACACAAGGAATACCAGGTCTATTGTGACGCTTCTCGTCAAGGACTTGGAGGAGTATTAATGCAGGAAGGTAAAGTTGTAGCTTATGCCTCCAGACAGCTACGACCTCATGAGATGAATTATGCCACACGTGATTTGGAGTTAGCAGCCGTAGTGCATGCACTCAAGACCTGGAGACATTTCCTCATCGGAAACCGTTGTGATGTTTACACAGATCACAAAGAGCTTGAAGTATATTTTCACGCAGAAGGAATTGAACCTCGAGCGAGAGAGATGGCTAGAGTTGATAAAGGACTATGACATGAGATTGCATTACCACCCGGTAAAGCTAATGTTGTAGCAGATACGTTGAGCCGTAAGAGTTATGTGAATACTCTTACAGCAGGAGGATTACCCCAGGAGTTAGTCGATGACCTCAGAGATCTTCGACTGGAGATAGTTCCGAGAGGATTCGTTGCAACTCTGGAAGTTCAGTCCACCTTGACCGAAAGGATTCGTGAAGCCCAGAAGTCGGACAAGGAAATTGATGAGATTAAGCAAAAGATGGATGAAGGAAAAGCTAAAGGATTCCGTAAGGATGAACACGGAACTATATGGTTCGAGGATCGTATTTATGTGCCCAATGATCCCGAACTCGGGAAGTTAATTCTTCAGAGGCTCATGATTCACCGTACTCGATTCACCCGGCAACACCAAGATGTACCGGATTTGAAGCAAAGTTTCGTGGACGGTATGAAGAAGGATATTGCCGAGTGCGTAGCGATATGCGATGTTTGTCAACGTAAAGGCAGAACATCGAAGCCAGCAGGTTACTTCAACCTTTGCTGATTCCCGATTGGAAATGGGAGAAACTTGGTATGGATTTCATCACAGGATTACCCAGACCCGCTCAGTTATGATTCTATCTGGGTAGTGGTTGATCGTTTGACCAAGGTAGCTCACTTCATTCCCGTGAAGACTACCTATACCAGTGCTAAGTTGGCCAAGATATACATGACCAGGATCGTATGTCTGCATGGAGTTCCAAGGAAAATCGTGTCAGATAGAGGAAGGCAGTTTACCTCAAAGTTTTGGAAGCAGTTGCATGAAACTTTGGGTACGAGGCTGGAATTCAGCACAGCTTTTCATCCGCAGCAGATGGATGCACCGAGAGAGTCAATCAGATTCGGAGGACATGTTGAGAGCTTGTGTGCTAGACTATGGGTCTAGCTGGGATGATAATTTGCCGTCGCAGAGTTCTCATACAACAACAGTTATCAATCCATCAAAGATGGCGCCTTCGAAGCTCTATACGGAAGGAGGTGCAGAACACCATTGCTGTGGGATAGTGTTGGAGATCGATCACTTTTCGGTTCCGATCTTATCAAGGATTTCGAAGAGAAAGTCAAGCTGATTCGAGACAGACTCAAGATAGCACAGTCGAGACAGAAGAGTTATGCCGACAGTAAGCGCAAGGACGTGACTTACGAAGTGGGAGACCGAGCTCGTGTGTCTCCACTTCGTGGGATCAAGAGGTTTGGAGTCAAGGGAAAGTTAGCACCCCGATTCATTGGCCCCTACAAAATCCTCGAACGTCGTGGAGAGGTTGCTTACAAGTTGGAATTGCCGGAAGGATTGTCCGGAGTTCATGATGTTTTCCATGTTTCTCACCAAGAAGTGTCATGCCGACATGGCCGATGTTCTCGTTGAGAGACACAAGGCCCTAGAGGCCATATAGCTTGACAAAGGATCGACTTACAAGGAGAAACCCGTCCGAATTCTCGAGACTGCAAGCGAGTCACCCGCAGCAAGGTCATCAAATTTTGCAAGGTGCTGTGGAGTCACCACACCGAGGAAGAAGCCACACAGGGAGCGCCAAGAAGATCTTCTTCGAGACCACCCGCACCTATTTGTTAGCCAACCCGAATCTCGTATGAGATTCATCTTAAGGTGGTAGGTTTGTAACATCCCAAATTTCCTATTTGGAATGTTTTACAATTATAGCTAAGCATCCTATGCATCCTGTTTGAATTTGAATGCCATTTGGAGTTTCAGAGAAATTTGAGTTTTGAATTTGAATTCAAATTTTGGCAAGTGGGAAACATTTCAAAAACTAAGCTTGATAAATACTTGATCAAAAGTATGAGAGGAGCAAACATGACACTCCAAAAATATCAGAGGAAACAATGCCAAAATATTTGGATTCAAAACTGAATTTTATTTGAATTTGAAAAAAATGGATTTTTATAAAGTTTGGATTTTGCCTTTGGAAAAATGTTCAAATGAAAGGAATATTCCCCGATAATTTTGGTATATATATACCCTATATAAAATATTTATAGTTATTGTTTTATTTCTGTTTTGTTTTGCTAAAAAATAAATTCAAAAAAAGGAAACCCAGTGGCCGAGCGCCACCCAGCCCCCTGCCCAGCACCTCTCCCCCACTGCCCACCAGTGCCCACTGCCAATCGCCCCAATGCCCCACCAGGCCTCCCTCGCCTGAAAGCGCCCGAGTCGGCCACCCGCCGATCCCCTATCTCTCTCATCGATCATGGGGCCACGCCCATCTTCTTCCCCGCCCACGCCACGCCGTCGCCGCCCATGGATCGCCGGATTCAAGGATCCGGATCCCGACGCCTCGATCGCCCCAAGCCGTCCCGAGGCCCTGGCTATAAAGCCCATGCCTCCGCACCCCATTCCCCCTAGCCTCGCCGAGCCCTCTCCCTCTCCCGTTCGAGCTCACCGGAGACCCGAGGCTCCGCCTCCGCCATTGTCGCCGCCGTCGCCGCCCTAGGCCACCCCGACCCCCAACGACTCCACCAGAAGCCTCCCCGACCTCCCCAAGACCAAGACGGCTACTTCCCGACCTCGACGCCTTGAGCCCTCGCCGCACTCTCGCCGCCGCCGCCGCCGTCCGAACTCCGTAGGTCGCCGAAAACTCCCCGTCCGATCCCAAATGGACGGCTAGGATTAGACCTCAAGGGGCGTTTCGAAAAAAAAGACCGCCCGGTTCGTCCGGTTTATTATTTAGTTAGGTTTTATTTTAGCCGGTCCGTTTTAGTTTAACCTAGGCCCGTTTAGGCTATTTGACGCCTAGTGCACAGTTTAGGCCCATTAGGCCTTTTTCTTTTATTTTTGTTTTTCTGTTTTAACAGAATAGTTTCTGTTTTGAAAAATTCATATCTTTTATTCTGTTTATTATTTTAGGTGATTCTTTTTTTGTTAGTTTGCAAATTTTATGTAGTTTCTGTAGAATATATATTTAGCTATGTTAAAATTAATTAAAATTGCTTTAATTTAGTTTTTAGTCAGAATAGTAAATCTGCTATAACTTGAGTTAGAAAAATTATTTTTGGATGATTCTTTTGTCCCAACTTTATTTTGGCATTGCCAAATCATAAAAATTAACTTGGGTATTTTAGGATTAATAAATAAATAGTTTTAAGCAGAATCTTATTAATCTTAATTAATTAACTAGCTCCTGTTTTCCTAATATTTTAATTAGTAAATAAATTTATTTTTAACTTGTGATTGGTTATTCTAGGATAGTTTCTGTCACTCTAGTAGATGAACTTTTATTTATTATTAATAAAAGTTTTATTTTATTTTTCTTAATAGAAATTTGATTAGGCCTAATAGGAGTTTTATAATAGCTTTTAAATTAATTCTTTTTGCTCCTAGTTGCTTAGTGCATCCTTTTCTATTAAGTTAACCTAAAACCATGATTAGGTTATGTTGAGTAAATTATTCTAGCTATTGTTTGAAGTAGGAAAAACTTTGAGTGGTTTTCTTTGAGTTTTCCCCTTTGGATTTTGCTTGTTTGGTTTTGGTGTGTTACTTGTTATGCTATTTTGTTATGTGATCCCATTGCTATATGCTTATTGTGATTTGTTTGTCTCGGTAGAGTATCCGGAGTGCGAAGCTTGCTACTACGAATCTTTAGCTTACGAGGATCATCAACAAGGCAAGTTTTGATCATGTTATTTCTATACCTATGTTTTTGTGCATTAGTAATTGTCACCACCCCACCATGCATGCAGTAGTGAAATTTTGAAGTTATTAATCTTGAGTAGTATCATGTGGTAGGATGAACCAATCCCCTTGTTACCATGACCCCGGACGAAGTAGTTACTTTGCTATGCTCAGAGACGGTTTTGGGTTGAGTGAAATTCATAAGCAAGATGTGAGAGTCAATGATGATGACAACCCCATGAATCTACAATGATCAAGATGGACTTGGAAAATCACTCTTGGGTGGAGGATTTGTTGACGGGCACCTGGAGAACCAGTGGTGGCGGGGTGCATGGAGAAGTGCCATGACATCTTGCGGAAAGCTTCACCCAGCCACGAAGAGAAGGATGGATGCCCCATGACCGAAGCTTACATGCAGCCGCAAGCCATTATGGGCTCGGCTGGGTTGACCCTAGTAGTGACGCTGGCTGGGCGGTACTACGAGATGTAGAAGATCGGTAGGATTGGATGGGTACCGCGAGAGCGAGAAGAACTCTTTGGAAGACCCTGTTTCATTCGTCCGTCTTCAAACACCATGAAGTGTGAAGACTTTAAAGGAGGGAATGATTCTTGCGGGGAAAGTGCGCAACCCTCTGCAGAGTTAAAGATCTAATCGATTAGCCGTGTCCCCGGTTACGGACAAATTGAGCCTCTGGAACTTGGAAGTATTCGGATATCTCAACACTAAAACTAATGAATTAATTTGAGGGGTTTTATGACTTAATAATTTGGGAATGAGATTTTGGTTGGCGGAACCATCTCAATAACTACCAACAATTGTAGTAATTTGCAAGTAAGTCCACTGTAGTAGGGAAAAATTTGCTTTTCGCAAAATGATGAAACTTAAAGCTCCACAGCCAAAATGCATACAGTGGTAGTAACTTTATTATTGTTATTCTTCATGACTTGCCAGCTTATTCCAAAAGCTGACCTACATGGCTGCGACGTCTTATGTTGCAGAGGTATATTCCGATCAGGAGCGAGGCTACGCTCCGCGCTTGGCGATTGCCCTTTGGAGTCGGATGGACTCGCTTTATCTTCGACGCTTCCGCAGTGTTATTAGTTTATTTCTCATGAGTTGGCCTTGAGCCGAATTTATTCTCTTGTAATAAAGACTCTATATGAGAATCGTTTAATGATATTCAGGTGTGATTGAACTTTGATTACTTTATCGATGTACTGTGAGTACCAGCATGATCTTGGGATGGTACAGACACAGAGATTTGACCGATTTTGGGTCAGGTCGCTACATACACACGCTTGACGTTCGCTTTACCTAGAACAAGTATGAAACTAGAAGTACTTTGTAGGTGTTATAGGATAGGTTTGCAAGAATATAAAGAGCGCGTAAATAAAAACTAAGGGCTGTTTAGATAAAGACACAACTAAAGTAAATATGGCGAGTGTGGAAAAGTGGTGGTAGGAGTTGTGGAATTGTCCCTAGGCAACTGACTATGTTACTAGACCGGTAATCACTATTGCAATTCTATTTGAGGGAGAGGCATAAGCTAACATACTTTCTCTACTTGGATCATATGCACTTATGATTGGAACTCTAGCAAGCATCCACAACTACTAAAGATTCATTAAGGTAAAACCCAACCATAGCATTAAAGTATCAAGTCCTCTTTATCCCATACGCAAACAACCTACTTACTCGGTCTCGTGCTTCACATCACTCCGCCACCCACCATAAGCAAATCATAAACATATTGCAAACCCTATAGCGGGGATCCCTCAGGCTTGCGCGACACGGAGGGCTAAATAGGACAACACCAATAATAAAACATGCAACTCAAACGAATAAAAGCAATTCATCAATCACCGATAGGACAACGAAAATCAACTCAGACATCATAGGATGGCAACACATCATTGGAAAATAATATGAAGCTTAAAGCACCATGTTCAAGTAGAGGGTACAGCGGGTTGCGGGGGAGTGGACCGCTGAATATAGATGGGGGAAGGTGATGGAGATGTTGGTGAAGATGGCGGAGGTGTTGGTGTAGATCGCGGTGATGATGATGGGCCCCGGTGGCGTTCCGGCGCCACCGGAATCAAGGGGGAGAGAGCCCCCCTTCTTCTTCTTCTTCCTTGACCTCCTCCCTAGATGGGAGAAGGGTTTCCCCTCTGGTCCTTGGCTCCCATGGCGTGGGAGGGGCAAGAGCCCCTCCGAGATTGGATCTATCTCTTTGTTTCTGTGTTCTGTTCTGCGTTCTCTCTGGCTCTGTTTCACCGTTTCGCGTATATATGGAGATCAGTAACTCCGATTGGCCTGAAACCTTCGCCGTGATTTTTGTCCGAATATTAGCTTTCTTGCGGCAAAAGAAGAGCATCAACCGCCTTACGGTGGGCTCACGAGGGTAGGGGCGCGCCCCCTGCCTCGTGACCACCTCGGGCACTGGTTCACGTTGATTTTCCTTCCAAATTTTCCATATTTTCCAAAAATAAGCTCCATCTGTTTTTATCCCGTTTGGACTCCGTTTGATATGGATATTCTGCGAAACCAAAAACATGCAACAGACAGGGATTGGAACTGGGCACTAGATCAATATGTTAGTCCAAAAATATTATAAAAAGTTGCCAAAAAGTATATGAAAGTTGAATAATATTGGCATGGAACAATCAAAAATTATAGATACGACGGAGACGTATCATCATCCCCAAGCTTAATTCCTGGTCATCCTCGAGTAGGTAAATGATAAAACAAAGATAATTTTTGATGTGGAATGCTACCTAGCATAATCTTGATCATATGTCTAATCATGACATGAATATTAAGACACGAGTGATTCAAAGCAATAATTTATCCTTTGACATAAAAACAATAATACTTCAAGCATACCAACCAAGCAATTATGTCTTATTGAAATAACATAGCCAAAGAAAGCTCATCCCTACAAAATCATATAGTTTAGCTATGCTCCATCTTCACCACACAAAATATTCACATCATGCACAACCCCGATGACAAGCCAAGCAATTGTTTCGTACTTTTGACATTTCTCAAACCTTTTCAACTTTCAAGCAATACATGAGCGTGAGCCATGGATATAGAACTATAGGGGGAATAGAATATGATGATGGAGGTTCTGTGGAGAAGACAAAAAAGGAGAAAGTCTCACATCGACGCGGCTAATCAACGGGCTATGGAGATGCCCATCAATTGATGTCAATGTGAGGAGTAGGGATTGCCATGCAACGGATGCACTAGAGCTATAAGTGTATGAAAGCTCAAACTGAAACTAAGTGGGTGTGCATCCAACTTGCTTGCTCATGAAGACCTAGGGCACTTGAGGAAGCCCATCATTGGAATATACAAGCCAAGTTCTATAATGAAAATTCCCACTAGTATATGAAAGTGATAACTCAACAGACTCTCTATATGAAGAACATGGTGCTACTTTGAAGCACAAGTGTGGTAAAAGGACAGTAACATTGCCCCTTCTCTCTTTTTCTCTCATTTTTTATTTTCTCTTTTTTTGGGCCTTCTCTTTTTTTTGGCCTTTCTCTTTTTTTTAATTTTTTAATTTTTTTAATTTTTTATTTTTCCGTCCGGAGTCTCATCCCGACTTGTGGGGGAATCATAGTCTCCATCATCCTTTCCTCACTAGGGCAATGCTCTAGCAATGATGATCATCACACTTTTATTTACTTACAACTCGATATCTAGAACAAAGATATGACCCTGCATGAATGCCTCCGGCGGTGTACCGAGATGTGCAATGATATAGCATAGCAATGACATCAAAAAACGGACAAGCCATGAGAACATCATGCTAGCTATCTTACGATTGTGCAAAGCAATATGACAATGAATGCTCAAGTCATGTATATGATGATGATGGAAGTTGCATGGCAATATATCTCGGAATGGCTATGGAAATGCCATGATAGGTAGGTATGGTGGCTGTTTTGAGGAAGATATAATGAGGCTTATGTGTGATAGAGCGATCGTATCACGGGTTTGGATGCACCGCCAAGTTTGCACCAACTCTCGAGGTGAGAAAGGGCAATGCACGGTACCGAAGAGGCTAGCAATGATGGAAGGGTGAGAGTGCGTATAATCCATGGACTCAACATTAGTCATAAAGAACTCACATACTTATCACAAAAATCTATTAGTCATCGAATCAAAGTACTATGGGCATGCTCCTAGGGGGATAGATTGGTAGGAAAAGACCATCGCTCGTCCCCGACCGCCACTCATAAGGAAGGCAATCAATAAACACCTCATGCTCCGACTTCGTTACATAACGGTTCACCATACGTGCATGCTACGGGACTTGCAAACCTCAACAAAAGTATTTCTCAATTTCACAATTACTCAACTAGCACGACTCTAATATCACCATCTTTATATCGCAAAACTATTGCAAGGAATCAAACATATCATATTCAGCGATCTACAAGTTTATGTAGGATTTTATGACTAACCATGTGAATGACCAGTTCCTGTCATCTCTCTAAATAGATATAAGTGAATCAAGTGAGTTTAATTCTTTCTACAAAAGATATGCCCGCGCTCTAATAATTATAAGTGAAGCAAAAGAGCATTCTACAAATGGCGGTTGTCTATGTAAAGAGAAACAGGCAATCCAAACTTCAAATGATATAAGTGAAGCACATGAAGCATTCTATAAAGCCATACTCAAAAGATATAAGTGAAGTGCATAGAGCATTCTATAAATCAACCAAGGACCATCTCATACCAGCTTGGTGCATAAAATAAAAATAAAAACCTAATTGCAAAATACGCTCCAAGACTTGCACATATCGCATGAACGAAACGAATCCGAAAACATACCGATATTTGTTGAAGAAAGAGGGGATGCCTTCCCAGCATCCCCAAGCTTAGACGCTCGAGTCTCCTTGAATATTTACTTGGGGTGCCTCGGGCATCCCCAAGCTTGAGCTCTTGCCTCTCTTCCTTCTTCTCACATCGAGACCTTCTCGATCATCGAACACTTCATCCACACAAAACTCCAACAGAAAACTCGGTAAGATCCATTAGTATAATAAAGCAAATCACCACTCTAAGTAATGTTGCAAACCAATTCATATTTTGTTTTTTCATTGTGTCTACTGTAATATAGCTTTTTCATGGCTTAATCCACTGATATAAATTGATAGTTTCATTAAAACAAGCAAACTATGCATCAAAAACAGAATCTGTCAAAAACAGAACAGTCTGTAGCAATCTGAACATTCACCATACTTCTGATACTTAAAAATTTCTTCCAAAATTAGGAAAAATAAAAATGTGTACAGAAAGACACTGAAAAAAGAATCAGAACCATTTGACGTTCCAGTAAAAAACTAAACTTCACGCACTACAGCCAAAGTTTCTGTCCTGCACCGTACAAACCAACAAGCATTGTAAACATCCTAAAGGCAAACCTTGGCACATTATTTTTATAATACAATGGAATTGTACAAGGGGATAATTATTTTTGTTGAAAAGTTTCTGTAATCAAGATTCACATAGTAGCCGTGAGCATGAACAAAGTTCAAGGAGCTCTCTCACTTCAACAATGCTTGTCTTTCTCACTTTCGCTTTCCTTTTTGAAAAGTTTTTTAGGTTCCCCTCTTTATTTTTTTTGTTTTTAAACTATAAGAAAGCACTCAACAGAAATAAATGACTCTCTAAAACTTCCGGGTTGTCTCCCTGGCAGCGCTTTTTTTAAAGCCATTAAGTTAGGCATATAGTGCTCAAGTAGTGAATCCACCCGGATCCCAAGGTATATCAAAGCCAATTTTAGTTAGTGATGATTTGTAATTTAGTAGTGAGCACAAAGTAACATATATCATGCAATGACGAAGTCTAACTCTCTTCCTATGCATCGGCATGCCATAAAAGAACAATTCATGCACACATAGTAAAGGCCAATGCATAGTATAAACAGTTTCTTGCAATTTTATCGTGTTGGAAACATAGAGAGGTGGAGATATAGTTCCTCTCTCATAATAATTGCAAGTAGGAGCAGCAAGCACATGCATATTATATTCATCAAAATAATCATTTACAATGGTAAAAGGCAACCCATCAATATAATCCTTAATAAGTGCAAACTTCTCCGATATAGTATAATCGAGAGAATTCAAAAAGATAATAGGACTATCATGCGTGGGTGCAATAGCAACAGTTTCATGTTTAACATAAGGAACTATAGCAAGTTCATCTCCATAAGCATCATTCATATTGGCATCTTGGCCACAAGCATAGCAAGCATCATCAAAAAGGGATATTTCAAAAGAATCATAGGGATCATAACAGTCATCATAGAAATCATCCTTCGGTAAGCACGAAGGGGAATTAAACAATGTATGAGTTGAAGAGTTACTCTCATTAGAAGGTGGGCACGGGTGATAAATCCGCTCTTCCTCCTTTTGTTCTTCGCTCTCCTCCTCATCTTTTTCATCCAATGAGCTCATAGTTTCATCAATTTCTTCTTCCATAGATTCCTGCAAAATATTAGTCTCTTCTTGGACAGCGAAGACTTTCTTAATAAGTGCATTAATATAGGCATTATATTCATAATTCTCAGAACAATATTTAAGGATAGCTAAATTTTCAGATCTATAACAAGCATCATCAAAATCCTCAAACTCCTTAAACATGGATTCAATTTCATAAGCACCCATAAAAGCAACAAATTCTTCTATTTGTTCCACATCATAGTAATCGTATATACCATTAGCATAAGAAGCTAAGGTTTCATTATCATTAAATTTGCATGAAAAGGGAAGGTGTGGAGCATTCGTCCTAGAGAAACAAGTATAATCATATTCCGAGCATAGTTGTCTAGCATACCACTTCAATATATAAATTTGATCCCATAATAGTTTCCCTTTTTGTGTCAAGCGATAATCCCTAAAGTATTCACGTTGATCCAACGTTACTCCCATTACCAAATTGAATGAGGTTTTCTTAGGATTATCAAAGTGGTACATAATATTTTTCACATATTGAGCATCGACGGTTTTAGGAGGTTCCTCATCTCCATGAGTAGCAAGTACACCTAATTTTTTTGGTATTTCGTGTTCCATATCCATAATTAAAGATAGAGAACAACTAAGAACATCAAATAAAAATTACTTAGTGATAAAGCAAACAAGCACACGCGAGAATATTCACCCCACGCTATTGCTCCCCGGCAACGGCGCCAGAAAAAGGTCTTGATAACCCACAAGTATAGGGGATCGCAACAGTTTTCGATAAGTAAGAGTGTCGAACCCAACGAGGAGCTAAAGGTAGAACAAATATTCCCTCAAGTTCTATCGACCACCGATACAACTCTACGCATGCTTGACGTTCGCTTTACCTAGAACAAGTATGAAACTAGAAGTACTTTGTAGGTGTTATAGGATAGGTTTGCAAGAATATATAGAGCGCGTAAATAAAAACTAACGGTTGTTTAGATAAAGACACAACTAAAGTAAATATGGTGAGTGTGGAAAAGTGGTGGTAGGAGTTGTGGAATTGTCCCTAGGCAACTGACTATGTTACTAGACCGGTAATCACTATTGCAATTCTATTTGAGGGAGATGCATAAGCTAACATACTTTCTCTACTTGGATCATATGCACTTATGATTGGAACTCTAGCAAGCATCCGCAACTACAAAAGGTTCATTAAGGTAAAACCAAACCATAGCATTAAAGTATCAAGTCCTCTTTATCCCATACGCAAACAAATTACTTACTCGGGTCTGTGCTTCTGTCACTCACGCCACCCACCATAAGCAAATCATAAACATATTGCAAACCCTACAGCGGGGATCCCTCACGCTTGCGCGACACGGCGGGCACAATAGGATAGCACCAATAATAAAACATGGAACTCAAACGAATCATAGCAATTCATCAATCACCGATAGGACAACGAAAATCTACTCAGACATCATAGGATGGCAACACATCATTGGAAAATAATATAAAGCATAAAGCACCATGTTCAAGTAGAGGGTACAGCGGGTTGCGAGAGAGTGGACCACTGAATATAGATGGGGGAAGGTGATGGAGATGTTGGTGAAGATGGCGGAGGTGTTGGTGTAGATCGCGGTGATGATGATGGCCCCCGGTGGCGTTCCGGCGCCACCGGAAGCAAGGGGGAGAGAGCCCCCCTTCTTCTTCTTCTTCCTTGACCTCCTCCCTAGATGGGAGAAGGGTTTCCCCTCTGGTCCTTGGCTCCCATGGCGTGGGAGGGGCGAGAGCCCCTCCGAGATTGGATCTATCTCTCTGTTTCTGCGTTCTATTCTGCATTCTCTCTAGCTCTGTTTCACCGTTTCGCGTATATATGGAGATCCGTAACTCCGATTGGCCTGAAACCTTCGCCGTGATTTTTTTCCGAATATTAGCTTTATTGCGGCAAAAGAAGAGCATCAACCGCCTTACGGTGGGCTCACGAGGGTAGGGGCGCGCCCAGGGGGCAGGCGCGCCCCTGCCTCGTGACCACCTCGAGCACTGGTTCGCGTTAATTTTCCTTCCAAATTTTCCATATTTTCCAAAAATAAGCTCCGTCCGTTTTTATCCTGTTTGGACTCCGTTTGATATGGATATTGTGCGAAACCAAAAACATGCAACAGACAGGGACTGGCACTGGGCATTGGATCAATATGTTAGTCCCAAAAATAATATAAAAAGTTACCAAAAAGTATATGAAAGTTGTATAATATTGGCATGGAACAATCAAAAATTATAGATACGACGGAGACATATCAGCTGTTGCCTTGCGTCAGCGGGACGGGGGATGCACTGTAGCCATGCTAGCCTTGGTCAGCGGGGTAGGTGGGCCACTGTTACCATGCACTCGCCGGTCAGTGGGGTAGGTGGGCCACTGTTGCCTTGCTCATCTCTTCATGGGAACTTGTTTTGTCGTATGCGATGGACGGGACAGGAGCCAACCCGTGGCCGGGTTGAGGGGCGCACTGTGGTTGCGCTTACTTGTTGAAGAATTCTTGACTTGTTGGGACCGGCCGGCATGCGCCGCGGGCTTGGCCGGGTTATGGAACCTGACCAAGGACAAGCCACATTGAGGGGCGTTGCTAGCCCTGATGTTTTTAAAAGGGATCCAGGTTCCGGTTCCTACATGTGGTTCATCCCCCTGACAATAAGACTTAGAACTCACATTTACTCATAACAATGGCATAATCAACTAGCAAGTAATAATAATATATCTCAAATTCCAACACTTTATCAAAACAATCTGATATAATATGATAACATGGTATCTCGCTAGTCCTTTCTAAGACCATAAAACATAAATGCAGAGCACCTCCGAAGTTCAAGTAGCGACTAAACATTGTAATTCGGGGTAGAAGAGAGCCAGTCATGCTCACCTCCAATAGTAACTAGACTGAATGCATGCTAAAATAAGAATGACAATTGTGCTCTCAAACACTAGAAAAAAGACATCTGTGACATTTTGGGCCAAACGAACTTTTTTCTGTCATGCTTATGACACTAATATGACGATAATTGTGACAGAACCCGGTATCATCATAGATGTGGTGGGCTCCTACTTCCATGAGAAAAAATCATGACAGAAAATGGGATTTTCTTCCTGGGCGGTCCGGAGACGCAACTGCATGACATCCTTTGGGCCGTCCATGACAGAGAAAACCATGGTAGAAGCGAGGGCGAGGAAAATGTCGGGGAGTTCCCGGTTACGATGGGTGGTCGGGGCTGAGTGATGCATGGTGATTTGCGCGTTTCTCTCATACACATACGCGCATGTGTGCGAGGCGTTGGGATCTAACTAAACCCGAGCGATTGCACTAGCTACGTTACTGAACCCTAGCGACCATCCCTTGGTTGTTAACTGAACCCGAGCGATTCCTTCGCTACTGCTGCTAACTGAAGCCGATCGAACCTGCTACCTCTTGATGAACAGTGAGTGTTGTTGGTGGTTGGATAAACAGTTCCCGGTGCCGCTAGATGAACAAGACCCCGTTGTAGTAGAGGCCGCTCCCGCTAGATGAACAAGACCCCGATCGAGCCGGTTGGGGGTGGATGAACAGGACCCCTTGGAGGGCTGGTTAAACAGTAGCTGGTGGAGGCTGGATGAACATGACCCCGTGGAGGGCTGGTTGAACAGTAGCCCGTGGAGGCTGGATGAACAGGAGCCCGTGGAGGCAGGAGGGAGACGCCGTGGATGAACAGTAGCAGGTGGAGGCTGGAAGAGGTCGACGGTGGATGAACAGTAGCCCGTGGAGGCTGGACGAGGCAGTACACGATGGATAAACAGTAGCCGATGGAGTCCCGTTTTGCGGTACGCCACACCCCTCCCGATGAACAGGGTCCCTGTTTCGACCATAGGCACTCCAACACAAGTCCGTTTCCTCTGTTTTGTGGTACGCCACACCCCTCCCGATAACAGCACCCTGGTTCGACCGTAGGAGGTCGAACACAAGTCTGTTTTCTCTGTTTTGCAGTACGCTAAACCCCATTTCGGCTGTTCCGTCCAAGCCGGTTGGCTCCCGATGAACACGATGCATTTTGACCCAGTCTGTTGCCTCCCGATGAACACGACGTTGTTTCTCCGTTCCGACCCAGTCGGTTGGCTGCCGATGAACAAGACACCGTTGTTGTACGCGTTCGATGCCCCGCCCATGTGTACGTACGTACGTATACACGATATAGACGGGACTTCCTGAATAGCTACCGCTCCTTACTGGGCCACGGTTCATCGTGGCAGAAAGACCGATGGACCAGTATGTACGTACATGTTTGCGACCAAAATGACAATGCTACGTACGCTTCGACCCGGCGGGTCCCGGTTGTCAGGGAGGATAAAGAGGCACTTCCTTGCGTGCGAAGATATTGATGGTGGGTCCAAGTTGACAGGGGGAGGATTCTTTTTTTTGCGCGTAATAAGGAGGCACTTCCTTGCGTGCAAAGATGTAGCTGGTGGGTCCATCTGTCAGCCTCACCGCGTACAGTCCTCTTCCGATGGCTGTCGTTCGTTCACCAGTTGACCACGCCGCGCGGACAGCACCAGGCGGTGGACGACGGTGAGGCAGGGAACAATGCGGAGCCTGGGAACATGCATAGGGTAGTATGAGGGTTGACTGGTTCGGTTGCCGTCGCCGCAGAATAACAGGGAGTGTGGGTGAGTAGAGGGATGGCCTGGCCAGCGATGGGAGTAGTAGGGAGCGGTGAGGCCTGCGTGGCAGCACTGCCGGCCACGGGAGGCAGGATCATGCGGTGGTTTGGATGGCTGGAGCAAGAAAATCAGAGGTTGAAGAAGAAGGACGACTGTTGGATGTTACAGTTACTGGTGATAGAATCGTTTGTTGACTAAGTTGACAAAGCCCTGCATACGCGTCAACTTAGTAGGGCCACAAGTCAGCCTCCAAATCTGGTGGGCCCCAGCTGTCATGGGGAGCACTTGTTATTTTTCGCTTAATAAGGAGGCAGTTCCTTCCGAGCCAAGATATAGCTGGTGGGTCCCAGCTGTAACTAGGAGGATTCATTCTTTTTGGCGTAATAAGGAGGTACTTGCTTGCGTGCGGCCATGGACCATGTGGGTCCCAACTGTCAGCCTCTCCATGTACATCCCTCTTCCGATGTCGTTGTTTGTTGACAACATTGACCACGCCATGCCGAGAACACCAGCGCGATGGACGACGGCGAGACCCAGGAAGGGAATGACCCGGAGGCGGCGAAGCCACAACAGTGGAGGGATGTGGGTGAGTAGAGGGATGGCCTGGCCAGCTGTGGGGGTAGTAGCGCGTGAGGCTCAAGACGGCAGCACACCCCGCCACAAGAGGTCGGAGCGAGCGGTCCCGCCAAATACAGGATTTGGCGGCTGGAGCAAGAAGATCAGAGATTGAAGAAGCACGACGGCCGTTGGATTGACATCCAACGGTCACGTTTGCTAGAATCATTTGTTGACGTATATAATAAGTAAAAAATCTTGCATACGCGTCCACTTAATAGGCCCACAAGTCAGACCATTCCCTATTTTTTAAATAATTTACAGCTCATTGCAACTTCTAATGCAATTTATTGCAGTCCATTTTTTTGTTGGCCAGGGCCAGGGATAAAATTTAAACAAAATTTCGCATATTTCGGTGGGGTCAAAACTATTTTTAATACTAAAATGTAGCCAGATTTAAAGTACTTTGAAGATATATTTAGTTTAGGTCAAAGCCCAGAGAAATTGGAATCTGAAAATGTGAAAAATTCAGAAATTTGAAAGTAATTGCGAATTTGTCGTCTATTTTTTATATTTACAGCCCATTTCATATTACTTTCAAGATTTGCAGTCGTCTTGAAAGAGTTGCAGCCAATCAGGGTGTAGAAAAATAAGTAGGCCTGGATTGGGTATTCTTTGGAAAAAATAAATTGGGCTCATTTTCACAAAGAAAAAATAGTTGGGTTGGTCATGTGGTGAACGTAAAATATAAGCCTGGGCTAGATGGGCCACAACCCAGTGGAAACCCTACTCTGTCTCAACAATAACAAAAAGGAATACTGCTTGAGCAGTTACGTCCCAGGTGTCAGCCGATCTTGTGATGTTCTCTTGTCTATTGACTATATACGCTGACAATATCGTGGGTCCCAGATGTCAACAAACCACTAGGAGGAAGCATTTTCTTTTTCTATACGCTGACAATGGTGTATATAACAAAAAAATGAAGAACTTCCTTGCATACAGCCATGGACATGGTGGGCCCCTGCTGTCATCCTCTCCATGTACAGTCCTCTCCTGATTCCTCTTGTTTGTTGACCATGTTGACAACGCGAGAGGGCGGCGCCGCAACAAGCACCCCAAAGCAAGCGGAGGACGACGACGAGGCCTCGGACATCGGCGTTAACGATTTAGGAGACGGTGGGGCGGCGATGCATGTGCTGAGGTGCAGCCAGCCATGGGAAGCTGAAGCAGGCGGCCCCGCCAGTGCCGGTTTGGTTTTGGCGGCTGGAGGAAGACAGGACTGAAGAAACAAGACAGACTGTAAAAGCAGCAGGAGTACTTAACAACCTTAACTAAACCCAGTAGGGGCACTGAACAACCATATCTGAAAGCAGTATGGGTACTTATACAGGTTCAACCGTACAAAGCACACCTTGAACAGTGCTACTTTCCCTACAGTTAACCAAGGGTGGGGCCACCAAGCCCAAGGACAAGGCCCAGGCGCCACCTCGCACATCCACAACCTTCTGAAAGTGACTTCATCTCACAATGTGGTCAATAAATAGGATATTCACTTTAGAGCCATGGAAAAGCATGAGCATAACCTTCTGTCGTATTCTCCAAGATGGCCGGTCCTTCATTATTTGAGACCACCCATGAATAAGTATCTTTTCACCTCCAAGGTAAATGGATTAGGTCGACATAAATATCATGTTGTGACCAAGCGCAAGTCTGACCCGACCATGGTCGGGCATCTGTATAGGAACAATAGAACTGGGCAGTTTCTGTTTCAAGAAGATCTTAGCTGTAAAAATTTGTATAAGCAAGAGTTTATGAACAACATATATAACAGAAAAAAACTCGTACCATTAGTTTCTCGACAAGTTGGACCTGTTCAACGTGTGCAGTAGTGGCACACATATCCCACGTGGCCTTCCACCACTGAAACACGCCACAAGGACCTCAAGACGATTAATAAAGTGTAGGAACTTGTGGAAGTCATCCCAGCCAACTTCAGTGCCATCAGTAACAGTCGAGTTCTCATAGAATAACAAACAAGTAGTGTGCTTAACTTTGAATTAATCTACACGTGCCACCAATTATAATAAATATTAGTTAGAAGTAGCATCTTCGTGAGAGAAGGGAATCACATATCATTGCTACTTCTAAAGTTAAATCGTGATTAGTTAGACAACATAGGTGGATTAAGAAGTAGTCGAGACAACAAGCAAGAACCAGATACAAAACTAACATGGATGAACTACTGAAACGACGTCGGGGTGGAAGATCACAGTGAAGATGAGACCAGGTTCTGCTATTTCCATCAACATTCGTGCGCCAACTTTCAGTCTGTAACACTTGCGAAAGTTTATCCAAGTTCAGTCATTTAAAAAGCAGCGATCTTCTTGGTTCGTGAACCAAACTTGGAACTTATATTCATGGCTTGTCTTCAGTGTGACCATTAAACTGGTGTATTCAGTTATGGCAAGGCCGACCATCTTGAGTACATGTGTTCTGGCAGAGCAAGGAATGCACTACAGGAAAAATAATTTGAGAACACAATGTATTCGCTATCTAAATCTAGAAATAATTTCCTCCTTTTGCGTCAGTGTTGACCAGGGTACTAGTACCTTTTATCCAAATATAGCAATCCAAATTTCCAAATTAGTCGACGACATTTTCAAAAACCCCCACCCTCCCGGATAGAAAAGAGGATTCTAGGAACATACTGTGCGCGTTTTAAAATCATGTGTTAGGATGAAAAGGAACAAGTGTGGCGTCTTGCCGAGGGCGCAGAAACCTGTAGGGTCCTCGCACTTTGGGCACTACAAATGAAACACACTAGATTTAGTAGGAAGAAAAATGCATCAGCGGCAGCGGCGGCCATCCTAGGATTACCCGCGACCAAAGGACTTGGATTTATCGGGGATGGATGAAGAATTCATACCTGGTTCTCCATGAGAAAACCCTATGCAATCACCGAGAGGGGTTTTCTCCAAACAAGCAGATGAGGGAGAAGGGGATTCAGTCCGAGTGAAATATTGCTGCTTCATCCGTCCAGCTTACTGCTAAAGCTGGAAAGGTGGTTTTTTTTGTGATTTGACAGCTCATTGGGCATTACTACGGCGCTACGCTCGGGGTGAGTCTATCCTGCAGTTGTTCACTCTAATTTGGTGCATGGCACGTGGACCCCGTTGTCGGATGCCCCACATATCAATGAAAGGAAGTAGAAGGCAGGAGTAACTAGTTACACATAAATATATTTTTGACAGAGAGACACTCCCTTTGTAAAGAAATATAAAAGTCTTTTATATCACAACTTTATACATAAGAAAAATCAAGGGGAATATATATAACATAATATGGGGATTCAGCTGAGAGTATAATACTCAGAGAGGCTGACGATTTTTGACTTTGGGCCATAGGCCAGTGGGCCTGCATGTTTGGGGGGCATGTGTTCTAACTCAGCGCATTTCATATTGCAAGCGATCGATATGGCGCTGGTTTTAGATGTTATCGCAAGGTGAATACAGAAAAATGAATAAAGCACGACAACTGTTAGAATGAAATCGAACGACAGTTCCTAACCAGCAATCAGAGTTGCAATTCTTTCACGATATCCTACGTGATAAACAATATTGTCGTACTACTTATACACACATGACACTTGTTTCACCATGCCATATTATTACATCAAAATCTCTCAGAGGATAGAGCAATTTGGCAGTCGCGTGCTGCTACTGAAGATTTTCAAAGTTGATTTAGACCAGCTCTCCTTGCCGACAAATTTTGATTTTGACATCATCCCTACTGCAAGATTTGATTTAGATTTGAACCTTGACCATCCTTTAGCATCAATCATCATGCGACCATCCTTTGTACTTATGGTATATTGAGCAGGTTCATTCACACCAAGGTTGCGCATGGTAAGAGAAACTTGGCCGCGGTCGCCCGAATTATTGAACGACTCCCTCGTTGCTCTAGGAATTCTCTGTTTGCAAACAAGAAGACATACACAGTTAGATCAATATAGTGAATCATGTGAAACAACATGGAAAGAAAAAAGAACGAAGCACTTGGGCGGCCAATGCTTACCAAGAAGGTGGAGATGTCGGTTTTTGTAAGGACTTCGGTATATGCAGTGCAAATTGTAGCCCAGCCTGTTGCCGGTGCAACCGCTGGTTCTGTTGCTGCTGCAGGGGCCGGAGCAGATGCAACTACAACTTCAAGTGTTGGTGCAGGTGCAGGAGCCGTTGCTGGTGCCCGTGCCGGTGCGACTGGTAGTGCCGCTGCTGCTGCTGGAGATGGTGCTCCTTGTGGAGCTGGTGCCGCTGTCGGAGCAGGTGCCCGTGTCGGTGCCCGGTCCTATGGTAGATCAGCCAAATCCACTGATGCGGTCGGTGCCCAATCCTCAGGTGGATCAGACCGAGCTTCTGCCGCTATCAGTGCTAGAGTAAGTGCCGTCGGAGATGGTGCCGGTGCTCGATCCGTTGCTGAAGGTGGTATCAATGTGCGAGATAGCAGCGATCATCTCTAGTCTACTATGATCAGCTTTCTAACTTGACTAGGCTCCGCGACCTTGATCCAGTCTTTTTGTTCATTTCTTTTAAACGCGAGAAGGACTAATTGTGGCGTGTTTGTTAAACCAAACTGCAGTTCATCATAGGGCTTCAGATTGTACTCAGACAACAGACTGATCCAATTGTGTTCAGTAATATAGTGATGGATAGTGCCTTTGTTACTGACACGACATAAGAAGTGAAACCTGCAAAAACAACCATCATAGAGCAAATCAAACATTTTATTCTGTAACGAATGTCACATGGCAAAGCCTGCATCGTAAAATTGCAGCAAAAGTAAGAAAACATGACATCAAATCAGTAAGATTTAGACAGTAAATCAATAAGATTTACTTGATGTGACACGAGTGAATCCTTACTAGGAAATCACAATGTTCAAGTTCTAAACAGAAGGTTAATCGTCCAATTACGGGTGGCATGTAGGGCCCCCGCTTACTCCCACAAGCAGGACAGTCCAAAGGTCATGACAAATCATATGGACCGAACATCCATGGGACTGGAAATCCTGGTGGGTGCGATAAACCCTGCAATGCATACAGATATTGGAGTGTAACCACAATTGGTAAACCATCCTCACAAAAAGATGATCTGGATACTTCAAAATATATATACTAATTGAGTGGACAGACATTAACATAGACTGTTCTCAGGACTCACCACACAACAAAAGTGGCAGTACTAAACCGTACAGGGTTCACACACACAAATTAAGTACTGAACAATAGTACTTACTACAAACAAGCAAAGTTGTAGTAATTAAACTCTGCAGATTATTTCTTGCCACCGACCGACGGGATGTACCCCGCGTAACTGACTAGGCCATGGACTTCGTGAGAGGTGTCTACCAGCACCATCTCCATCTCGTCAACCTTGGAGAACCTAACTGAGTGGTCTTTCCACTCATTGATACGTCTCCAACGTATCTATAATTTTTTATTGTTCCATGCTATTATATTATCAATCTTGGATGTTCTATAATCATTTTATAGTCATTTTATATCATTTTACTTTTATGGAAATTACATTGAGTGAAGCCACCAAATTGCTTGATAATATCATGGCGAATTATTCACAATGGAATACCAAAAGAGCTCCTGCTAGTAAAAATGTTAATTCGATTGAAGAAATTTCTTCTTTGAGTGATAAAGTTGATGCTCTTATGAAATTAGTTGCTAGTAAAAGTGCTCCTATTGATTTTATTGATACGCCTTTGTCTACTTTGATTGAGCAAAATAGTGATGCCATTGATGTGAATTTTATTTCTTGCAATAATTTCAACAACAATGCATATAGATGAAATTTTAATCCTAGGCCTTTTCCTAGTAATTCCTCTAATAATTATGGTAATTCCTATGGAAATCAACCTTACAATAATAATAGGAATACCTCTGATCTTGAGAATAATATTAAAGAATTTATCAACACGTTAAAAGTTTTCAACACTTCCATAGAAGAAAAGTTAAATAAGATTGATGACTTGTCTAGAAGTGTTGATATAATTGCTCATGATGTGGAAAATCTCAAGATGAAAATTTTTGTGCCTAAAGGTGATGAATCAATTAAAGCTCTTTATGTTTCTATGGATGAAAGTAAGAAAAGAACTTCTATGCTTAGAGCTAAAAGAGAATTTTTAGAAAAAGCTTTTTCTAGTGATTATTCTTGCAAAAATGATGAAGATCTTAAAATGATTGGTGTTTCTTCTATTGATTCCTTGTTTAGTAAAGTTAAGAATGATGAAAAAGGGACTGGAGAAGAGTCAACTTTAGGTAGAAGGCGTCCCAATATTTCGGAGGGTGGAAATCTTGTTGAGAAAATTGATAAAAGTGGGTTTGAAGAGGTCAAAACTTTAGCTAGTGATGCACCCACTATTTTGGATTACAAAGACTTTAATTATGATAGTTGCTCTTTGATTGATTGTATTTCTTTGTTGCAATCCATGTTGAATTCACCCCATGCTTATGAACAAAATAAAGATTTTACTAAACATATTGTTGATGCTATGATGAAAGCTTTGGAATAAAAGTTGGAATTATAAGTTTCAATTCCTAGAAAATTTCATGATGAGTGGGAACCTACTATCAAAGTCAACATTAAAAATTATGAGTGTTTTGCTTTGTGTGACTTGGGTGCTAGTGTTTCTACAAGTCTGAAATCTTTATGTGATGTGCTTGGTCTTACCAATATTGAGGAATGTTCTTTGAATTTGCACTTGGCGGATTCTACTATTAAAAAACCTATGGGAAGAATGAAGGATGTTCTTATTCTTGCAAATATGAACTATGTGCCCATAGATTTTATTGTTCTTGATATTGATTGCAATCCGTCTTGCCCAATTATTCTTGGTAGACCGTTTTTACGCACTATCGGTGCCGTGATTGATATGAACGAAGGCAATATCAAGTTCCAACTTCATTTGAGAAAGGGTATGGTACACTTCCCTAGAACAAAAATCAGACCACGTTATGAATCAATCATGAAGGCATCCTATGGATCTCGAACCAAAGATGAAAAAACTTAGATCCTTGCCTTACGCCTAGCTAAGGACGTAAAACTATAGCGCTTGTTGGGAGACAACCCAATGAATAAAAATTTATTTTTGCTTTTTGCTTTATGTTCTTGTGTGTTTACACAATTATTCTACTGGTATGATTGTGTTTTTTGTGTTTTAGTTAGTGTTTGTGCCAAGTAAAGCCTTTAGGATCTTCTTTGGTGATAGTTGTTTGATCTTGCTGAAAAAGACAGAAACTTTATGCTCAAGAAAATAATTTTCATATATCACAGAAAAGATATTTTGCCCTGATTCTTTTTGCAGAAGATTAGTATACAAATTACCCTGGTCATCCTAATTTGTTATAATTTTTGGAGTTACAGAAGTATTCGCTAAAGTCGGATTACTACAGACTGTTCTGTTTTGACAGATTCTGTTTTTCTTTGTGTTGTGTGCTTATTTTGATGGCTCTATGGTTTTCTTTCATGAGTTTTTGCCATAGAAAATTTGGAATGCAGTAGATATAATACAAAAACAAAATATGAATTGCTTTGATACATGACTTATAGTAGTGGTTTGCTTTCTTATACTAACGGATCTCACGAAGGTTTTGTTGAGTTTTGTGTGATTGAAGTTTTCAAGTTTTGGGTTATCTTACGATGGATGAAGAAAGCATGTAAGAGCCTAAGCTTGGGGATGCCCCGGCGTCCCAATCTATTATGCAAGAGTGAGCAACCAACTAAGCTTGGGGATGCCCCCGAGTGGCATCCCCGCTTTCTTCCAACAACTATCGGTATTTTACTCGAGGCTATATTTTTATTCGTCACATGATATGTGTTTTGCTTGGAGCGTCTTGTATCATATGTGTCTTTGCTTATTTTATTTTGTGTTTTAAGTCATCAATCCTTGCTGGAAACACCTATTTGAGAGAGCCAAAATTATATCATGACTTGTTAGAATTGCTCTCTATGCTTCAATTAAATCTTTTATGAGCTAGGACTTGCTCTAGTGCTTCACTTTTATCTTTCTGAGCACGGTGTGCTTTGTTATTTTGAAGAAATGCTCTCTTGATTCACTTAGATTTATTGGAGAGTTAGTAAAATTTTGAAGAAATTCTCTCTTGCTTCACTTAAATTATTTTGGGAGAAAGAAAATTTGTTATGCTCATGATCTTCACTTATATTTGTTTGAGCTTATGAAAAGCAACTCATGAAAATTAGTCCCAAAGTGATAGATATCCAAAAAGGATAAATAAAAGAATGTCATAAAGATCATTGGACAAAATAAACTTGATTCTTAGTAATAGTTTTGAGATATGATGATGTGGTATGTGAGTTATGTTGATGAGTAATTGTGCTTTAGTAAGAATATTGGTGTTAAGGTTTGTGATTCCCTATGCATGCACGAAAGTCACTAATCATGCAATGAAAATTATATCCTACTTGTGGTGCATTATTCGGTGTTAATTATTCTTAATGCTTGCTTATGAGATTATTCGTTTCTTGGTTGGTCGCTTCTCAATCTTTTTGCTAGCCTTCACTTTGCACCAAGTATGACCTCTACTCGTGCATCCAAAATCCTTTAAACCAGTTTTTCCACATGACTCCACTATATCTACCTATATGCGGTATTCTTTTGCCGTTCTAAGAAAATTTGCACGTGCCATCTCTTATTTTCAAAATAAATTTCTCTTTTGTGTGTTTGTTTCGCTCGCGGAATGGTAACGGGTGGCTAATATTTTCCATGCTGGATGTGTTATTATCACGATGAGTGTTTATTCACTTGTCATTGCACGAGAGTAAGACAAAGGTTTTATGGATGCCCATTCCTGAAATGCAAAAATGAATTTACTTTATGTTTCAAATAATAAATTCCTTGGAAAGTGTTGGTATGGAGGGCACCCGTGGATACGGCTAGCCATGAAAAGTGAAAGAATGGTGGAAAAAGGAAATTTACTTTATTTTCTGTTTGGGAACCGCCTACGGCATATCTAGCATGGAAAGTGTTTGTAGCTCTATGTTTTTTTCGTTGGTGGTATGGATACACCTCCCAAAATGTTTTTATCTCAAATTTTTCGCTTTGAGCTCTGGCACCTCTACAAATCCCTACTTCCTCTGCGAAGGACCTTTCTTTTACTTTATGCAATTTTTATTTTGAATTTGAGTCTCCATCTTCTCTTACAAAAGCACCAACTAGGAGGCAATATGATCATGCTCAAGTATTAGGTGTAGTTAATATTCGAGTGTGTTTCATGAATGGATCAATGTTTGAGCATGATGGGCTAGGGATAACTTATTTTAGTGTTGATATTTTGAAAGACATGGTTGCTTGTTGATATGCTTGAGTATCTAAATTATTATGTCAAAACTAGACTATTGCTTTGAATCACATAAAAGTCCAAATGTCCATGCTATAAATAAAAGAATATGATATGACTTGATGAACAACACTCCACATCAAAAATTCTGTTTTTATCACTTACCTACTCGAGGACGAGTAGGAGTTAAGCTTGGGGATGCTGATACGTCTCCAACATACACTACAAAAAAAATACACTTCCGTGATGATACATGTTTGTCACAGTAGGTCGTGTTTTTTGTCATGCATGTACATCCATGAAAAATTTATGACAGAATCAAGATAGTCATACCGTGTCTTTGTCGAGAAGTGTTCCATGACATTACCAAAATTATCATCACAGAAGTGTCCACTTCCATGACGATAAATCGCGCGTCACAGAAGTGCTTTCGTCAAGGGTGACCGACACATGGCATCCACCGTAACGGAACGTTGTTAACCTATCGGGTCAGATTTTGGATCCGATAGCCTGTTAACAGCCCCGAACAATGGGAAATTTCCACGTGTAAAATCATCATTGGCTGGAGGAAACACGTGTCGGCTCATCGTTGGGACAGATGTCATCCACTCATTGGACAGAAGGTGCCTATGATACGTCGAGACGTGGCACGGCCCCATCAAGTTTAAATGGGCCGGCTCAACTAAAGGCCCACAAGATTTTGCGGACCATAATGGGCTGGCCCAGTTAAGGCCCACGAGATTTTGCGGACTATAATGTGCTGGCCTGGCTAAAGGCCCACAAGATTTCGCGGGCCATATTAGGCCGGCCCAGTAAAGGCCCACAAGATTTTTGTGTGCCATAATGGGTCAGGCCACGACAAGGCCCACAAAATTCTTGCGGATCATAATGGGCCAGCCCAGCTAAAGGCCCACGAGATTTCGCCGACATTAATGGGCCGGCCCAGCTATAGGCCCACAAGATTTTGAGGACCCTAGTAGGCCGGCCCATTAACTGGCTGCCATGTTTTGGGCCAAATGCCGGCCCATATTTGATCCGGTCCATTAATGGCCAGCCACGTTCCGGCCTAATAATGGCCCATATAAGATCCGGCCCGTTAAAAGCCTCCCACTTTCTGGGCCAAATCACGGCCCAGATCAGGTCCGGCCCTTTAAGAGGCTTTGGGCTCTATTATGGCCCATATCAGATTTGGCCCGTTGACTGGACGCTATGCTTTTGGGCCCACTTGCTAAAGGCCCATTTGTAATTTGGCCTGATATTAGTTTCGGCCTGTTAAGGGCCCATTTAACAGTTCGGCCCTATATTAATTTCGGCCTGTTAAAAGCATGTCATATAGTTGGGCCTAACTACGGCCCGGTTTGCATCCGGCCTGCTCGCGGCCGATATCTGATTGGGCCAAACAAGGACCGAGACAACTTTGGCTTGTTAAAAGCCCGTGAATTGATTCGCACAATCATGGGCGGGTCCATTTCGGCCGCCGCCCGTGAGCTATTCGACGCGTTCAGTCCAACCTACTTCTCACCTCCTAAAGCCCATTGAGTTTTCTTGCGAAAAGAGGGTGGGGGTTACTCGCCTATTAAAGGACCGAATCTACTAGTGGGCCAGTTTGACGGGGCCCATGATGCGGATCATACATCGTGATTGCATGACGGCCCGATTATGTACCGTAATTTTACGGTTTGGCCGGTTTACTACGAAGACAGGATATATATATATAGTAAAATACCTACAGCATCGTGAATAAGAAAAAACCTAGACTATACAATAAAGAAATTACGGCATATTACATCCACTGGGCAAGAAAGTTCACCACTATGATAATAAAGCACAAGCAGACAGCAGATTACATACACTGGGCATCAAAGATCGCCACCAGTGTAAATAAACACGCCGACAAAATAATATACAAAACCGACAAAGACTTCAATAGAGTTCAAGAAAGGTTAGCCTGCTGGGAGCTGCAGCGCAAGCAGCTGAGCAAGATGATGAGACTAACGCTTGTTCAACACTTATATCTTCCTCACTCAAAATGTAAACAAGCGAGATGATGACAGGTTTTGCACATAAAAGTATCAAGTCTTGATAATTCATCACATTTCTTCTTGATTTAATAAAGTGACACAGTTTAAAATTGCATTAACACAATATGGTATTGTTCAGGTCAAGACATGGCAGGAAATAACATTGTGAAGGAGTTGGCAGCTTCACGACACCACCGGATTACGATCAAGAACTCATAAGTATCAATGGTTAGTGTGTCTGTCAATTTATCCCATTTCAGATTGGCAAATAAAGAGACGGTTTAAATAATACTCCTCCTTCAGATTACTTGTCATCAAAATGGATGTGTCTAGAACTAAAATACATCTAGATACATCCATTTCAATGACAAGTATTTTCGGATGGAGGAGTAGTAAAAAATTTTGGGTGATATGACATTGTTCATAGTTAAGACGTTGCAGAATATGACATTGTGTTGTAGTGGGTAGGTTCACCACACCACCGGATTACGGATGAAGAATGAAGCATACATGCAAAGTGCAAAAGAAGATCACTTGCTCAGATAGTTTAATTTACATGGTATGAAGAAGGAACTTGGTTGTACAACTGAAAACTTAAATTGAGAAGGACAAACTTTTGTTTATGAACTACATAATAAACTTTAAACATGCAATTTGATGCAAACACCAAAAATAAACAGCTGTTGCAGTCATGCCTAACCAAATATACACAACAAAGTTTGAAGGCTTGAGAAGGACAAACTTACATTACTGGTGAAGACAGGCTCTATAAAGCCCTTGTCCATGCTGATGGGGGGCGGGGAATTCAAGAAGTTTAGCACAGAATGTTCTACATAAGCATTCCCTTTATTCTACATTTTGTTAAGAGTAAATATAGATGTGATAATATACGAAAAAATGGAGAATATTTAAGATAGATGAAGAGTGATGCTACATAACCAAGTAGCTATAAATGTATGTGCAGCGATACAGGCAAAAGGCACAGCCAAGAGCAATGCACAACTAAACTTCTTCAGTACCAACGTTATGGTAAGAGTAAATATGGATCTGATGTGTAGAAAATGGAGGGCAAAGGAAAATAAGCTGCAGAGTGATGATACATGAACAACTACCTGCCAATATAAGTACACTGATAAAGGACAACATGTACTTACAAGAATAATGCAGAGCTAAAAAAATCATTGGCATTGGATATATTCTACACTAATGTAACCATTCATATGGATCAGATAATTTGGAGCGAACAATTGATAAGCAAGCTATCATGCATACTGCTGTCACATAATGAACCAGGTATGTATGGAAGTACAGTGATACATGACAACAGGTACTAACAAGAGCAAAGCAGCGGGCAGCATATTTGCGATATCCTGTCGTTCTTTTCAAAACCGGAATTCTTCTTCGAGCAGATTTCCTACAAAAAAGATCCGTAAGGCACATGCGGAAAAGTAGAATTTCAAATTGTCATGTGATTTCATAGACATTACCTCATACTGGGACCGAGACCAATGAATAACAAGGTTTTTCCATTCAATGTCTTCTAAATTTAGCACAGGAGACTTCACCGGAAATTCATTTATAGACTTGGCATCAAAGTGTGATTTTCTCAGGTAACACCGATACTTCTGCAATGCTTCCTTGAAAAGCACAAGCAAGCTTTGCTCGTCATGACTATCCAGATTGACCCTCACCTAGTTATAACAATGTAATGTAAATCATTGATGTGTTCGATCAGCAGAAAACAGGAAATAATAACCATGAATAATAGCACTTACACGTAAGTTGGACAGGAAGATGTGAAAATGGTGTTTGTCTTCACTATAATCTTCCCATGATGGGAATATATGCACGTAGTCCCTAACAACATTGAAAGCATTGTCTTTTAAACTGGGAATAAATGGAATAGGGTTCCAATCTGCAGGAATTGGCCGTCTCTGCAGCTTGGGATAGGTCTTCGCCGGTGGACTTGCTGTACTTTTTGTCGGTGGGATTTTTCTGTGGTACGGCTGGTGCTATAGAAAATGAAATCGGTATACCTTTTGGTGGAGTGCAGGTCATGTGGTGGGGCTAGTGGTGTGGCCAAGAAGTATGGGTACAATCTGCTGGAGTCGGTCCTATGTTTTGTGTCACCGGTTGTACAACCAATATAAGTGGGGCGCTGTCTGATTTCTCCGGCACCACCACATTTTTCAAGGACTTTGCTGGTGCTCCTTCAGGTTCGGCAATCATCCTCTTCCTTTTTGATGTCTGATGCACAAGAATAGCATTTGAGTGGAAAAACATGGTATGGCGACAGATGGAATATGTAATGATAATTGATGGGCATGGCATCTCGAGTTATATGATGAGTAAACTAAGCAGATGGTGGTGCAACAAAGTAGAAGAAATGCAAGACAACATATGCAAGATATGCACAATCAATAAAACCTTGCCAAATTAGAACAGGCACCTTGATGGGTGAACAGGACAGGCCATCTGCCTTTGACTCCTCGAGGTTAGAATAGTCATTAGGATGATATTCTGAACAAGAATCAATAGGTGGGGAGCGTACGAGTTTCATTGCTTCCAGAATGGCACTCAATGCCTTGGTGCCAATTTTGTAAGTCATTGCAGTCTTCCACAATATTCTTCTGACGCGCGGATTCTGATATTCACTTTAATTGCGTATAATATCTGAGAACCATGAAAACGTAAATAGTTGTGAGATTATCTTTGTAATGCAGATGATATTCTAATATATGGGCGCCCCTGTAAACACTTATGTGCTATCACTGGATTATGATGAGAGAGCTCATGTGTGCTATAATACCGTGCGTGCATTTATATAATCTGGCACAAGTACACAAAAAATAGACTCCAGAAGTAAGGATAGCTGGCAGATGATAGGTTCATAATATACAGTATACATAGTTTATTGCCAAACCATGATAACAAGAGCACACAGCAACTAGGCAGATCATAGTGTACATAACAAGGGTACACCATAACCACGATATATAAATCGGAAAAGTGGAACTGGCTTGAAAATATGGTGTTGTATTGCCGCTAGTAATTGAAATCCTATCGATCACGTACAGGCCAGCACTATCGAACATGGTAAACAAGAGCAAGCAGATTTTGGATAGTAAGATGTTGGTTGCGCAGTGCCCACACAAGATGAACCAGAGCGCATTAAGAATGCAACTCCCAGCTGTCTCTCGACCATTTCAGGCGGTTGGATGAAGATCCTACGTCTCCTAACCCTTCTTCTTCCTCGTCTCTTAATTCTTCCCATACAGAACACCGCACGGGCCGCTGGCCGGACCACCGGCCCCCACCCCCTGTGTTCCTCCGCAACCCCCACCCCCCACCCGCATCGAGTTTTCTTCGTTCGGCGAGGCCCCACAACCACCCGAGCCCCTTAGATCGCACCGGCGAGCTCTGAAAAATCGACTGACCCAATTTTGAAATTTAGTCTACTGTGATTTAACTAGTGTGGAATATAAAAGGGGAAAACCATAAGCATTGGGAGTATAGTGTTGAGCATGCCATGGGGGATCTGAAGGTGCAAACCGGCAAAGGAAACTTCGCAACCAAGACAAGAAATCAGAGTAAAGCAGTGGTGATCTATTTTTTGCTACGATAAATAAGTTGAGCAGATACGAAAGAGTACCGCCTCTGGTTCGGCGCCGTGTACGCATCTACTGAGAATTTGACGGTGCTGCGGTAGCGATGGCTGTCGGCGGCGTGGAAGCAGATCTAGGAGAGTAGACGGTGGCGGTGGGGCGCGGTGGACGAGACGGTCGTAGGAGCGGTGCCGGCAAGGTGGACGACGGCGGGGATGAAGCGAGAGGACGGGATGCAAGGATCCCGGTCCGAAGGCGTGGATGAGAGAGGTTGATCTCTTGTAATGGATGGCGGCGTCGGGGTATCAGCTCCGGCATGGTGGAGGAGGACGGCGGTGGATGGGGTGGCGGACGGCGGCGGACGGAGGAGGGTGGGGTGAAGAGGGTGTTTTGGTGCCCACGGAGTACGAATGGGGAAAAGGGAGGTAGAGAGGAAGGGGGGAACCATGTATTCAGGGCGCGCTTGTCTCAAATGCGAGGAAATTTACAAACTTAGCCCCTGCTTCAAATTTCTACTACATCACAAAGAACATTAGTCGGTTGGGGATAGGACGGTAATCTCGCATACACAATATTTGCCGACGAGAGTTTGTTTTGGCGCCCACCGTGTATGAATATGAATCGGGTAGGATTCGATTTGCCGAGGGCACACTGTGTTTTGGCGCCCACCGTATGAATCCGGTGAGAGGCGGTTACATCACGCTTGGGTGAAATTACAAACCTACCCTTATCAAAACCTATAGAAATCTAGCAGATAGGCTTTGCGTGGCGGGGATAGGCGAGTGATTTCCATCTGCAGATTTTGGTTTCAAGGGTTACTACGACTTTCCCCGCTTCGTTCAAATTTTGCACAAGGCATCGCCATCGTGCCAACTCAATTCAATCTCGCTTGTATTCTACTATTTTTAGGGCGGATCCATTTTCAATTGGAATTACATTCTATATACATCATTTTTATATATACTTTCAAAAGCACAACACCATTTATACATAAATATGGTTTACAAATGGCATGATCTCAAATTCATAAGGTTGTATCCATCAATTTGGATTTTCAAATATTTGAAACCATTTTATGTTGAAATCCAATGTATGCATTCCTCGCTAACTGTCTCCAATTAATGTGTGTTTCATGCGGTTTTTTTAACTTCTCAAACATGTATAATGTGTTTCACACACAAACATATAGTTTAATCCCGCTTAGACATTAATTGCATATAAACCATGCATTGTTTGTAATTGAAGAATCTATGGATCACCAATATTGATAAACTATATAACATTACACGTGTGCCCAAATTCAAATGAATATGCATGTTTGATACACCAATTTGCGTTATGATATTATCGATGTCGTGATCTCCAGTTTAAATATTTGAATCCCTTTAATCCAGATATTCGCCTCATATAGCTATCACTCATGCTTATATAGGACTATCTCTCTGACCTATACGCTGCTCATCGCCTCTCGTGCATCTCTCGTGCTACCCGTATGTCGACAATGATCTTTTATCTTCGTAACAAACCGACGGTACTCTCTCCCTCGACCTTCATCGCTCTATCTCTCTCTAAGTATATCTCGCCCCTGCTATGTGTCTCTAGCTATGATTCTCCATGTGGAATCTCTTTCTCTCACACAAACACAAACCTTTGTCTCCGGGGTCTCATTTCTCTCAACTATTCCCATGTGTGCCACTCAGACACCCCTCATACTGAGATGTCTTTCGCTCCTTAGATATGAGAACCTCGACTCTTCCTCTTCAATATCTCTTTCTCACACACAAACACAAACTCTGCCTCCTGTGGTCTCATATTTCTCCATTGTTCTCTTGTATGTCGCTCAAACACACCCTCTCTCCCTAGAGATATCTTGTGTTCCCTCATATGTCTCTCTAGATCACTCTCGCTAGAAATATCTTTCTCTCTCGCAGACACAAAACTCCATCTCTCTGGATCTCATTTCTCTCTGATATCTGTTTGTATGTGACTCACATGCACCCTCTCTCTATCTTTCTCACACCCACACACATAACCCAGCCTTCTGATCCACTCGACTCTTATCTCTAACGCACACTAGCTAGCATCTTTATCTTTCTATTTATCTGCTTTCTCCATCAACCTTCTTTCTCGCCTCACTCTTGATTCCTATCACGCACACTACATATGTTTCTCTCTACATGCAGTCAAGTGCCCTCTCACACACATATATAACTTCACCCTTTGAACCACCCAACGGTCATCTCCAACACACAAACTAACGGATGTCCCTCTAGCTAGCATCTCCATCTCTCAGATCTATCTGTAGTTTCTCCGTCAACATTTCTTTGTCGCACGGAGTCTTGCTTCCTATCACCCACACTATATATGTCTCTCCATACATATGCATTTATAGGTTGATCTCTTTTGCACAATCGTTGCGCCTCATCCCCTCTGCTCGCCATAGATGCATGCTCCAGCCCACGCCACTATCTCTTAAAGACAAAAACACATGCTCAATTGTCGGGCCTTCTTCCCTGCATTCTCACATGCATGCATATTGTCATACCTGAGGGAGTCCTGGATTAGGGGGTATCCGGACAGCCGGACTGTGTACAACGTCCGGACTATTGAAGCGTGAAGATACAAGATTCAAGACTTCAGCCCGTGTCCGGATGGGACTTTCCTTGGCGTGGAAGGCAAGCTTGGCGATCCGGATATTATATTTCCTTCCTTGTAACCGACTCCATGTAAACCCTAGCCCTCTCCGGTGTCTATATAAACCGGAGAGGTTGATCCTTAGAAAGCCGATCACAATTACAATCATACCATCATAGGCTAGCTTTTAGGGTTTAGCCTCTACGATCTCGTGGTAGATCTACTCTTGTACTACCCATATCATCAATATTAATCAAGCAGGAAGTAGGGTTTTACCTCCATTGAGAGGGCCCGAACCTGGGTAAACATCTCTGTCCCATGCTTCCTGTTACCATCAGCCTTGACGCACAGATCGGGACCCCCCACCCGAGATCCGCCGGTTTTGACACCGACAATACCGACCCGTCTCTCCCATGTCGTTGATCTTATGACTTATGTCTTCTTTCTTTTATCTCGATCATGCACGCGCGCACACACACACATCCCACGTATACATGTATACCTCTCGCACATGCACGTTCAAGGTCTCTATGTCTCCATACGTAGTTAATTACCCTCAATCCTAACGCCACATCAAGCGCTCTCCTCTTTGTGCACATAACTTCCACTGGATGGGCAAAACACACACTCACACTTAACAATCTCCTTCTAGCTACCCCCCCCACCAGCAGCCTCCCTCTCTCTTCCCCTATATCCCGAAACAAATAAGACCATCCCTTTGTCTAATTACCGCCTACATGCACCATCGATATATAGTAGTCTTCCTCGGTGTCTCTCGAACAAACACGTTCTCTCGATGTCGACTCCTCTCACGCCAAGACGCACCTTCTCTTCCCTCTCTCACGGGCATTTTCTCTCGCACCCCATCGTTGGTGGCCTCTGCCATACACATCACCTCTCTATGATGAAGCCATGCACACTTAAATTACATCCGCCACAGAGGACCCTGCGACACACACACACACACGCACGCACGCACACACACACGCATGCACGCACGCACCCCCCCACACACACACTAAGACTCCCTCTCTCTCTCTCACACACACACACACAAACACACACACGCACGCACGCACCCCTCCACCCACACACACGTAGACTCCATCTCACACACACATGCTCTAGGCGGAGCATTTGTTCCTACCACCCTTCATCCAACCTTACCCGTATGATAAACAATCACCTTTATTTACTTGCATAAATGGATAGATTCCACTTTAATTTAGTAGTCAGCAAACTTATCATTTGTACCCTTATAAAAAAATGAGTTGGCGATGATGGTGTGCCTGCCATCTTGTAATACAGACTGTATGATCTATATCTGATGGATAGAAAGCAAACTATGATAATTTTACAAAAGATACTCGCACCTATCTCCACATCATTATCTCCCGCAACCTGATTGCTCAGCAATTAAAAAAGGAATAAGTCTCTGGAACAATCTAGCATGCATGGTGGCCACTGCTGCACTGGCGCCTGGCCCATCCCCATGCCTCCGCCCATTCAGACCACCACCACCACCACACTCCACTCCTCCTCGCCTTATCTCTCATCTTTCATTTTTTCGATGACATTCTCGAGATACCAGTTTTACGATAAAATTCTCGAGATATCATTAGTTTTACACATGGGATTACTCCTGCATGGGTCAATCACAACAGTGTTTTGTAAAAGAATGCATATTGATGTTCCGTGCAATGCACGAGAATCTTGCTTGTAATTATATAACGCAAATCACGAAAGCAGGAAGTGACATTTTTTGACACAACCACGCTAACATGGCCACGTAAATCACGAGCAGGAAGGATAAGGGAAGCGGGCTGTGGAGTAACGTTTTACCACAATTTCTTAGGAAACCGAGTGCAATAATTGAGTAGTTTTGCAAACTACCATTACTACTACACCTAAAACGGTTCAAAACCTATACTCCCTTGCCGGTAGCGCTTCCGCGTGAAACGGTCAGCGTCGCTCTGGAGCGTCAGTGCCGCATTAATGCCCGGCCAGAGCGGAGGCGACCTCTCACTGGCGCCGACTTTGAAGTGGCACGACGGCTGAGAGAGCGCCGCTTCCTAGTGCACGCGACTGCTCCGCGTCGAAACTGGCCATAGGCCCTGTTTGGATCCATGGGTTAGAGTTAGTTTGAGCTAGTTGGGGCTCACATAGCCCTAAAGTATCCAAGCATGAGGGTTTAAATTGGAGCAAGTTGCACCGAACCCACCAAAAAAAAACTATCCCACCCAAGAGGTGCTAACTAGAGATAGTTCTCATTGGGACCACTGAAAAATCACTTTTCTCTCTCCATGAACTGCATTTATTGGCAATCTAACCCTGTCACCCAAACACCTCTTTGGCTACAGTTAGTTCAGGGTTAGTCATGAGTTAGTCTAACCTCTAGCTAAGTTAGAGTATCAAACAGAGCAGATAGGACATGCAAGTTGCTCAAAGCATACAGCAAATTCAATGCGTGAAAGGACTTTTTCTTTTTGAAAACGGAACATGAAAGGAATTTTTTAGAATGCTCTTGGCATGTCGCTAACATGTGATAGTTAACCGACCTCAATAGATGGCGAAAACGCCACCGCCGCACTTTGATTGAGACGAGGAGGGAGAAGCGATACAGGCTGCTGGATTACTAGAGATAGGTGTCGCAAGCAAGCCAAGAAATATGGTGATAGCGTGGGTTAGCCATGTACTAGTATGATGTAACTACACTGGGCTGCCGTGTTTCAGACTCTTCCAATCCAATCGTGGAGATGATTGGTTAATTTTATATCGCTGAATAATATTAAATATTATGAGTGCGACGCCCACCATGAGGTTCCTTGCTCCTTCTCGGTCATCCGAATCTATTGTTCTTCCACTCTATTTTTTTACATGAGCTTTGTTCATCCTTTTGCCAACACGCGAGACATCTAGCATCAAGGTGCACGTGTTATGCAATGATCGCTCCATCTATATGAAGAACACGTGGACTGGAACTACGAGACGACATGTACCCGTGGAGTGGACGACGAACCTAAGTAATGTAGCACAAGAAGTGAAGTAGAAAGGCACAAATGGTATGAACATGCGTGGCATACTGTGGTGTGTTTGGTTGTGTTCTCGCCTCAAAGATAGTTGTTCCCTCTTCATGCATGCTCAACTCAACACGCCTCTTCATGCATGCTCTCTTCATGCATGCTTCTAGTGTATTTGTGCTAAACTAGTGTGGACTCATGCACCCTCCATACACTCTACCAAACACCCAAAAGTAGGTCGAGAAGGGAACTCTTGGGCGGCATTTGTCTCTTACTACGTACTACCACTAAATGTTGTACGTGCAATGCACGATGATATTATGGAGTATGTGCCTAAGTACTCTACTACTACTATATTAGTTGGAGGCACATATTAACTTTTATATTTGTTTACGTGTATGCCCCGAGACCTTCCAACTAGACGTGTCTTTCTCTCCGTGTCGCACTTTGTATCGCTCATACCACTAAGTACTACTACGTAGTCTCCGAGCCGTAAGTGGAAGAAGTGGAAACGCTCTACCACGCTGTTTTTTATGTTGGGCTCTACCACGCTGTTCATGTCCCACTCCTTTCGCTGACGTGTGGGACATCCAGCTCGTGCCGTGTTTGGCACCCTTCGTCGATAGAGTTGAAATGCTAGCATTCATCAGAAATAAAAAATAATTATAAATCGGCAGTGATACTATTTTTTTGCGAACCAAACAACAGTGATACTATACCACGCGGTTTCCTTGCTCCTCGATATCGGAAAGAATACTTCCTTTCGCCAACATGTGGGACGTCGACCATCCTGGTCGACTTGCCATGCACGCAAAATTCCAAGGGAGAGTCACCCAGGTCGTCGAGCCGCAGTAACAATGACTAATGAACCGTCAAACCACAGGCCCACTTCCCACTTTGAAGTTGCTCGGACGAAGGAACCATCATGACTTCGTTGAATTCCCTTCTTGAAGAAAACTAATGTACCAGCAGTACCGCTAGCTATAGTATTTACTCCAACAGAGGCCTCCTTTCGTTCATAGGATAGGAATATGAAAATCATAGGAAGTGAGATGACATGCATCTCAATTCCTATAGAGAAAGAGATGCCATTTGATGCATAGGATAGGAATGTTTCCATTTAGTCTAGGCTAATGTACTGGTAATTTTCTCTAAAAACTACAGTAGTAACTAGTAGTACTGGTACATGCTCGTACTCAGACACAGACACACACACACACTAACTACTAGCACTACTACTTCTCACATGCTGGCCAGACGCTGACGTTCTCCTTCCCGGCTTTGTCGGCGACACCCCACCGTGCTTGGATCTCCGCCAACCTCTCCGCAGCAGCACGTGTGTCCTTTTCTTTCTTGCGGCGGCGGGCCTCTCTATTCTTGAGTGCTTTCTGACTTTTCCGCTCCCTCTGTGCGGCTTTGGCTGCCTCTTGCTCTACCGCCCATTCGGCCTGGGCATCTTCAAATTCCTCCCACATAGTTGTGAGGTCGCGAGCGGCGATGAACTCGGCACAGCGGGATGCAATCTCTTCCCTACCATTTTGTGTGCGTTCGTGGGCGGCGAGGAACTCGGCGCGGCGGGATGCCATCGCTGCCTTACCGGTTAGTGTGCGGCGCGGTGGCATGAACGACGCTTGGTGAGAGCTCTGGGGTGGAGTGGCGGACAACCGTATAATGCATTGGTTTGTCAAGAGCTCAAGGACGAAAGATTTAAGCAAATTAGGATTCCCTTCAATCCTGGTCATTTATTACCGAGTAAAATGCATTGGCGGTCATCGAACTTGTCTTGATAGCTCACTTTGATCATTGTATACGAGATATGGTGATTATACGGTCACCGGCTCAGCGATAGCTCCGATTTGTATGGTTGACCAGTCAAACAGTCCGCATGCGCCTCATCAGCTCGTGTTCTTTATCTATCTACGCGGGCCTACCTGTGAATGGAGAAAGAAATACTGTAAAAACCAAAATTATGGGTATGTGGGGAATCAAACCGCGGACTCGTCGCTGCAACGCACCCTCGTCAGCCAAATGAAAATGATATACTTCACGTCAGACACTCACGCTCACGCTGTCAAAGCATGCTAATGCATGCACGTCGCCCTCTAAATCAAAGTCCTGCTCATGGCGCAACGCAAACAGCGAGCCCATTACCTGCTCGCCCCGGCGTTGCCTGACATTACTGTTTAGACGTTTGATGGAGGCCTACGCGAACACCGAGCATGTATTCACCTGGCTCAACACCAAGGTCATACTCGGACCGCCTTGCTCATGTATATCGTCCATCACAACGACAATCTATAAAACAGCCTAAGCAAGAGAGGGTACTATGGTAGTATGATACGGAGTATGTACTATCGTGAGCGACCGATCTTATTGCCACTGCACACCGAAAATCCTTCCATCGCTAGCGCGCGCTTCCCGCCTGAAACGGTCACTGTCTCCCAGAATGTCAATGTCGCATTCACCGGACTTAACTGCAGGTGCAATTGGTGTGTCACTGACATGCGGGCCAGACGCTCGTTCTGCCCACATGTTAGTAACCCAAACGCATCTGCAGTTAAGTCATCAAAAGGCGTCCCCATTCACGCCCGACGAACCTACTCCGGCGCCAGTTGTCCATCCGTCTGCCACGGCTCATTGCCATTCGCCCGCTATATTAACTTGAGCCCCAGCTCCCAGCCATAGCCAAAGACCCACACTTATTCTCCTCCGGTCCCTTCCTTCTGTCGGCACCACTTCAACCATGGCCTCCTGGCACTCCGAAGCTCTCTTGGACGTACTGTCGCAGGAGCGAACGAGGGACATCGGCGGCTCCGCTCCGGGCGTGCTCCAAAGCTCTCTTCGACGTACTGTCGCAGGAGCAAACGAAGAAGATCGCCGGCTCCCCCCTGGCCGCCCTCCGCCGCCATGACCACGAAGTCGGCGCGCGTGTGCGGGCGCAACCGGCAGCGAGGAAGAGTAGTACACGGTAGGTCGCCACCGCTCTGGTCCTAGGAAGGCCACCGCTCCTCCACTCAGTCGACGCCAAGCTTTGTGGGATAAAAATCGGCGGTCGATTAGCCGCTTGATGGCGATGTGGAGGCGAAAATCTTCATAACCTTGTGCTCCGGAGGAGGAGGTTATCAAGGCGGATAAGGTGGAGGCAAAGGCAATGGCCTGCTTTCTCGGGTTCATGGCCGGACATGGTGGTCGGGGCCCGGCGATCGTTTAGATTAGGTTTACAGTAGGTTTTAGTACGGTTTGTGCGAAATATGTAATGAATTTCATCCAGTTTATAGGAAAAGTTCTCGAAATGTAATGAATTTCATCCGGTCAATTTGAAATTTGCTTTGTTTGCATGAATTTTGTCCGGTTAGTTCATATAGTTGTCGAAAGGTATGCGGGCAGCATCGGATGGCATCCATCAGTGTCCTCGGACAGATGCCGGTGTAAATTTGTGGGCCAACGCTGGAGATGCCCTAACTATCATGCTATAATCGCTAACAATCCTCCATTATTTGGCAGGGAACTATTATCCCTCGATCAAAATGAGATCCGCGGTCTTTCGCACTCCTCCCGCGTAAGAGTGTAAACTCTTGCTTACATAAAAATGGAGCAAGTGGACGGCGTTGTAGCACGTCATATCACTCGAACTAGCCCGCCTAACGAGCGGGAAAGCACCGCCCTCGTCATTTTGTTCTGGATTTCTCTCGATCGATCGCGCGAAAATGTTACGCTTCGCAAGTTCTAAAGGAAAAGCGACACACTTACGACTCGTACGCGTCGCAACCCCGACAGTCCGGCTCGCACGCTTCCCACCAGAGGGGACACGCGTTGTCTTGCAATTTCACTGACATGTGGGACCGTAATTGAATAAACCATCGATAGCTGAAATCTAATCGCTCGGCGGGCGTCGGCTGAGAAGAGAGAAACGGGGGAGGGAGAAGAGATCGCCCGCCCGCTGCGCACGGACTCCAAGAAATATACGGTGATAATGTGAGGTGGGCCATGCTGGAGTCCGGACCGCTTCCGGAGCTCTCACCGCCCTGGCCCCTCAAGACGCCAGCTGCCCGCTGCATGCATAGCAAGTAGTCCCTGCTTATGTGGAGGAGAGAGAGGCATTGACAATGTCAAGGAGTAACAGTGGAGACAATAGCTTTCATCAAAAATAAACAATGAATACTCATTTCTCGTCCTCTATATCGGAAAGAATACTTTCATTCGCCGACATGTGGCACATCGACCATCCTGGTCCACCTGCCATGCACAAAATTATCCTGGTCTACCCCGGTCGTATTGCAGGCCCAACCTTTCCCACTATAAGTTGTTCGGACGAAGGAACCATCATGACTTCGTTGAATTCCACTTCTTCAAGAAAACTTAATGTACCCGCAATACTGCTACCACACGCGAAGACTGGACGGCACTGTACCACGTCATATCACTGAAACCCACTAGGCCAAACTAGCCCGCCTAGGTCATCTATTTTGGAACGGAGGAGTACGCCTCTGACCGCTATGATTTTGTGTTGCACGCTTCTCGTACTTTTGCTACGATTTTCCTACCCTATGAACCAAATGAGGCCTGAATGTATGTCAACTATTGTCCGATCGATCGCTAAGCCTACAATTTTAGGAGCTAGGGCTATTGGTCGATCGACGAGGATAAGTATAAGCGCACCACGAGCTCATCAGCCCCAACGCTTTCTCTTCGTGAGTGTTTTGCAAGTACTATAGCTCGCACAATAGCTAGCCTACTAACACCAAGAATCATCAAACAAGCCCCGTTGATATGGTAAATAGTTCAAAATTACATCTAAGCATGCCATATATTACATCAAAAGCTGGTGAGGATACATCTGTTTCCATAACTCGGAGAGGGTTCGCATGATTCATCGCATGATTCACTATCAAACAAAAGTAGCAAGATCCGCCCACACAAGACAAAGGCACTAGCCCTAAGATGGTTTGATAACACGCATCATTCGGTAATTAAACACAGGGAAATGCAAACTACCCTCAAGGATTAGCGCGACCAACTATTTCTTGTCATCGATCTCTCGGCAATGACCACAAAGACGGACAGCGGCATGGGAATTGATTTACGGGCGATGTCCACAGGATCGATCGCGACATCGAATCGATCTCGGGCGATGTCCACAGGATGGACAGCGCATCGTCGATCTCCGGCGATGCCAACAGACGGGCCACGACATCGAATCATCAAGGACAACCACCGCACCGCACAACCCTAACATATTAGCAAGCACATTTCAAATAATCAAAACCACAACTATGGTAATAAGCCATTATTTTTACCTTGTGCAGCTCACCAGGGATCTCATCCTCCGGGGCCATCTCCTCGTCCTCGATGGGGCCATCACCTTGCTGGGAATATCGCTTCTCAACGGAGACTATCTCCTCAAACTCGGTCTTGAGCCTCACATAGGTGGCAATCGAGTTCTGGGGTAGGCACGGGGGGCCCTTGCTGTTCTTCCAACTTTCTTTGAGGGGTTCGCCCACCAACGTCCTCAACTCTTTGGCCAGTGCTTGGTTCTTGGAGTTCTTCGTCTCCATGGGTTGGCCCGCCAACATGGTCAACTCGTTGGTCGGTGCTCGCTTCCTGGAGATCGCTGTCTCCAGTGGGTTGTCCGCCGGCAACTCTTTGCCTAGTGCTCCAGGATCCATCAATGAACTGACAAACAAAAAGAATCGAAAGGAAACCACAATCGCAATGAAAACGGGAAAAGAATAGGATGTGAGAATCGGTCGGTGCTTCGCGAAAAGAAGATTATTGGAATGAAAATATAGTAGCATAACTGATTCTCCCACCTTTCCTTCATCGGTAGAGAAGAAAAATGGCAGAAGTGAGTAGCCTGGAGTGAGGTTTCCTTCAAGAAAGGGAAGAAAGGGCTTGAACGAGGGTTCCAATGAAATGATGGTTGCTTCGTCCAGTCCAACTTGGAGGCCACCTTACCACTGCTGGTAAAGGTGTGGGTTTTGTGATATGACGGGTCATGATGGCCACACCGAGGTGACAGGTGAGTCTCGACTGTAGCACCTCGCTGTGATTTGGTGGATGGCACGCGGGCCCGGATGCTTTGAAATGTCCCGCATGTAGATAGAGCGGCTAGTCATATAGGAGTGCTCAATATTGTGCACCGCGACCAAGGCGGAGAGGAAAACGAGAGAACTACATAATTAATGCATGAGTTTAATTAGGGTAGTTTTGTAAAGTACGAGATACAGTACATTCCTCCAATCGCAAAATGCCTTGGTTCATGAGATTTGAGATTTGAGCCCTATAAACCGGAAGGGAGGGGGTACTGCACACGGTGTAGTCTAGTCACTTGTTGAAATCTCTAGAAAGGCAAATACTCCTTTTTGGTTTACAGGTCTATACTACTCCCTCCGTCTAGGTGTGTAAGTCATCTTACGAAAACCAAATAGTCCCAAAACACTTAGGCGCGGTGCATTAATTTCTACCTTGTTTCTTGTTTCTTGACATACGTATCAACCAATAAGAGATGAGAGGTGTGCATGCTTTTAATGACTTGCAATGGCTAGTTCATTGCATGGAATGCTATTAATTAGCAAATAAACATTGGTGACCCCAGAGGAAACGGTGCTAAGCGCGTGGACCTATGCGTAATGAGTATCAACCAATGGATAATGGAGTTTAATTGTTAAACAATAGCAATTTTGTCTCATGCAAGAGCCTGGCTAGTACTCCAAGGAACCGCACCACGCGAGCGTTCACAACTGCCACGATCGGTTTGCGCTTGGCTCTTCGCCTCTTCGAGAAGACGAACACTGATGTTACTCCTACTTCTACAGTATCGAATCCAGTGCTGCATGTCCGTCCACCTCGTGCGGGAGAGATAGCGTGTAGCCAAAGCTTCTACTTACTGCTCCTGCCTTTGCGTCTATGACAGGTGGGCCCAACAGGTGGTTGGCCCACCTGTCATGCAGCCAAAGGCAGGTGCAGTTAAGGCACCGGAGGGAGTACAACGCATGCATGCATGCCGTGACTTTCCTTTTGATACTTGCATGTGTTGATTTGATGCACCTTGCCAAATTTTGACTATAAATTTAACTAACCAAATTTTCATGCATGTCACAAAAAATTACGGGGCTGTTTGGATTGTGACTATGTTTGTCTTATGTTGCCACATTATTTTTCCCACACTTGCCACACTTGCCTAACCTGAGTTGCTCAAATTGTTAGACACAGTTTGGCTTGCCTAAGGGAATCTTGCCACAATTTTTGTGTCTATGATATGTGGGGTTCACTGCTAAAAAAATTCTTGTCCTAGGTGTGGCTAATAAAAAAGACTTATATTTAGGAACGGAGGGAGTAGAAAATATAAATAATAATGCATGTTGGGGCAACCCACGTTTCCGCTAATTTTAGCCGTGGGCTTGTTCACAATTTTTACGAGGGGGTGGTTGTTCATTTAATGGAGGGACTTGTAGTACCAGACTTGAACGATACAAAGTGCGACCTGGCACACCGTAGCACCACTTGGAACAAGCGGGTAGCTATCTCAAAAAACAATCAACAAGTAAAAAAACCGCGACCTGGCATGTAGTAGTACACAATTTTAAACGATTGTTTTGATGGAGTGAAAAAGGAAAACTACCCCACTACTTATATATAGGCCGGAGCCTCCACGCTTGCTTGCTAGGGCTGCTCTATTCACACACTCTCATCCTCTCCAGATCTAAACAAGATAGGGGTAGTAACACTGTCTTTCTCCCTTCAAAAAACACTGGTTTTCTATCCTCACCGCTGGTTACAGATCCAGACGTATCCCCCTCCGCCGGTGAATGGGAGGAGGGGCAGCGTTTAGGCCGTCGTCAACAGCGAGGGACGAGACCCACTGCCGGCCACACCATTATCTCTGGCCGAGCGCCGTCGCGGGAGGTCCTCCGATCCCTTCGTCGTTGCCTGTGGGCGGACCCGGCCTCCCGCCGCCCACCTATCCACATCCCGACGACCTTCAGGTATATCTTCGTTCGAAACCGCCTTAGCTCTACTTCCCCAGCTCGCTACTCGCTGCATGTGCATCATTTTCTACCTCTCAGTCCCTCTCGATCGGATGGTCCAACGTCACATATTTTTTTGTTCTATTGTTAGAGGTAAAGCTACTTCATGGAGTCGAATCTTGTACTTGGTTCAAACAAGAAATAAAGTGGGGGTGGGGGAATTTAGTATGTACATCGGACTTGGTACAAACAGGAAGGAAAGGGGGTGAAAGTAGTACAGATGGTCATCCAACCGGTCTCTTGGTGAAAAAGGAAATATAGGGGTAACGCTGCACACAAAGTGGTATGACCAGACTAGATTTGCTATCCACACATAGGAGTAGGTGGCTAGAGTGAACAAAATGGGACCAACCCAGATATGTTTCTTGGATGTTTGTTTCTCGGGGCAACAAACTATGAATCACCACTTTATGCCCCTGTTTACATACATGGTGCCGGATCTGCTGGTGCACCCACCGTCCCAACTGTTCTTAATCTAATGTCATTGGTAAAAATGAAGCCATGCCACTTTGTTATAAGCCATGACAAGTTTAGCCAAATGTTTTTGCCTGTAATTGTTTGAGACTCGATTGTTTCCTCTGTGCCTTTTTGTGCAAACAGGATATTCAATTCACACGTTGTTGTTGTGACCTTTTAGTGCATCGCACAAAACTCTTCTTAAAAGAAGTGACTTTTGTGTTTTGTTTAATCTGAATGTCATAATGGAACAGTTGGTTCATTTTGGTGGAACTGCACAAAGGGAGATCTGTGTTCCAATCCTCATCATCCATATTGGCGCCATAACCTTCCTTTAGGTAAGAATGATATTTAATGCATGTGTTCATCTCTATTTTCCAACTGCCATGAGAAAATAATGCTGTTTTTACTAGTACACTTGTACTCCCTCACTGACAAAACCAATTCTGGATTAGAAGGCCAATCATGTACTTGGTTTCACCAACTGGTGAGGAGAAAGAGAAACAAAGCATGAAGAGGAAGAAGAAGAAGAAGAAGAATAAACAGTGCCAAGGCGATCTTGCTGAAGCCAGAGGCCTCAGTCGAGGCCATTCAAGGGCTTCGGCAATGACTACCTTACATGTGAGACGATCCTCCAGGGAGCCCTTCCACTTCTGCTGTCCCACTTAATTAATTAGGAGTACTTAAGTACCACTAATTTATTACTGCCTAATTTTCCTGTTGGAGTTAAACAAATCTTTAGTAGGACCCTATGCTGAATCATGTACGTGTGTATGTTTGTCTATGGAGGTGAATCATGTGGTGGAGCAGGGAGGGAATATTATTAGTGTCGTGACATAATAGTGCTATTGTTTTGCATGTCAATTTATTGCCATTGGTTCAATGAGGCAATGTTTTGCGTATTGTCCATCATGAATTTGATGCTACTATTTGAGTAATATGCTAATGTCTTCCTATCCGTTCTCACTAAGCTAATGAAAGTTTCACCTTGTTCCTACTTGTGCAAACAGAGATCATGTTGTGCCAATCATACATTTTAGTGGAAATACACAAGACAATACAATGAACTGTATCCCAGCCAGTGCTTTAACTCTGCTGGAAGTTCTTGATGATCTTTCGATATAATCCTAGCACTGGTAAACAAGAGTGATTTCAACCATACATTTGAAGTGCACAAAAATATATACTATTGTGTGATTCCAGTGAGTGCTTTATCATCTCTTATGGGACTACATGAATAAGCTTTTTTTCTCAGGTTGGTACGGGCCTAAGGCCTTCATCCATATTAGTTTGATGTCATCTCTATTTGTATCGTGCTACTGTCATGAGAAACTCCTTTACCTTTGCACCTTAAAGTTTTGCAACCTATGATAAATGGCAATGCTTTGAGTGTTGAGTTGAGCTAATTGGCAGTGATTAAATAAACTAATATCTCTCTTTAAGCAAGACTACTATGTTGCTAACTTTACCCATTAAGATAATGAGGGCGCTTCTATTTGTTAGTGTATGTTTCATCAACTAGTCCCACTATTACAGTAACCTCACTCTCTCAATATATGTGCCAACAGGGATGCTCGATTTTGGTGGAACTGCACAAAAACTTTGGGTGCTTCATTGCCTCGACAGCTTCCGTCCTTTCCTGTCAGCCGCTAATCTCCGCTTGCTTTCTTCCTTTGTCGTCGACCGCTATTTATCTCGGCTTCCAAATCAAAGGAAATAGTATTTGATATGCAACCTCACACATGTTGGTACTGGTCTTTATCCTGATTATTGTGCTTGTCATATGTATTGGTAATTTGGTATTGTGCTACTGTTTGCCGATTTCATAAAGGAGTAATTTGGAGCCCGAACTCGCAGCAAATCATTACATCGTGATTTCAGAGAACTGCACAAAATGATCGATGGACAGGTACTTATGTTGCTGCTATGTACTCCAAAGTTCACTCGCACAACCAGATCGACTATGGAAGCGTAACTCACAAAGATTAGACACATCATGCATCGAAGCAGAATGGCTTCGAGAGCTTTTGATGGATTTGCTGGTGGTTGATAAACCAGTGCCGGTTGTCCTTATGAACTGTGACAATCAAACGGTGATTGCCAAGGCTAAGAGTTCAAAGGACAAAATGAAATCCACAAAGCACATAAGAAGAAGATTGAAATCTGTCAGAAAATCAAGAAACTCCGGAGTAATAGCGTTGGATTATATCCAGACGGCTAAGAATCTGGCAGACCCTTTTATGAAAGGGCTATCACGGACGATGTTGATAAGAAGTGCCTATATTCATTCGAGTATCAACCGCGCCAACCAATTGTCAAACTCAAGTATTAGGAGAGTGAACGCCAAAAATATTACTTGGTGCATAGCCCGTAAAAACACAGTCCGATCTTTGGTCCCAACTTGTGCCTTTTGGTTATCGGCACATATGGTAGCGAACTATATGGCATGGAGTCTAAAGATTCCGCAAGTTGGTTGACGCAGATATTCATCGGCACTTAATCGATCTCGCACGCCAAGGACGCTCCATTTCAGCTTGAACTGCACAAAAATTTGGGTGGTTCATTTTCTCAACCGCCTCCTTTCTCGCCTGCGCAATGTAGAATTTTGGCGAGACACGGGACCAAGATGAGCCAAGAACTAGTTGGATGAAAGTAGTGGCCAAGTTGCTCAAACCTCCCTCGACGAGGCCACTATTTGAGGATAAACCTACAAGCAAAGTTCAGATTGTCTGTGCTGCCTCTTATGTACTCAAAAGTTTACTCATACAAGAACTAATTTTAGCAAGAAGTACCTCTGATTGAACACCATTTACCAGTCTGTACCCTAGGTAATTAAAGTTCGTCCATGGATCATATTGGCTGTGGTCTCAATCATTTGGATGCATAAACATACTGAACATGTGTATATCTGAATATTTTTGTGAATTATGTATGAATATTATCGTGTGATCTATCAATCATTTGGATGCATAGATATGCTGAGCTTGTGTATATATGAATCTTTTGAGTTGTTGATAGTGAATGTTGGCTATGAATATGAACGTGTCCTGTGAACCTGAGTTTGATATGAATGTTTACCTTTTCTTTTGTATTTGTGTGTGAACTTGTTAGGATGCCTACTGTCGGGTATAAAACGCAGGTCTCTTATAAAAGTAATGTTGTGTCCAATTTATGTTTTCCCTTCTAACCACATTATATATGTTTATATTATTATTATTATCATATATTTTATAGAGACTTATATATACATTATAAAAACATCCCACGTGTTATTAACGTATAAAAGTAAATGTTTAACGAAAAATCCAGGTTGTTTTTGACTCACGTGCAAGGAAAATCCTGGTGATTATGCATAAAAGCTTGTGAAGATTTTAAGGACCAATTTAATAATAACGCGCTCATTTTTATTTTGAGCAATAACTCGCTAATTTCTTAATTATATATAAAAAATGTGCCTCTCCGGTTTATTTTTTGATATTAATTGCTCCTTCTAACATAACATTATATATATAACGAGCCCACCTAATACGTGTATTTCAAGGAAGTGCAAATGGGTTGGGATTTCTTAGAAAATATAAATGGGCCTGATTGACGGAAATTATTTGTTCACCCAGCCCAGCAAATGGACTATACATTCTAGAAAACATGGGTTAAATATATGCCACATTCTTGCAGGCTGACATGTGGGCCAATAGGTCGAAGCCTACGCAGGGCGTTGTCAACTTGGTCAACAAATGATTGTGTCATACACAACCATTGGATTTATATCCAACGGCCGGCATGCACCTTCAATCTCTCGTCTTCTTCCTCCAGCGTCGCCGGGGCCGCCTGGTCCGGCCTCCGGCGGCTAGCGGCTCTGCTTAGCACGCATCACTGTGAAGCGCTACACCACCACCGGCCAGGCTATCCCTCCACCCCTCGACACCTCTTGTTATTCTCCACAGACTACAGCCCCATGCCACAACAGAACCAGTTATAACACTTCTCCTCCTCCCAATCTGCGACTCCACTGCCGCGTTTTCCCATCTCCGAGTCATTCCCGTCCGGGGCCTCGCCGTCGTCCAGCGCCTCGCTGTGTTCGGTGCGGCGGGGTCAAAAAACGAAAGTCATCGGAAGAGGACTGTATGTGGAGAGCCTGACGGCTGGGACCCACGAGGTCCATGGTCGCACGCAAGGAAAGTTCCTCCTTATTAAGCTGAAAAAAAATGTTTCCTCCACCTGACAGCTGGGACCCACCGTCTGTATCATTGCAACCATATTTCACGAAAAAAAACGTCTTCCATCGGAAGTATACTGTACGTGGAGAGTCTCAGCTGGGTCCATGGCCGCAGCAAGTAAGTGCCTCCTTATTACGCGGAAAATAATGATTCCTCCAACTGACAACAGGGACCCACTGGACGGGCCACCGTATTTTGCGAAAAAATGTTTGCCCCATGACTGCTGGGACCCACCTGATGGGCCACCGTATTTCGCGAAAAAACGCCCCCCATTGCCTGTCACTCGGACCCACCGAAGTGCCTCCTTATTACGCACAAAAATGAATACTCCCCAGCTAGCTGGGACCCACCTTGGTGGGAGGCTGACTTAGGGCCTACTAAGTTGACGGGACGAAGGGCTTTGTCAACTTAGTCAATATGAATGATTCTAGCTCCAAAGGACCGTCGATGTCCATCCAACGGCGGAGTGCTTCTTCAACCTCTAGTCTTCTTGCTCCAGCCGGCCAAACCAGCGCCGGTCGTGCCTCATGCTCCTGCCTCCCGTGGCCGGCTGTGCTGCCGCGGAGGCCTCACCGCCCCCTACTATTCCCACCATTGGCCAGGCCCTGCTGCGACGGCAGCCTCACACCGCAGCCGAACCAAGTGAACCTCGTATTCTCTCTCGCTGGGCTTCCACCGCCATGTCTTCCCGGCTCCGCGTCGTCCCTTCCTAGGCCTCGCCGTCGTCCACCGCCGTGGTGCTCTCCAGGGCGTGGTCAACGTGGTCAAGGAACGACTTCCATCGGAAGAGTATCAGACGTGGAGAGGCCGACACCGGGTCCACGGCCACAGCCCAGTTTTTTGTTATTTGCCAAGTAAGTCGCTTTGTCGGGCTGTTGGGCTGCAAATCTTTCAAGACGAGGATAGCTTTCATTCGGTGGTGAGAAAATGGCCCATCAAGAATGAGAAATGGGATGTACATTTTAAAACACATCAAACCGCAATTAGTTTCAAATATCTTTTTTTCATTTCGAGATTTTAAATTACATTAATTTTTATGCATGGAGAATTTGTTGGATTTTATATTGATATACATTTATTTTTAAAATCAGTTTGAATGTGAGTCGAAATTTCGGGATTAAAAACAGTTCAGACCGCACCGAAATATGCAAAATTTCGTATAATTTTTTAACCGTGGCCACGGTATGGGCTGTAATGCTTACAAAAATAATATGGGCTCCAAAAAAACCTTAAGAATTAGCAAATGGGCTGTAAATTATTAGAAATAATGGCAGATGGGTTGTATGCTGTTTTCCACAGATTTGAGGCTTTCCTAAAAAAAGGTTGACGACAAGCAAAGGATCGTTGGATGGCCATCCAACGCCGTCGTGCTTCTTCAATCTCTGCTCTTCCTGCTCTAGCCGCTCAAACAAGTGCCGGCGGGATTGCCTGCTCCCTCCTCCCCGTGGCCGGCTGTACTGCCGCGCAGGCCTCACCGCACCACCGTACTCCCATTGCTGGCCTAGCCATCCCTCTACTCACCCACACCTGCTGTTATTCTCCGGCGACGGCAGACGAACCAAGAACCCTCGCTCACCGTACTCCCCTCCGCGGGGGAAACAATGCTGACTCTTCCCTGCCTCCGTGTTGTTCCTTCCTAGGCCTCGTCGTTGTCCACCGCCTCGGTGCTCTCGGCGCTGCCTGGTCAACTTGGTCAACGACCGACATGCATCTGAAGTGGATCAGACGTGGAGAGGCCGACAGCTGGGTCCACGGCCGCACGCAAGGAAATGCCTCCTTATTACGCGCAAAATAATGATTCCTCCACGACATCGGGGACCCACCGAAGGGCCTCTGTATTTCACGAAAAAACGTTATCGCCACCGACAGCTCGGACCCACCAGCTATATCTTCGCACGCAAGGAAGTGCCTCCATATTACGCACAAAAAATGAATACTCCGCTGTTAGCTGGGACCCAAAGATAGTGGCAGGCTGACTTGTGGGCCTACTAAGTTGACGGGACGGAGGGCTTTGTCAACTTAGTCAATGTGCACGATTCTAGCTCCAAAGGACCGACGATGTCCATCCAACGGCCGTAGTGCTTCTTCAACCTCTGGTCTTCTTGCTCCAGCCGCCCAAACCAGCACTGGTCGTGCCTCGTGCTCCTGCCTCCCATGGCCGGCTGCGATGTGGCGGCGGCCTCACCGCACCCTACTACTCCCACCGCTGGCCAGGCCATCCCTCTACTCACCCACACCCCTTGTTATTCTGCGGCGACGGCAGCCTCACACCGCAGCGAACCAGTGAACCCTCGTACTCCTCTACGCGTGGGCATCCACTGCCACGTCTTCCCCGGCTCCGCGTCGTCCCCTTCCTAGGCCTCGCCGTCGTCCACCGCCCTGGTGCTCTTGGCGCGGCGTGGTCAACTTGGTCAAGGAATGGCTTCCATCGGACGTGGACTATATGTGGAGAGGCTGACAACTTGTTCCACGGCCGCAGCAAGGAAGTGCCTCCTTATTACGTGCAAAATAATTATTCCTCCACCTGACAGCGGGGACCCATCGGACGGGCCACCGTATTTCGCGAAAAAAATGATTCGCCCCCTGACTGCTGGGACCCACCAGCTACATCTTCGCACGCAAGGAAGTGCGTCCGGGCAAAAAAACGATTCGCCCCCCTGACTGCTGGGACCCACCAGCTACATCTTCACACGCAAGGAAGTGCGTCCGGGAAAAAAACGATTCGCCCCCCTGACTGCTGGGACCCACCAGCTACATCTTCGCACACAAGGAAGTGCCTGACAGTCGGGACCCACTTGGTCGAAGCGTACGTAGCGTGGTCATTCTGGTTGCGAACGTGTATGTACATACTGGTCGATGTAGAGGCGCGCACGTGTCATAGTAGAGGCACGCACGTAGCATGTACACGTACGTACAGCGGCGAGGGTGCAAGAAAGAAAATATGGCCACGTACGTACATATAGGCAGGGTCTCGAATGCCTACTCGCCCATACGTACATGGCTGGGTCGGAACGGAGAAACAGCGTCGTCGTCATGTTCATGGGGAGCCAACCGGCTGGGTCGGAACGGAATGCGTGGTCGTGTTCATCGAGAGGGCTTGGATGGAACATGCGATGGAAAAGAGGCCTGGCATACCACACAACGGAGGAAACGGCCTTGTGTTCGACCGGCCACGTTCGAAACGGGAACCTGTTCATCGGGAGGGGCCTGGCGTACGGCACAATGAGGAAACGGACCTCCTACGGTCGAAACGGGGGTCCTGTTGATCAGGAGGGGTGTGGCATACTTCAAAATGGAGGAAACGGACCTCCTACGGTCGAAACGGGGGTCCTGTTTATCAGGAGGGGTGTGGCGTACCACAAAACGGAGGAAACGGAACTCCTACGGTCGAAACGGGGGTCCAGTTGATCGGGAGGGGTGTGGCATACCGCAAAACGGACGTTACGGACTTGTGTTGGAGCGCTACGGTCGAAGTGGGAGTCCTGTTCATCGGGAGGGGTGTGGCATACCGCAAAACGGGACTCCACGGGATAATGTTCATCTCCATCGTCGACCTCCTCCAGCCTCCACGGGCTCTTGTTCATCCAGCCTCCACCGCGCGCTACTCCACCGCCATCGCTTAACCACCCTCCACGGGCACCCTCCACCGCCTACTATTCATCCAGCCCTCCACACCACGGGTCCTGTTCAAACACCCTCCACGGCCACCCCTCCACCCTCTACTGCTCATCCAGCCCTCCACACCACGGGTCCTGTTCATCCAGAGGCAACGCCACCGCCACTGCTCATCCACCCCCGCAATGCTCACTGCTCATCCAATCGATCGGCTTGATTAGCAGCAGAGCGGCGAATCGCTCCATCGGGTTCGATTAACAGCCATCGATCGATCCCTCGGGTTCAAGAACGCGTAGCTCGCAGTGCAATCGCCGGGTTCGATTAGAGCCAACGCCTACGCTTTTACACGCTACCATTACGAGAAAGCGCGCATCGCCGCCCCCGACCTCCCACCGTAACCGCAACTCCCGAAATTTTCCTCCCCTTGCTTCTACCACGGTTTTTCCGTCATGGACGGCCCAAAGAATGTCATGCAGCTGCGTCTCCGCCCGCCCAGGACGACAAGCCCATTTTCTGTCATGATTTTTTGTCATAGAAGTAGGAGCCCACCAAATCTATGATGATACCGGGTTTTGTCACAATTATCGTCATAGAAGTGTCATATGTATGATAGAAAAAAATTCATTCGACCCAAAATGTCACGGATGTGTCTTTTTTTTGTAGTGGTATCTATAAATTTTTATTGTTCCATGCTGTTTTATTATCAATCTTGGATGTTTTATAATAATTTTATATCATTTTTTGGTACTAACCTATTGACATAGTGCCAAGTGCCAGTTGCTATTTTTTCCATGTTTTTTACATCGCAGGAAATTAATATCAGACGGAGTCCAAATTCCACGAAACTCCGCGATGATTTTTTATGGGCCAGAAGGAAGGCAATGGGCCCTGGTTGCACCTGGGGGGTGCCCCAAGGGGGCACAACCCACCAGGGCGCGCCCGGGTGGGTTGTGCCCACCTTGGGTGCCCCACGGACCGCCTCTTTGCTCTATAAAACCCCCAAAAATAACAGAACCCTAGAAGCATCGACGAAATATTCATCCAGCCGCCGCAAAGTCCAGAACCACCAGATCCAATCTCAACACCATCACGGAGGGGTTCACCACTTCCATTGGTGCCTCTCCGATGATGCGTGAGTAGTTCTTTGTAGACCTTCGGGTCCGTAGTTAGTAACTAGATGGCTTCCTCTCTCTCGCTGGATTCTTAATACAATGGTCTCTCTGAGATCCATATGATGTAACTCTTTTTGCGGTGTGTTTTTTGGTATCTGATGAACTTCGAGTTTATGATCATTTATATCTTTTTATATCCATGGAAGTTATTTGAGTTTCTTTGATCTCTTATATGCATGGTCTCTTATAGCCTCGTATTTCTTCTCTGATATTTGGGTTTTGTTTGGCCAACTTGATGTATTTATCTGCCCGGTAGTGGGTTTGATCTTACAGTGCTTGACCCTAGTGACAAAAAGGGAACCGACACTTATGTATCATTGCTACTAAGGATAAAAATACGGGATCCCTATCTGCCGCAATAGATAACGGATCTTGTCTACATCATGTCATCGTTCTTATTGCATTACTCCATTTTCCATGAACTTAATACACTAGATGCACGCTGGATAGCGATCGATGTGTGGAGTAATAGTAGTAGATGCAGGCTGGAGTCGGTCTACTAATGTTGGACGTGACGCCTATGTAATGATCATTTCCTAGATATCGTCATAATTATGTGAAGTTCTATCAATTTCCCAACAGTAATTTGTTTACCCACCGTTTGCTTTTTCTCTCGAGAGAAGCCACTAGTGAAACCTACGGCCCCCGGGTCTTGTTTCTCATATATTTGCCCTGCAATCTACTTTTCCTTTGTGTCTTTATTCAGATCTATTAAACCAAAAATAGAAAAATACCTTGCTGCTTTTTATCTTTATTTATTTTATTTGGCGTTCAATCTATCAATCTTGGGACAATTGCATTTTTACCCCTAGTTGGTTCCTACCCACGGGTTTTGCCCTTACTTTTCGAGCTTGCTCAGTTTTGCCCTTACTTTTTCCATCGAGGTCCCTCGAATGCCTTTATTTGTTTGACCAAAACTTTGAAATTCATAACTAATTCATATGAACTCAGAAAAATGCAAATAAGATATCAAAATGTTTAGATAAACATTACCTTTATGGGCATATCATTTGCATTCAGGACAAAGCATCGTTTAAACTACCGAGGTAATTAATGTTATTAACATTATTAAAAATAAATAGGTATAAACAATATTTTTTCTGTGAATAAAAATTATATGCAAATGTAGGTGATGTTTTCTGAACAGCCTGATACCTTATTTGCATTTTCCTAAGTTCGTATCAACTTGTTATGAAGTTTCCAAATAATGGTCAAAGTCGTTAGAACATTCATAACAAGTTGATACAAACTCAGAAAAATGCAAATAAGTTATCGGATGTTCGAAAACATCACCTACATTTGCATGTAATTTTATTCATGAAAAAAATATTTTTATACCTATTTATTCTTAATAATGTTAATAACATTAATTACCTCTGGTAGTTTAAACGATGCTTTTGTCCTTAATGCAAATGATATGCCCATAAAGATAATGTTTATCTGAAGATTTTGATATCTTATTTGCATTTTTTTTGAGTTTGTATGAATTAGTTATGAATTTTCAAAGTTTTGGTCAAACGGTCAAAGGGCATTCGAGGGACCTCGATGGAAAAAGTAAGGGCAAAACTGAGCAAGCTCGAAAAGTAAGGGCAAAACCCGTGGGTAGGAACCAACTAGGGGTAAAAATGCAATTGTCCCATCGATCTACGATAATTTACCTCATGTTCGTTTGCCTATCTTGAGGCGCCGTACCCCGGAAGGGATTGACAACCCCTTTAACATGTCGGATTGCGTGGTGTTGTTGTTTGTGTGCAGGTGTTGTTTACGTTGTGTTGCTTGGTTCTCCTACTGGCTCAATGACCTTGGTTTCATCACTGAGGGAAATACTTACCGACGCTGTGCTACATCATGCCTTCCTCTTGGGAGAAATACCGAAGTAGTAGCAGCAACCATCAGTAAGCAATGGATCAATGATGGATAATTATGTCGGATGGCATTCATCATGCAACAGTTATAACATAGGGTGACACAGAACTAGCTCCAATTCATCAATATAATGTAGGCATGTGTTCCAAATATAATCATACATGCTTATGGAAAAGAACTTGCATGACATCTTTTGTCCTACCCTCACGTGGCAGTAGGGTCCTAATGGAAACTAAGGGATATTAAGGCCTCCTTTTAATAGAGAATCGGACCAAAGCATTAGCGCTTAGTGAATACACGTACTCCTCAAACTACGGTCATCATCGGGAAGTGTCCCGACAATTGTCACTCCAGGGTTGCCAGATCATAACACGTAGTAGGTGACTATAACTTGCAACATAGGATCAAGAACACAAATATATTCATGAAAACATAATAGGTTCAGATCTAAAATCAATGCATTCGGGCCCTAGTGACAAGCATTAAGCATAGCAAAGTCATAGCAACATCAATCCTAGAACATAGTGGATACTTGGGATCAAACCCTAACAAAACTAACTCGATTACATGGTAAATCTCATCCAACCCATTACCGTCCAGCAAGCCTATGATGGGATTACTCACACACGGTGGTGAGCATCATGAAATTGGCGATGGAGGATGGTTGATGATGACGATGGCGACGATTTCCCCTCTCTGGAGCCCAAAACAGACTCCAGATCTGCCCTCACAAGGAAGAACAGGAGGTGGCGGCGGCTTCGTATCGTAAAACATGATGAATCCTTCTCTCTGATTTTTTTTCACACCGAACGTGAATATATGGAGTTGGAGTTGAGGTCGGTGGAGCTTCGTGGGACCCACAAGACAGGGGGCGCGCCCCCACCCTTGTGGACAGGGTGTGGTACCCCTTCGGTTGATTCTTCCGCCAATATTTTTTATTTATTCCAAAAATACTCTCCGTGTCATTCCGAGAACTTTTATTTCTGCACAAAAATAACACCATGGCAATTCTGCAGAAAATAGTGTTAGTCCGGGTTAGTTCCATTCAAATCATGTAAATTAGAGTCCAAAACAAGGGCACAAGAGTTTGGAAAAGTAGATGCGATGGAGATGTACCAACACCCCCAAGATTAACCCATTGCTTGTCCTCAAGCAATTCAGTTGACAAACTGAAAGTGATAAAAAAAACTTTTACAAACTCTGTTTGATCTTGTTGTTGCAAATATGTAAAGCCAGCATTGTGGATTTCTACAAAGATTATGAACTAACCATATTTACAATAACATTTAGGTCTCACATTTACTCATATCAATGGCATAATCAACTCGCGAGCAACAATAATAAATCTCGGATGACAACACTTTTTCAAAACAATCATGATATGATATAGCAAGATGGTATCTCGCTAGCCCTTTCTGAGACCACAAAACATAAATGCAAAGAACCCTTGAAGATCAAGGACTGACTAGACATTGTAATTCATGGCAAAATAGATCCAGTCACAATGATACTCAATATAAGTTAATAAAAGTGCATACAAACGACAGTGGTGCTCTCTAGCTGGTGCTTTTTATAATAGGATGATGACTCAGCAATAAAAGTAAATAGATAGGCCCTTCACAGAGGGAAGTAGGGATTTGCAGAGGTGCCAGAGCTCTAGTTTTTTATACCTGCTAATGGCCCAAGATAATTATAGGCCCACATTTTGGCCCATATGAGTAACGGCCCGACCTGAAGACCGACAACACTGAGATCCACTAAACCTTCCGGCCCAAATTACAGCATACTGGCCAAAGAATAAACCTAGACTATACAATAAAGAAAGTACGGCATACTACATGCACTGGGAATCAAAGTTTGCTACCGGTGATAATAAAGCGCAACGTGACCGCGGATTACATACACTGGGCATCAATATGGGATCATCTCGTTGTCCTCAATATGATTTGGCTCACTATCTTCCCTAAAGTTCTGCCTGGCATAAGAGATACGACTCTGAAAGAGAAATAAGGAGACACGTAACAGGTTTCACAATTATAAAAGCAAATAAATGGATCTATTCTGCATAGGTAATCATTAGACACTTAATCTCTATGTCTCTCTTAACATAGCAGATCATCATTAGACACTAAATCTTTCAATGGGAGCTTAAAAATGTTTGCATTAGATCCCTCTTAGACACTATATGTTCATCACCAGGAGCATGTAAAATGTTTGCATCAAATCCTTCATTAGCAGTATGTTGATTAGACACTTCAGGCTCAAAGAACAACATGAGCTTGTATGTTTGCATTGGAAACTTGATTAGATACATCAAGTTCAGCCAGTTCAGTGTTGATTGGGGAAGTTATAAAATAAGCAGAAATTGGTTTCATTTTCTCGTAGATAACCTACATACAAGCAGTTTTACAACACCATCAGGTATTACTATTGGCCAGAAAATGAATAGTTGAATTAGATATAATCAGGGATGTGATGTACTTGCTCGTTGCGGATGCTACTCTAACAAGCTGCGACTGTCCATTTGCGCAAGCTCGATGCCATGTTCGTGTTGCCGCCGCTGCCTCCCACGCAGGCTACACCCAGGGTTGGATCTTCATGTTCTTGTCCTTCCATCCGTTTGAAGCCCGGCGACCGACGTCCGACGAGGGAGCGAGGAAGTACTATGTCGGTCTGTCCAGCGGCGGCTAGGTTAGGAGCGAACCAGACTTGAGGCTGGAGCGAACGAATTAGGATTTTTCCTGTTGTCGATCAATATGGGAGGTGCTCGTTTGGGCCGCGATCCTGCTATAGGGCTTACCTTTGCACTTACGTTATTGGCCCATCCAAATTGAAACACTTTTCTTCATTTTTTACATTGCCTGCTCGTGCGCTGGGATGAACAAAACTAGACTGGGCCAACCTAGACGACTCAAACTAGGTAGACACTTTCCAACCACCTGAGGCGGCCGCCCATTCCAGCCCCTACGGTGGCGTCGCCCCCTTTTGCGTGTACGATTGGGGTAGTGAAAAATATTCCAGTGGCGCTTTTGATTTACCCACAGAAAGGTTGAATTGCTTGTTTCTATGAACTGAGTTCGCCAATAATGTGAAAGATGCTAGTCTTTTCATCCTATTATAGATTGCTTAGATCTCAATATGCCAAATGTAATCGTATGAAATATATAGTAAAAGCCAGTGTGATGTGTGTTGCTACAACTAGTCTGACAACCCGTCCTCATATAGAATATCAAGGACGCACCATCTTATCAGATTAACCATTCGACTTACCAATGCAATGTGGGGAAAAAGTAGTATTGGGACTGCGTATCCAAGCAATTGATGCCATGGACTCCTTCGTAGAACTTTCTAAGCAAAAAGGAAGTTGCAGTGTGCCTGTACAAAGAGATAGCATAAGTCCACTTACCTGCTTCTCAGAATTTTAGTTAGCCACTTATTGCAAAAATGTTTAATTATGTTGCTTGGCTTAATTTAGTTTGCTACTGATTACATAATGCCATAGCTTGTTAATCCTATTATAGACTGTGCCTATCTCTGTGTTTGATACTTACTGTTAAGAATTACCTGTTTGCCTGAACTTAAATAGCTACTTAAGCACGCAGATAGCTGGTCATATGTACTTCTAGGGTGCAGCAAAATTCACGTGTAATTTACGTTCTGATACCCCGTTCGTTAAAATGGTTTGCTGTTATCACTTGTAGCACTAGTAATGTTTGCATGTTCATAGATAGACAACTGTCAGGTTTATATGAGGGACATCGTCTTTTTAACTTAATATATATATATGTGTGTGTGTGTGTGTGTGTGTGTGTGTGTGTGTGTGTGTGTGTGTGTGTGTGTGTGTGTGTGTGGAATCATTTTGCTTACATCAAAGAAATTTACAGATGTCTGTGTTGCGGGTAAACGGTACCAACTTGTTACTTTAATATATTGCCAAGAACTTGTTAGTTTTACTAGTTCATTTGTAATTAAATACGTTGCCAAAACTGGTTAGTTTTACTAGTTTGATGTTAGTTTCTTCTGGCTCTTGCAACACTTTATTTACGATGATTGCTAACATTCAAATTTGCAAGATCCAACTAAAACTCCGTTGGCACAACAGGTATGTTTTCAGAAACTTCCTTGTTTACCTGGTTTGCTGTTGTAACTTGTTGTTGTAATCATCTCACCAACTTCAAGTTTTCAGGATCCAATTGGAAGTCCAATTGCATAGCAGGTACATTTTCAAAAATATATTTGTGTAACTGGTTTGCTGCTGTAACTTGTTGCTATAATCAAGTTACTGACTACTCAACTTTTCAGGATCCAAAAGAAACTCCAATGCCACAACAGGTTCCTTTTGCAAAACTTGTTTGTTTAACTGCTTTGCTGCTGCAACCGGTTGCTCTAATCACGTTGCTGACTACTCAACTTTTCAGGATCCAAGAGAAACTCCAATGTCACAACAGGTACCTTTTGCAAAACTTGTTTGTTTAACTGCTTTGCTGCTGCAACCGGTTACAATGATGTTAATAACTACTTTTTAGCATCCAATTGAAACTCTTTAATTCCTTGTTTGTTTAACTGGTTTGCTGTTCTAACTCCCAGTTGAGATGTTTTGCTAACTTCACTTTTTCGGAATCCAATCGGAACTTTAATGGAAAAACAAGTTAGCCCAAGATCAAAGAGCGAGGTCCCCATGGACGTTGTATCATCCCACAGCAGTGGCACCGGCCCAATCATGCATCATGAATTACCAACTGCTGATGCTCTAGAGGCTAAACTATTGGTAGAAATATATTCTGCTTCTGCACTTAGAGATGAAGTTGACATGTTGAGGAAGCAAACAACACAATCACAAGCAGTGCTCAAGACAACCATTAAATATTTGGTGGATTTCAAGATGAAGCAAGCTGAGACTGACCGTATTGTTAAGGTCCTGAAGGAAAAAATGAAATTAAATTCCCACTTGGTAAATCATAGGTGAAATGTTTTTTCCATCGATGAATAACCTTTGTGTTGTTTGTTCATGTAATCGATCAAACCATTTGTTTTAGAGATCATGTAATAATTGTTTTTAGTTTTATGGTTCGTAATTTTTTTAGCACAAGTCTGTATTAATTGATAAGACTCTAAGACATTTCATTTTGATTGCTGTGCCAGACCTACAAAGATGCCAATCTGGCTGAACGTGCATTCAGCAATAATAGTAGTATAGATGGACCTTAACTGGCACGCATCTGAAAGGGCCAAGATGTTGTACTAGCTTCGCTAAAAAAATGATGCTCTTCTAGCAAAAATAGTACAGTAGCCTAGCTTATGTATGTTAGTTGATATTATTGATCCATATACTCTATAAGTGTTTATATGTCTATTAGTTTTGTACATTATTGGTTGATTGACTCGGTATTTTGAATCTTGAGACATCGCTTGTGTACATATCTAAATGGGAGTACAGATTATGCTGCGTGTGACACTTGAGTTGGACATAAAGTGGTTTCAAATATTCGAATTCGCCTTAAACTGGATTCTAGCTTCTGAATTCGAGTATCAGCATTTGTAAATCATATTCATATATGACAGTGGAATACATATTAGTCGTGCTTTTGAAGATATATAAAAACACATAGAATGATTTATAAAGATTTGTATAAGAATACAAAATGGATTCGAATTTAGTTGTCCCAAAATTCGAAAGAAGCGGCAAAATGTCCACTCCCATGTCGGCTGCCCGAAGCCAGTGTTTGGGAGATGGAAATTACTGTCTACCCCTTACGCGGACAATCCATCGGCCTGATTTCCACTGCTCTCAATAGGGGTAGGTTAGTAACTTCAATTAGACGTGACACGACCGCCTCTGAGCCCATTCAGACACGCTGGGCGCCAAACGTGGGTAGCAAAACACATTTGATTCAAGCTCGTCCGAAAGACCTATGTCTCTCCCTCCATTTCCCATTCATACATGGTGGGCGGCAAAACAAACTCGACTCGGCCGAAATTGATGTAGGCAAATATTTTCAATAGGGGCAGGTTTGTAACTTCACTCAGACGTGACACAACCGCACTACCTGTCAGCCTTGTTCATACACCGCGCGCGCCAACCGTGGGCGCCAAAACACCCTCTCCTAGCCCGAAACGCTCTGGGCAAATATTGGGGAGATGCGAGATTACCGTCCTATCCCCAACCAACGAGACGTCCAAATTTTAAACGAGGGCTAAGTTCGTAACTTTCCCATATTTCAGACAGGCGCATCCCAAAAACATGGTTCCCCGTACCTCTCCCTGCATTTTCCCATTCATACACCGTCCGCGCTAGAACACCATCCCCATACCAGCCTCCTCCATCTGCCACCCCATCCATCGCAACCGTCCTCCACCCCATCCATCGTTGCCATCCTCCACCATGCCAGAGCACCTACCAAGACCTCATCGTCCACTGCTAGAGATGGACGTTTCTCATCCACGGCGACGGACCAGGAGCCCTGCATCACGTCCTCTCGCTTCATCTGCGTCGTCGTCCTCCTTGTCGGGGCCGCTCCCACGACCTTCTCGTCCACCGCAACGAGACTTATCCCCCAATGCACCCCATCTACCGTTGCATATCTACTTCAACGCCACCGACAGCCATCGCACCCCCAAGAGAGGTGGTAGTTCATATCTGCTCAACTTTTTGATCTCAACCAGAAAATAGATCGTAACTTGGTTACTGTACTTTCTTTTCAACTCTTAGAATTTAGTTGCTAAATAGCATTTCTGCGGTTTACAGCTTCAAATCTGCCATGGCACGGTCATAATAGGGTTTAATTGACCATGCTTAGGGTTTCCCCCCTTTTATGATCACTATACGATCATCATACGTGCTTCGTGTCATAATAGCACTGCTCCACCCATCAAGCTAAACAAGCTTAGTTGTTCAAATACGAATCTGATATTATTAAAACAGAGTTGTTTAATTGGCCAGCTAAATGTTCCTAATTTAGTTTTGAAAATGCATGTACGCCACTCGAGTGTGGATATACAGGGTGCTCACGGTGGGTCGCGGCCCACCCTGGGATTTTGGGTCAGCCCAAGTCCGATTCCCCTCTGTTCTACTGCACTTCCGATCTCTACTCGCCCCTAGCCGCCTGCCTCACCGGCAACTTGCCGCCCCGACGGCATGCCTCTAGGAGGAGAAGCTGGACTAACAGGAGGTCAGGAGCCGCTCGCCCAACAGCGTCACCGTTGCCCGGGCGGGCCGTGATACGTCTCCAACGTATCTATAATTTTTTATTGTTCCATGTTGTTATATTATCATTCTTGGATGCTTTATAATCATTTTATATCATTTTTTGGTACTAACCTATTGACATAGTGCCCAGTGCCAGTTGTTGTTTTCTGCATGTTTTTTGAATCGTAGGAAATCAATACCAAACGGAGTACAAACACAACAGAACTTTTTGTGGATTATTTTGGACCAGAAGACATCCAGTGGGCCAAAGAAGTACCGAAGAGGGAGCCCGAGGTGAGCACAAGACACCAGGGTGCGCCTGGAGGCCCATCCGTGCCCTGGTGGGTTGTGCCCACCTCGGTGACCTTCCGTACCGCTTGTTCACTCTATAAATACCCCAATATTCTAGAAACCCTAGGGGAGTCGACGAAAATCAATTCCAGCTGCCGCAAGTTCCAGAACCACCAGATCCAATCTAGACACCATCACGGAGGGGTTCATCATGTCCATTGGTGCCTCTTTGATGATGCGTGAATAGTTCATTGTAGACCTATAGGTCCATAGTTAGTAGCTAGATGGCCTCGTCTCTCTCTTTTGATTCTCAATACAATGGTCTCTTGGAGATCCATATGACGTAACTCGTTTTGCGGTGTGTTTGTTGGGATCCGGTGAACTTTGAGTTATGATCAGATCTATCTTTTTATCTGTGAAAGTTATTTGAGTCTTCTTTGATCTCTTATATGCATGATTGCTTATAGCCTCGTATTTTTTCTCCGATATTTGGGTTTTGTTTGGCCAACTTGATCTATTTATCTTGCAATGGGAAGAGGTGCTTTGTGATGGGTTCGATCTTACGGTGCTTGATCCCAGTGATAGAAGGGGAACTGACACGTATGTATCGTTGCTATTAAGGATAACAATATGGGGTCTATTTCTACATAAGTAGATATTTTCTACATCATGTCATCGTTCTTATTGCATTACTCAGTTTCTCCATGAACTTAATACACTAGATGCATGCTGGATGGCGGTCGATGTGTGGAGTAATAGTAGTAGATGCAGGCAGGAGTCGGACTACTAATCTTGGACGTGATGCCTATATAATGATCATTTCTTGGATATCGTCATGATTATTTGAGGTTTTATCATTACCCAATAGTAATTCGTTTACCCACCGTTTGCTATTTTTCTTGAGAGAAGCCACTAGTGAAATCTACGGGCCCCGGGTCTCTTCTTTATTATATTTGCCTTTGCGATCTATTTTTACTTGCTTTTATTTTCAGATCTATTAATCCAAAAATACAAAAATACCTTGCTGCACTTTATTTTATTTGTGATCTATTTATCCCATTTGTCATATTTTTATCCCGTCCTTTTGCCAATTTCTGGCACCGTTGCCCGAAAGGGATTGACAACCCCTTTAATACGTCGGGTTGCGAGTATTTGTTATTTGTGTGCGGGTGCTGTTCACGTAGTGTTGCATGGTTCTCCTACTGGTTTGATAACCTTGGTCTCATCACTAAGGGAAATACCTACCGTTGTTGTGCTGCATCATCCCTTCCTCTTTGGGGAAATACCGACGTAGATCAAGCAAACTTCAAAAGGAATTTCTAGCGCCGTTGCCGGGGAGACATCATCAACATCTACCAGGTTCCTAATCACAAATCTCATATCCTTGCAATTTACATTATCTGCCATTTTCCTCTCACTTTCCTCTCCCCCACTTCACAAAAAATTGTCGTTTTATTCGCCCTCTTTTTCGTTCGCCGTCTCATCAGATCTATCCTTTGTTTGCAATCATGAGTGATTTCGGTATGGCAGAAACAGATGATGGCCTAACTCCTAAAATTGGATGATCTGGCAATCTGGATGCTAAAACTATTGTTTTGGGGCAAGGGAATGTTATAGGAAAAGAGCGTATCCAAGAATTTTTCAATTGTGCTGGAAATTTAAGTCTTGATGATGTTACTTAAGAGGACTAAATCTTATGCGGAAGCTATTTCAGTACTAGTTCTTAAGCTTGAAAATAAATTTATCTATACTCATCCTACCTTGCAAATATTGTTTTTTGAGCTACCCGTTATAAAGAACCCCAAGGCTAAAAAGTTGTCCACTCTTGTTCTTATGAATGTGTTTGACTACATGATACGGGAAGCTAGGGAAATCTTTGATTTTTATGGTATGAATCGTGAAAAACTGGTGATAGATGAAATTCTTTATAATAGTGATTATGCATTAAGACATTTGCTTGGGGATAATCAATTTTTTGATGACAATCTTAAAAAGGAAGTCCCTATTCTAGATATAATCCAACAAGTTTTTAATAATGTTAATCAACATTATTCTTGGATTGTTGCCGGAAATCAAAGAGGTTATGATGATAAGCAACTTGATAGTGCTAAGGTTTCCATGGATAATATATTTGTTTTTACAAAACCTCATGACAAAAATACCTCTAAGGAAATTAAGGAGAAGGATAACAAAACATAGATCCGTGCTTTATGCCTAGCTAGGGGCGTAAAACTATGGCGCTTGTTGGGAGGCAACCCAATGAATAAAATTTATTTTTGCCTTTTGCTTTCTGTTCTTGAGTGTTTGCATAATTATGCTACTATTATGATTGTGTTTTTGTGTTTTAGTTAGTGTTTGTGCCAAGCAAATCCTTTAGGATCATATTGGGTGATAGTTGATATGATCTTGCTGAAAATAGAAACTTCTGCCCTCACCAAAATAATTCTCATTTTTAACAGGAGCGTGATAAGATACCCAGTCTTTTTGCAGAAGATTTTTATACAAATTGCTCACGTGGGTCTAATTTTTCAGAATTCTGGGAGTTACAGAAGTTTTCTAAATATCCAGATTTCTACAGATTGTTCTGTTTTTGATAGATTCTGTTTTCTTTGCGTTGTGTGCTTGTTTTGATGATTCTATGGTTTCCTTTGATGAGTTTTTGCCATAGAAAAGTTGGATTACAGTATATATAATGCAAGAACAAAATATTAATGGGTTTGCAACAGTACTTATAGTAGTGATTTGCTTTCTTATACTAACGGGTCTCACGAAGGGTTTGTTGAGTTTTGTGTGATTTAAGTTTTCAAGTTTTGGGTGATGTTACGGTGGATGAATGAATAAGGAGAAAGAAGAGCCTGAGCTTGGGGATGCCCATGGCATCCCAATCTATTATCCAAAGAGAAGCAAGCAACTAAGCTTCGGGATTTCCGAGTGGCATCCCCTCTTCCTTCTAACGACCATCGATATTTTACTCGGAACTATATTTTTGTTCCCCACATACTATGAGTTTTGCTTGGAGTGTCTTGTATGATATGAGTCTTTGCTTGTTTTGCTTTTTGTTTTAAGTCATGAATCCTTGCTGGACACACCTATTTGAGAGAGCCAAAATTATGCCATGACTTGTTAGAATTGCTCTCTATGCTTCACTTAAATCTTTATGAGCTATGTAATTGCTCTAGCGCTTCACTTATATCTTTTTGAGCGCGGTGTGCTTTATTATTTTTCAAGAAATGCTCTCATGCTTCACTTAGATTTATTTGAGAGTTAGTGCATTTTTTTAAGAAATTCTCTCTTACTTCGCTTAAATTAATTTGAGAGAAAGAAATATTATACTCATGATCTTCACTTATATTTGTTTGAGCTTATCAAAAGCAACACACGAAAATTAGTCCCAAAGTGATAGATATCCAAGAAGGATATAATAAAAATTTTGATGAAGATCATTGGACAAAATAAACTTGATTCCTTGTAATAGTTTTGAGATATGATGATGTGATATGTGAGTCATGTTGATGAGTAATTATTCTTTAGTAAGAATATTGGTGTTAAGGTTTGTGATTCCCTATGCAAGCACGAAAGTCAATAGTTATGCAATGAATTTATATCCTACTTGTGGTGCATTATTTGGTGTTACTTATGCTTAATGCTCGCTTATGAGATTTTTCGTTTCTTGGTTGGTCGCTTCTCAATCTTTTGCTAGCCTTCATTTTGCACTAAGTATGATCACTACTTGTGCATCCAAAATCTTTTAAACCTGTTTTCCACATGAGTCCACTATACCTACCTATATGTGGTATTCTTTTTCCGTTCTAAGCAAATTTGTATGTGCCATCTCTAATTTTCAAAATAAATTTCTCTTTTGTGTGCTCGTACCACTCATGAAACGGTAGGGGGTGGCTAATATATTTCCATGCTAGATATGTTATTCTGAAGATGAGTGTTTATTCACTTGTCATTGCACCAGAGTAAGGAAAAGGTATTAGGGATGCCCAGTCCCTAAATGAAAAATGAATTTACTTTATGTTGTCAAATAATAAATTCCTTAGAAAGTGTTGGTATGGAAGGCACCCGTGGATACGGCTAGCCATGGGCAGTGAAAGTATGGTTGAAAAAGGAATAAACTTCAACTTCTGTTTGGGAACCGCCTATGATATATCTAGCATGGAAAGTATTGGGAACTACTCAATCATTCTCGTTGACAGGAAAAGCATGCCTCCCAGAATGTTTTATCTCTATATTTTTTGCTTTGAGCTCTGGCAACTCTACAAATCTCTACTTCCCTCCACGAAGGGCCTTTATTTTACTTTATGCAATTTTGTTTGATTCTCCATCTTCTCTTATAAAGCACCAACTAAGAGGCACTATGATCATACTTGAGCATTGGGTGTAGCTAATATGCGAAATGGTTTCATGAATGGATCGATGATAAGCATAATGGGCTAGGGATAACTTATTTTAGCGTTGATATTTGGAAAGACATGGTTGCTTGTTGATATGCTTGAGTATTTAAATTCTCATGTCAAAACTAGACTACTGCTTTGAACCATATAAAAGTCCAAATGTCCATGCTACAAAGAAAAGAAAATGTGATGAACATGTTAGGTAGCATTCCACATCAAAAATTCTGTTTTTATCATTTACCTACTCGAGGACGACCAGGAATTAAGCTTGAGGATGCTCATACATCTCCAACGTATCTATAATTTTTTATTGTTCCATGTTGTTATATTATCATTCTTGGATGTTTTACAATCATTTTATATCATTTTTTGGTACTAACCTATTGACATAGTGCCCAGTGCCAGTTGCTGTTTTCTGCATGTTTTTTGCATCGCAGGAAATCAATACCAAACGGAGTCCAAATGCAGCGAAACTTTTTGTGGACTTTTTTGGATCAAAAGACATCCACTGGGCCAAATAAGTACCGAAGAGGGGGCCCAAGGTGAGCACAAGACACCAGGGTGCACCTGGAGGCCCAGGCGCGCCCTGGTGGGTTGTGCCCACCTCGGTGGCCTTCCGCACCGCCTCTTTGCTCTATAAATACCCCCAATATTCCAGAAACCCTAGGGGAGTCGACGAAAATCAATTCCAGCCGCCGCAAGTTCCAGAACCACCAGATCCAATCTAGACACCATCACGGAGGGGTTCATCTTGTCCATTGGTGCCTCTCTGATGATGCGTGAGTAGTTCATTGTAGACCTACGGGTCCATAGTTAGTAGCTAGATGGTTTCCTCTCTCTCTTTTGATTCTCAATACAATGGTCTCTTGTTGATCCATATGATGTAACTCCTTATGAGGTGTGTTTGTTGGGATCCGATGAACTTTCAGTTTATGATCAGATCTATCTTTTTATCCATGAAAGTTATTTGAGTATTCTTTGATCTCTTATATGCATGATTACTTATAGCCTCATATTTCTTCTCCGATATTTGATTTTTGTTTGGTCAACTTGATCTATTTATCTTGCAATGGGAAGAGGTGCTTTGTGATGGGTTCGATCTTACGGTGCTTGATCCCAATGACAGAAGGGGAACCGACACATGTGTATCGTTGCTATTAAGGATAACAAGATGGGGTCTATTTCTACATAAATAGATCTTGTCTACATCATGTCATCGTTCTTATTGCATTAATCAGTTTCTCCATGAACATAATACACTAGATGCATGCTGGATAGCGGTTGATGTGTGGAGTAATAGTAGATGCAGGCAGGAGTTGGTCTACTAATCTTGGACGTGATGCCTATATAATGATCATCGCTTGGATATCATCATGATTATTAGAAGTTTTATCAATTGCCCAACAGTAATTCGTTTACCCACCATTTGCTATTTTTCTCGAGAGAAGCCACTAGTGAAATCTACGGCCCCGGGTCTCTTCTTATTATATTTGCCTTTGCGATCTATTTTTACTTGCTTTTATTTTCAGATCTATTAATCCAAAATACAAAAATACCTTGTTGCACTTTATTTTATTTGAGATCTATTTATCCCATCTATCATATTTTATCCCGTCCTTTTGCCAATTTCTAGCACCGTTGCTCGAAAGGGATTGACGACCCCTTTAATACGTCGGGTTGCGAGTATTTGTTATTTGTGTGCAGGTGTCGTTCATGTAGTGCTCCGTGGTTCTCCTACTGGTTCGATAACCTTGGTCTCATCACTGAGGGAAATACCTACCGTTGTCGTGCTGCATCATCCCTTCCTCTTTGGGGAAATACCAATGTAGTTCAAGCAAACATCACGCCGTCGTGCCTACCTTCCCAGTCCATTCAGGGCTCATGCGTGCAGCAGCCACTAAGCCAACCCGATTTATCCTGAGATACATCCTCAACACTCAACAGCCACTCCTCATCACCCAGTTTCTAATTGATTCATTACTCATTAGGCAGGTCATTAGAGTTTGTTGTGTACTGAGTGCTACCTACATTTAATGGTTCAGATGTATTTCGCTAATCTTTAGTACCTGTAAAGTTCATAGGGTTTCAAAATTCCGGCCCTAGGAATAGATACTAGTCATTTTGGATTGTTGGTCATAGTGACATTGACCCAGATTACTACCGCGGGCCAGGTTTGTTGACAATTTTACTTGTCTTTCTTACTCATTCGATATGATATCCAATTATTTACATCGATTAGTTGCAAACAATAAGTGTTAGACCAACTTCTTGATTCAGATTTTGGACGGTCTCTTACTGCAGTTACAATTCTGCATACTTGTCCTAGTAAGCTCACAAGTAATGATTGATTCACTACCTCTATGCTTGCCTTGTCATATCTGTTGTCAATATTCTTTGAGGGTGGACCATCCTATTTTAAAATATTGGAACCGCAGACATGAGTGAATAGTATTTCTCTGTGTGATCTCTTCCATCATGTGTGGGCAACAAACACTGCATTGTATAGAAAGAAAGTGTCATACCCACCTTTTACATAGACTACAATCTTTTACATGGAATACAATCTGCCTACTTGCTTTGTGTCGCACTACCAGCAGTCCACCCTTGAAGCTAAACATTATGCCACTCATAATTCCTTAGTTTATTTGTTCAAATATGAATTTGATATGATTCTAATGTTCCTACTTCGGTCTTGAAATGTGTGTTTGCCTGTCATAGAGACCTAAGAGGTTTGTATTTCTGTGTGTGGTCTGGTCAGCATGGTTGGGGGTTGAAATCTGTATACGCAGGGGTTTATAGGGAGACACAGTTCAAGTTGAATTTGCAATGCATTCCATAGATAATCTGACTACTTTTTATGTTTTCATGAATCTCAGATACTGAACAGCATCATAATGATTATGAGCTTGCGCGCATGAAAAGAATAAAGCAGAACAATGCCATTGCTGTCAAACATGGCATTAAGGGACTGAAATCAAGTCTGGATGCAATTCAATGCAAACGCTCTCCACCTACAGATTCATGCTCAGAATTTGATCCTAACAGTGATTCTGAGATAGAGGTAGACCTAAGTCAATATAGCTCCCTAGTGGAGGAGTCAGATGCAATTGCCCTGTTTTTTCACCCATAAAGGTGCTTGCTCTAACTTTCCAAGGTTATATTGGTCGCACATATCTTGAAACTAATGCTTTGCATTACTTCTACTTTGTTGCACTGCCATTAGCTTAGTTTACACATTGTGTATGTGAATACGCCCTGCCTATCCATTTTCAGTACATATTCCATCTGTCATCATACCATATTTATCCATTCAAATGTTGTTCTTATGTATCAGACATTCAGAAGGAAGAGGGCGATTTCTAATCGCGGAGGAGCACAAATAAAGTATTTGGAAAAGGTAGTGACACTTGATAAATCAAATAGCCCATTAGGTGTAGTTGCAATATAACCAGACCCAGAAAACACGACCACAACTCTAGCAGACTCTACCCTACTATACTGGCCATCTCTGATGCCCCAACTCAGCAGACCCCAACTGCGGCAAACAGTATGATGATGCTAGTTGATATAGCACCAGCTCTACAACACAAAACCCCCATTCCAGCAAAGAGTACACCTAATCCAGTTGCCAAATCCCTTTTCGAATGAGAGAGAGAGAGCCCCAATTAAAACAAATAGGACTCCTGTTCCACTTCTTCCCAGTTTAGAAGACAAAGCTTATATTGTTGTGAGGAACTTTGTGCGCATCTTTCCTACATGGAAAGATTATACCATAGACAAAGAACAATTTCCAATATTCCTCCGCAACTTACACGTAAGTAATGTATTAATTTTATTCATGGTAATTACTGCATATGTTTCTACTGACAAAAGACACAATATTTCATTATTTTAAATATGCGAGGACCAAAATGGATAGTCAAGACGAGCAAGGGTTGGTTGATGAAGTATCGTTGCTACCTTAGGTAAGCGCACTTCGATGGCAAGCCTCTAAACGAATTTCTGTAAAGTCTCCGATGCTACATTTATCAGACAGTGACTGGAATAATCTTGTTACACATTGGTCTTGTCTGTAGCGTAAGGTGCTATCTATGATATCACATCATAATTTGAACTACATTTCTGCATATGCCTTAACGTCTCACTTGTACGAAAATTGTTTGTAGAAGAACAATCATTCTCAAGGGACCACAGAATCTCGCAACTATACTGCACACTGCATTGCTCTTGTCAGTACCTCTTGCCCTGTATGACCATACTTACTTTCATAACTGGTTGATTATGTAGCATCACTGCACATGTTAGCCTCATTATCCTCCATTTGGTGGACATTATAAGATTTGTATCGACTCTTACATAGATTTAGAATCAACCCAAAGGTTTTGAAGAGGTTTAGCTCTACAGTCCTCTTGTAAGGACTAAACGCCGTCTATCACTGTACTTACATTAACAGCTACTCCCTCCGTCCCATAATATAAGAGCATTTTGTACAGTACACCAGTTTTCAAAACACTCTTATATTATGAGAAGAGGGATTGGTTCATTGTGTAGCATTCTGCATCTTATCTCCCATGCCCAGCATTTACTAAAAGATGACAAATCTATATTTAATCTTACCAAAAAGTTGAATACACAGACAATGCCAGTGCAGAAGTGTAGCCCATTGCTCTTGTCAGTACATTTTGTCATATAACGCTTGTACTTCGAGGGGTTGGTAGTTGATTATGTAGCATCAATCTGCATCTTATCTTCATTATCCTCTATCCCTTCCAGTATTATCATATCTATAATTACTCTCTACAAAATGTAGAGTACAGGCAATGCTTATGAAGACGATTATGTGCTGAAATTTTTGAGTTATCCTTCCCTTGACACGGAGAAGTGCATTACAATGTCGATGTTAACTGTTAATATAAGTCAGTACTTCTAAAGCCTTTATCCTCAACTGTTGTTTATTTTGCTCATACTCCCTTCGTCAAGTGCTCTTTAGTTTGTTTTTTCTATCAAAATGCATGTTCGCATAAAACTGTAAGTTCCAAGTTTTGCTTGTAAAACCAAATTACTTATTCGTACCATGCACATTACTCAATACTGCCTATATGTATGCTTGTTTTTGTGGATCTATAATTCAGTGTGTGGTGAAGCAGCCCACATTTGCACCTTGTCATCTCCTATTTTATCTTACTGATGTGGCTGATGATATGAACATGCCATGCACATTAACAAAAATAGATACAATGATTGTCTTTACCCTTCATCTATGCTTGTTTTGTTGACATGGTAATCCAGTAGTGTGGTGAAGCTCCTCGCTGAATAATGCCAAATTATGATATTGATATTTTGAACTTACTCTTTATTTTCTAATTTGACTTTGGTTGGAATTGACAGCACAGTTACCATCTTTGTTTATACACGTGCAAAACCTGTCATCTCTCTGTTTGTTTCAGGGTGATATGCATGATGGCATGCACAAGTTTGTTGAAGGCTGTGAGACAAACCCAACATGTATTGCAGCAAAGAAGGCAAAACATCTTGAAGATAGCAAGACAACCCCAAAGTCTTGTCTTGATGCAGTGTTCAAGTTACTTGAGACTAGCAGTTAGACAAGCTCACAGAATTCGCTATCTGAAAAAGTTCGACTTCTTCAGTCCCAAGTTCTAGTAGAAAGGCATTTTGCAAGTCAACTTCGACTTCAAGTCCTATCTCTAAGAAAGATTGCGGAGAACACCAATGAGAACCTCATTGCTAAATAGCTACACCTGGAAGCTATGACCGACATGGTAGGCCGGTCTTGCAGCCTTGCTCAGTAGCTTGCGCAGCAGTTCCTGCGCAAGGCTAACCTTTCTTAAACTGTCTTGGAAGTCGTCTTGGTTCAGTATTATTTTGTTTACGCTGCAATGGCGCCCAGTTTTTGTAATCTGCTTCTTCGTTGCGCTTTATGATCACTGGTGGCGAACTTCGATGCCCAGTGGATGTAATATACCATAAATCCTTTATTGTATAGTGTAGGTTTACTCTAAGTTACTATGCAGTAATTTCTTTATTGTATAGAGTAGGTTTGTTCTTAATTCCTACTAGTTACCGTATATGCCATCATTTGCTATCTGAAAAAAATGGCGAAAATCTGATGTAGTCGACCGGGCCGAAACATTCGCCTCTAACGGGCCAGCATTTTAGCGGGCCACAATTCGGCCAGCGTGCAACTTTCTTTTGCCTGAAAGGCTATTGGGGCCTTCATACTTTGCGCCAAGCCCACAACTTACACGGGCCTATATTCAGCCCAAAGTTTAGTTGGGTCTTTAGTGGACCCAGCGCTTAGTTGGGCCCATGTAGCTTCGGGCTGTTAACAGGCTGAATATTCTGCTGGCCTGTTATGGCCCAGAAGAAACCGTGGGCCTTTAGCAGGTCGAAATGTATGTTGGGCCTCAATTTTCACTAGTCGTCGACGGGCCTTCAGCAGGCTGAAATGTAGATTGGGCCATTATTGGCCCAGTAATATGACGGGCCATTACCAGGCTGAAACATATCTCGGGCCTAAGTTGGCCCACTGATATCATGGGCCTTTAAGAGGCCGAAAGCTTAATAGACGCATCAACGGGCCAAATTATATGTCAGGCCTTTAACAGGCCCAAAGTCACGTTGGGCTGAACTGTTGCCACCTTGATCACGGACCGTTAGAGGGCCGGATGTCGCGTCGGACCATATATGGCCCATGGGCAGCACAGGCCATTCCCAGGCCGAAAGACAAACTGGGCTGAAATGGGCCCATGTCTACATCGGGCCTCTAACATGCCGAAATGTCACTAGGCCGTAATTGGGCCAAAATATTCGGCAACCAATTAACGGGCCATATCTGGCTTTGGGCCGTAAGTGGGCCATGTTTAAACAGGCTGTTAGTGGGTTGGCCCGCTAGTACCTGAGTAAATACTACGGGCCTTTGACTGGGCCAACCTTTTTAACCTATATGGGCCTCTGTTGGGCCCTGCCACATGTCGACATATCATAGGCATGTTGAGGGAGTCTTGGATTAGGGGGTCCTTGGGTGTCCGGGCTCTGTGATATGGGCCGGACTGATGGGCCGTGAAGATACAAGGTAGAAGGCCTTCCCCTGTGTCTGGATGAGACTCTCCTATGCGTGGATGGCAAGATTGGCATCCGGATATGTAATTTCCTTCTTCTTCAAGACGACTCTGTACAACCCTAGCCCCTCCGGTGTCTATATAAACCGGAGGGTTTAGTCTATACAGGCTATCAAAATTCATATAGGCTAGAACTCTAGGGTTTAGCCATTACGATCTCGAGGTAGATCAACTCTTGTAACCTCTGTTCTCATCAAAGTCAATCAAGCAGGAAGTAGGGCTTTACCTCCATTAAGAGGGCCCGAACCTGGGTAAACATCATGTCCCCTTTGTCTCCTGTTACCTTCAATCCTTAGACGTACAGTTCGGGACCCCCTACCCGAGATCGGCCAGTTTTGACACCGACATTGGTGCTTTCATTGAGAGTCCCACTGTGTCGTCGCCAGAAGGTTCGATGGCTCGTTCGATCATCAACAATGATGTTGTTTCCGGGGAAACTTTCCTCCCTGGTCAATTTTTCGTGTTTGGCAGCTTCGCTCTGCGTGCCGATTCAATTGGCCACCTTGAACAGATCGATAGCTACGCCCTTGGTCATCAGATCAGGTTTGGAAGCCTGAATTACGTTGCTGATGTCCGAGGAGACTTGATCTTCGAAGGGTTCACATCCTCGACAACTATTCCTCATCTCCAAGAAGGAAACCCATCGGATCCATCATCAGGCACCACTCAAAAACTAACTATCATCCTTGCCCTGGCCGTAGATCCAGAGCAGACCACCTCATCCGAAGATGGGAGTTTGAAACCCACTAGACTCTCTCCTGCTATGGAACACCCTGTCGGAGACCCAGAGGTGGCTACATTGTCAGCAAGCCTGGAATCAAGTAGGACTCTCCCTGTCATCGGAGAGCCGAACTCACCTCTGGAAGCTAGCTCCGAACTCTCAAAGTTTGCGCCCATTGAGCTCAGTCAGGTGTCATGTACCATGCCTAGCTCCGAAGGACCTCGGTTCCCCATCCGGCTTTCGCTCCTAAACGAGGCCTTGCACTTAATGAGATCTCTCGCCATCACGGAGGTATCACCTCTGAATTACGCCCAACCAGTACTAGGGGCTGAGTGCGGGCAATATTGCGTCCCACCCACCACCCACTTGGTAGCCACTGCCGAAGACTTAACCGACATGCTCGACTAAGCCTCTGAAGACATCGACGGTATGGACGACGATGCCGGAGCTGAACCAGGCGAAAACCCGCCTATCACCGGGCGCTGGACCGCCACTTCTACATATAATGTGTACATGGTGGATACACTCAAAGAGGACGATGATGGCAATCAGTATCCAATCGAGGACAAGCCCGTCGAGGTACCACCAAAGCGTCGACGTCAGCGGCGCCGTTCACGATCGCGGCGGGAAAAAGAAAGTAATATTGGCACCGGAGACAATGACAGTTCGGAGAATGCCGAAGACTCTGACCACCCCATCGAGCCTGCCATAGAACAGGATGATTGGGAAGACGGACAAGTCAATCCATACGAACTTGCCGAGAATGAGGATTCAGAGGATAGTAACTATCTACCAGCCTCCAAGGAGGAAGTCAGCCTTGGCAACGAAGATTTCATCATGCTAGAGGAACCCCTCGATCAAGAACGCTTTAAGCGACAGCTAATCGCCACTGCGAGGAGCCTAAAAAAGAAACAACAGTAGGTTCAAGCTGAACATGATACGCTCAATGACAGATAGACCCAGGTCCTAGCTGTCGAAGAATACGGCCTCGAGCGCCCAACAAAGAGCTATCCGAAGCATCGGCTACTGCCACAATTCGATGACGAGGCCCTTGAGCCAATTCCATAAAGATATAATCACGCTAACGAACCAGACCGACCACCACGTGGACGAGACAGATCAGCTGCTTATGTCGAACACCAGCCCGCGCCACCTCGCCGTTGAGGCAAAGAGGTTGCGGCTCTAGGCTACACCTACGACCTACGTCAGGACCTGGACAATAGATCCGGCCAGACCAGATCAATATATGGATCAAGGGGACGCGCTTCAACGAGAGACGACGGCCATTAAACTTGGCATGATAAGCATAACCAAACTCGGGCTGAAAACCAAACACGGATGTCATCCGAACTCCGTCGTGACGTTGCCTGATACAGAGGCGCCGCACACCACTTGTGCTTTACAGATGAGGTAATGCAGCACCGGTTTCCAGAAGGGTTTAAACCTATAAACATTGAATCATACGATGGAACGACAAATCCGGTGGTATGGATTGAAGATTTTCTTCTCCATACTCACATGGCTCACGGCGACGATCTCCACGCCATTAAATACCTCCCCCTAAAGCTAAAGGGGCCAGCACGGCACTGGTTAAACAGCCTTCTAGAGAACTCCATTGGTAGCTAGGAAGATTTGAAGGATGCCTGTCGAGACAACTTCCAAGGTACCTATGTCCGGCCCCCGGGTGCTAATGACCTTAGTCATATAGTCCAGCTACCCGGAGAGTCAGCCCGCAAACTCTGAACTAGGTTCTTAATTAAAAAGAACCAAATCGTCGACTGTCCGGACGCTGAAGCCCTCGCGGCTGAGGGAGTCCTGGACTAAGGGGTCCTCGGGCGTCCGGCATGTTATCCATGGGCCGGACTGATGGGCTATGAAGACACAAAGACCGAAGACTATACCCGTGTCCGGATTGGACTCTATTTGGTGTGGAAGGCAAGCTAGGCGACCGACTATGAAACTTCCCTCCTATGTAACCGACCTATGTAACCCTAGATCTCTCCGGTGTCTATATAAACCGGAGAGCATAGTCCGGATAGGACAGATTCATTACCATATACTCATAGGCTAGACTTCTAGGGTTTAGCCGTTACTATCTCGTGGTAGATCAACTCTTGTAATACTCATATTCATCAAGATCAATCAAGCAGGAAGTAGGGTATTACCTCCATAGAGATGGCCCGAACCAGGGTAAACATTGTGTCCCCCGTCTCCTGTTACCATCGATCCTAAACGCACAGTTCGGGACCCCCTACCCGAGATCCGCCGGTTTTGACACCGACATTGGTTCTTTCATTGAGAGTTCCACTGTGCCGTCGACGAAAGGATTCGATGGCCCCTTCAATCGTCAGTAATGGCATCGTCCTGGGAGAAACTTTTCTCCCCGAACAAATCTTTGTCTTTGGCGGCTTCGTACTGCGGGCCAACCCTCTTGGCCGTCTGGAGCAGGTCGATAGCTACGCCCCTGGCCATAAGGTCATATTTGGAAGCTTGCACTACGTCGCGGATATCCGTGGAGACTTGATCTTCGATGGATTTGAGATCGCGGCGATCGCTCCCCTTCTCTTCGATGAACATGACTTAAATCTGTCATCGTAGCACATCCAGGAGATGGATCGTGTTGCTGCAACGGCCTCAGTACCGAAGCAGATCATCCCCTCCGAGGCCATAAAGTCCGCGGTGTTGGAGCCACACACGGACTCGACATCCTGCAATGCTCGCGTCGATAGAACTCCGGACTCGTCTCCGGCTACACGTTCCGGATCAAGTGCGCCTACGGACACCGAGCTGGATCGGTTATCGGTTTTCGAATTTAGCACCGCAGGCATCTTCCAGCATTCGCCTTTGGGTGACGTACTAAATTCTTTGAAGAACTTGTCCTTGGAGGAAGATTCACAGCCTAACTATGTTCGGTTCGAGCAAGAGGCGGACGACGAGGAATTTTGCTTCCCACCCACCACCAACTTCAGAGCCACCGTCAACGACCTAACTGACGTACTTGACTATGGCTCCGAAGACATCGACAGTCTGGACGACGATGGCAACAATGAGCAAGGCCAAGACCCACCATTCACTGGACGTTGGACGGCCACCTCCTCGTACGTCGTGTACATGGTCGATACACCCAAAGGATCTGGCGACGACAAAGAAGAGCCGGATAAGAACAAACCCTCTGAGACGCAGTCCAAGTGCCGGCGCACCAAACGCCGTTCTAAGCCTCGTCGATCAAAGGATGGCAACACTGGCACCGAAGAAAATAGTATCCAGGAGACACCGAAAACAATGAAGACCCTGTCGGCGCTGCATCCGAACAGGAGGAACATGACAACACGCAAGACAACCCTGATGAACAGGCCATAGAAGATAACTCGGAGGACGATAGTTACCATCCACCCTCCAAAGAGGAGACAAGCCTCGGCAACGAAGACTTCATCGTGCCGGAGGACCCCCTGGAGCAGGAGCGTTTTAAACTTCAGCTCATAGCCACAGCAAGGAGCCTGAAAAAGAAACAGCATCAGCTTCAAGCTGAACAAGACATGCTCGTCAACAGATGGACCGACGTCCTGACAGCCGAAGAATACGGCCTCAAGCGCCTAGCCAAGAGCTACCCGAAATGCAGACTGCTACCCCAATTTGATGTGGAGGCACCGGAGCACACATCTCCATCACATAATGCGGAACGACCACCGTGTGGTCGAGACAGGGCGGCCGACCGGCCACCCCGCGGTCGGGACAAAGCGGCAACTCAGGCCGAACAGCAGCCTGCCCCACCGCCTCGCAAAAATAGATACGGAAGAGTTCGGGGTCACACATATGACCTCCGGCAAATCCCGAACGATAGAACAGGACACGCAAGATCAATCTACGGATCACGAGGGCGTACCTCGAGGCACGTGGAAGGCTACCTATTCGGATGTGATAAATCTAACCACGCCCGTGCCGAACACCGCAGACGGACTCCATCAGAACTACGCCACGACGCGGCCCGATATAGAGGCGTCGCACACCCTCTCTGCTTTACAGATGAAGTACTGGACCACGAATTCCCTGAGGGGTTCAAGCCCGTCAATATGGAATCATATGACGGCACAACCGATCCCGCAGTATGGATCGAGGACTTTATCCTCCACATCCACATGGCTCGAGGAGATGATCTCCACGCCATTAAATACCTCCCACTAAAGCTCAAAGGGCCACCTCGGCACTGGCTTAACAGCCAGCCTGAAAATTCTATCGGCAGCTGGGAGGACTTGGAAGAAGCTTTCCTAGACAACTTCCAAGGAACCTATGTCCGGCCACCAAACGCCAATGAGTTAAGCCACATAGTTCAACAACCTGGAGAATCAGCCAAGAAATTCTAGACTAGGTTCCTAACCAAAAAGAACCAGATCGTTGACTGTCCGGACGCCGAGGCCTTAGCAACCTTCAAACACTGCATCCGTGACGAATGGCTAGCACGCCACCTCGGCCAAGAAAAGCCGAAGTACATGGCAGCCCTCACAGCACTCATGACCCGCTTTTGCGTGGGAGAGGATAGTTGGCTGGCCCGTAGTAACAACACAGCCAGCAAGACAGGCCCCTCTAATGCCAAGAATAGCACTGGCAAGCTCCGGCGCAATAGGCATAAACGCTGAAGCAATGATAACAACACCGATGACACCACAGTCAACGCTGGATTCAGTAGCTCCAAGTCCGGCCAATGGAAGAAGCCCTACAAAAGAAACAATGAAGGACCTTCCAGCCTAGACCGCATACTCGACCGTCCGTGCCAAATAACGGCACCCCGTATAAACAATCCAATCATACCAACAGGGATTATTGGGTTTTCAAGCAGGCTGGCAAGTTGAATGCCGAAAACAAAGAAAAGGGATCACAAAGTGAGGACGAGGACGAAGAGCCCCGGCAGTCGAACACTGGAGGGCAGAAGAAATTTCCCCCTCAGGTCAAAACGGTGAACATGATATACGCTACACACATCCCCAAAAGGGAGCGCAAGCGAGCACTCAGGGACATCTACGCGGTAGAACCAGTCGCCCCAAAGTTCAATCCATGGTCGTCATTCCCGATCACCTTCGATCGACGAGACCACCCAACTAGCATCCGCCACGGCAGTTCAGCCGCACTAGTCCTGGACCCAATTATTGACAGGTTTCACCTAACACGAGTCCTGATGGACGGCAGTAGCAGCCTTAACCTGCTCTATCAAGACACAGTGCGGAAGATGGGCATTGACCCCTCACGAATCAAACCAACAAAGACTACCTTTAAAGGAGTCATACCAGGCGTTGAGGCCCGTTGTACGGGCTCAATCACGCTGGAAGTGTTCTTCGGCTCTCCGGACAATTTCCGAAGCAAAGAGTTAATCTTCGATATTGTCCCATTACGCAGCGGCTACCACGCACTGCTCGGGCGAACGGCGTTTGCTAGATTCAATGCAGTGCCACACTACGCTTATCTCAAGCTCAAGATGCCCGGCCCACGCGGCGTCATAACAGTCAATGGCAACACGGAACGCTCCCTCCGAACAAAGGAGCACACCGCCGCCCTAGCAGCAGAGGTACAGAGCGGCCTTCTCAAGCAGCACCATAGTGCAGCTGCCGAGCCCCTAGACACCATCAAGAAGTTCCAAACTACACTGCAGCAGGACAGCAAGGCTCATCAAGAGCTCGACTAGCAATTTGGCCTCCGTCCCAGCCCCAATGATGTAGTGAAATTCGTACCACGCGTACATAATTACGCACTCGAAATTCCATGGACATTGACGGAGGCACAAGCTAACCCGGGATCTACAGTTTGGCTAGACCGACCCCGGACACACTTTTTCCTTTCTGTTTCAGGTTCCTTTTCCCGCGAGCCTGATCACCAGCCCCTTCGAAGGATCGGCATACAAAGGGGGCATGCAGCATAGGTGCGTAGGGTAACCTCCATACGTTCTTCTTGATGGTATTTTTACTTACTTCCCATGACCCGCACGCTGCTCCTTCTCGATCCCGGCATGTTAAATAGTCCGGGTGCTTATCGCACTATTTGTATAAGATACGCCTTGACGTATCCATTCAGTTATAATAAAAATGATATGCGGCCCAGTTTCTGTGGTTTTCGCTTCTTACTTCATTTTATTTTGATCTACTTATCAGCTACATCGATACTCTTTTGTACGTTTCATATTCGCCAGGGGCTGCTTATCGCCCCATAACACGTCAACACAGTCTGAACACTTCTTGTATAAGAGTTTGGCACCCCAAATTTAGCATTATATGCATTGGCTCCGAATCATGACTTTGGTCAGTAGTTGGGTTGCCCAGCTCCTGTGCTTGCTACCCTACGTTCCGCTCTATCGGCTAGGGTAGTAAAGGGAGAACTACTGCGATTGTGCCCTGGCCTTGACCGGATGAACACCTCAGTAGAGAAAGCCGAAAACTGACTGTCATGATACGGCGAGAGCTGGTCGGCTGTTCGAGGGTTACAAAATCGTTGGAGATTTTTTCCGCGTCACGCGATGGATCGGCACTTCCCGGTCAGATGCTGACAGCACCCTGGCTTGGACCAGGGGCTGCGCACTTGCTTAATTATAAAACTCATATGGCTAAGTGAGGGTGTTTAAGCCATATAGTCTGATTGCCTTGTTCGTTGCGCTAAACAACTCCTTCAAGGACCATATAATTGGATCAAGATTGTTTAGATCCCATCCCGAACACCTCTGTACTAATTATGTGAGGGCAGAAGCCGATGACTGGCCAACCCTCAGATTGCATATAACACGGCCGCACAGGAGGAAACAATTTAAAGCATAACGAAATTACATTACAAAACAAAGCTTTGTCTTTATAATACAAGGCAAAGGACAATATGAATGTATTCATTCGAAAATAACGTCCTTCAAACATTGAGCTGCCACAATTCGAGACCCTTCTAGGACATCCGCAAAATATTTTTTGGGTGTGTGGTGCTCCTTGCCCTCTGGCGGCCCGCTGGCCACTTCAACAGCGGTCATCTTCGCCCACCACATCTTGCAGCGAGCGAAGGCCATACGGGCACCTTCAATACATACAGAGCGCTTGATGATGTCCACCATGACAAGGCTTCCACTATCCGCCTCACAAGTCCGGCGTAGCTGCCGGGCATAGCCCGGCCGCCATAGCCGGATTGTTAAATCCTTCATGGCTAGTTCGCCACCTCATGCAGCTCCACCAGCTGCTTTAGCTGATCGGTGAAAGACACGGGATGCTCTGGTGTCGCATACTGCGTCCAGAATAACTTCTCCGTCGAACCTCCTCCTTGGCTTGGTAGAACTCTGCAGCGTCTGATACGCTACGTGATAAATCCGCAAAAGCCCCTGGGGAACTCCGAACCCGGGTTAGTAAAACGTATTGCTTCTCCGCATACTTGCTTTTCATCTTAAAAGCCTTACCCTCTGTGATCTTCCTAGCCTCCTGGATCTCCTGGAGGGCAACCTGGGCCTCATCCCGTGCGGTCTCCGTGCTCTGACGAGCCTTGGAGAGTTTGTTCTTTTGAGTCGACGCATCATTCTCCAAGATCTCACATTTTTTCACCGCGTCTTGGAGCTCCTGTTGGACCTCCTTGACTCGGGCCTCAAGCTTTTTTCTAGCGGCTTGCTGCTCGACGGCCTTCCCCTTGGCTTCGGCCAGAGCCTTTTTCAGGGCCTCCACCTCGGTTGCGGCTCCTGTACATATTTTGACATTACGATCAGTATGCAACGCTTATTCTTTCCGAACACACAGCAAGACGTTACGAACCTTGCTTCTCCTGCAGTCGCACTCTAACCTTGCCGAGCTCGTTCTCGGTCCGCTCCAGCCTCTGCTTCAGTTCAGAGACTTCGGCAGCATGTGAGGTCGCGGCCAACAGCGACGCCTGCTCATGCACACATATCACGTTAGTCTCCTACACTATAGGATTGATCCTTTGCCCGGTTCCTCTTGCCGAGCACCGGATAGTGTCTCAGGGGCTACTGACTACACGGGGATTCTTTCTCTTTCTATGTCACTTACCTCAAAACATGTTAACAGGATGTCGCAGGCCTCATTCAGTCCGCTCTTGGCAGACTAAACTTTCTCGATCACTGCACCCATAAGGATGCGGTGCTCGTCCACGACGCAGGCGCTTCGCAGTGCCCCCATTAGATCATCCGACGCTCCTGGATGGACAGGAGCCACCGGTGGAGGCGGCACAGCCCCCTTCAAAGGGAGTTGCTCGCCCGACTCCGAAGCCATTGGGGGCTCCAGAACCATATTCGGCTAAGGGCCGATCAGGATACGGCCCTCTTCGCCAGTCTCCATGGGGATTGGACCCCCCACGTGTCCGGCAGTGGAGGTCTCGCCTTGTGGCGCCTCCCGAACAACATCCTGGGCTCCTACCTTCGGAGCGGTCCTTCGGGACAGCACTTCGGTGTCGTCCCCGGCCCCGGGGGAGTAAGCAGGCGGTGGCGACCTGCTCACCATCTCCGACGAAGCCAATGAACCTCCAGAGGAGGATTGCTGGATAAGATCATGGGCCGGACTGCAATGGTGTAGTTAACTAAGTTAAAATAATAAAGAGGAAAGAGCTGAAGTGTGCATCAATAAAGCCGTGTCACTCACGAGGCAGCCTGAGGCTTAGTGCGGGGACGTCGTTCCGGACTACTGTCAACGTCCCACGCAGTGTTGTCCGCTGGAGCGCCCTTCCCCTTTTTGGGCGCCTCCGCCTCCGGATGTGCCGGAGCCGCCCTCTTCTTCCTCCTCTCCTCAGGGGGAGGATTGTTTTCTTCCTCCTCCTCCTCTTCCTCGTCATTGTCCTCAGGGACAGAGGAATGAGTTTCGTCGTCTTCGGACGCTGCGTCCGAAATACCCTTACGACGGAGGCCACTCTTGGCTCCCTTTGCCTTCTTCTTGGACTTCTTATCCGGCGCCTTAGATGGCGCCGGCACCAGCATCTTCACCAAACGCGGGATGACTGGTTCTTCAGGCAGCGGAGCCGGACACTGGATCCGCTTCACCCTCTCCATCTAGTCCTGAAAGAGCAGTAATAAAAGCTCAGACATCATCCTCGAAACAATTAGGTTGAGGATACGGTCGAAATAACATACCTTGCTGGCAGGGTGTGTACAATCGTCACCACGGTGTGAATCCGTGGCCGGTGGTTTCTCATTGCCCTTGAAGAGGAATTTCCATGCGCCTTCGTGTGTAGTCTCGAAGAGCCTCACCAGGGTCTGGTGCTTCTTCGGATTGAACTCCCACAGCGGGCGGCTTCGGAGCTGGCATTGAAGGATCCGGCGAACTAACATCACCTGGATCACATCAATGAGCTTGACGCTCTTGGTTACCTGCTCTGAACATGCGTCTGTAGTGCTATCAGCTCGTCAGGGGAACACCAGTCCGGACTCTTCTCGACCCAAGAGGTGAGTCGAACAGGAGAGCCGGAGCGGAATTCGGCAGCTGCGGCCCAGGTGGTGCCGCGTGGTTCTGTGATGTAGAACCACTACTTCTGCCACTCCTTTACCGTATCCACAAAGGTGCCTTTGGGCCAAGAGACGTTGGACAATTTACTCACCATTGCCCCTCCGCACTCCGCGTGCTGGCCATTCACCACCTTCGGCTTCACGTTGAAGACTTTGAGCCACAGCCCAAAGTGGGGTTGGATGCGGAGGAAGGCCTCGCACATGACGATAAATGCCGAGATGTTGAGGAAGGAATTCGGGGACAGGTCATGGAAATCTACCCTGTAGTAATACATTAGCCTGCGGACGAAAGGGTGGAGTGGAAACCCAAGCCTGCGGAAGAAATGAGGGAGGAATACTAGCCTCTCGTTGGGCTCCGGCGTGGGGACAATTTGTCCCTCGGCCGGCAAGCGGTGGGCAATTCCCTTCGCCAAATATCCGGGTGCCCGGAGCTCAATAATGTCCTCCTCCTTGACGGAGGAGACCATCCACTTGCCCTGACCACCGGATCCGAACATAGTTGCTTGAGTGGAAAGGAGATGAAAACTTGGGCGCTGGAGCTCGAGGTCGGGAAGGCGGAGACGGAGAGAAAGCGTGAGAAGAGGAAGAGTGGATGTTATCCTCTTATAAAGGCAGAAAACATTAAAACGCCTCCTCGCTCGCCTTAAGATTCGCCTATTCCCAAAGGCTGTGCAAATGGAACGGTTGGGTTACCCATGCCCGCATTGATGAGAATCCCGCAATAAGGGGACACGATCTGTGCTTTGACAAGACGTGCCAATAGCGACCACGTCTTGAGACGTGGGATAAATGGTTCGTAATTATGACCGGACGGGCGTGATATCATGTTGCCGGAAGCTGCCAGCGGATAGAATTCGTGTGGAATATATATATTCTCTCTGCGGTTGTGCATGGTGTGTAACAGGTCCGGATACAATCATCATGTCCGAAGATTGTCTTGGAAGTTTTGAAGAAGGGGAACCCGCTGAGGGAGTCCTGGATTAGGGGGTGTCCGGATGGCCGGACTATGACCTTTGGCCGGACTCCTGGACTATGAAGATACAAGATTGAAGACTTTGTCCCATGTCCGGATGGGACTTTCCTTGGCGTGGAAGGCAAGCTTGGCGATATGGATATGTAGATCTCCTTCCATTGTAACCGACTCTGTGTAACCCTAACCCTCTCCAATGTCTGTATAAACCGGAGGGTTTTAGTCCGTAGGACGAACAACAATCATACCATAGGCTAGCTTCTAGGGTTTAGCCTCTCAGATCTCGTGGTAGATCTACTCTTGTACTACCCATATCATCAATATTAATCAAGCGGAGTAGGGTTTTACCTCCATCGAGAGGGCCCGAACCTGGGTAAAACATCGTGTCCCTTGTCTCCTATTACCATCGCCTAGGCGCACAGTTCGGGAACCCCTACCCGAGATCCGCCGATTTTGACACCGACATTGGTGCTTTCATTGAGAGTTCCTTTGTGTCATCACCTTTAGGCCTGATGGCTCCTTCGATCATCAACAACGGCGGTCCAGGTGAGACTTTTCTCCCGACAGATCTTCAGATTCGGCTTTGCATCTTGGGCAATTAAGCAGCCATCTGGAGCAGATTAAGCTCGCCCGCCCATCAGGTCAGATTTGGAAGTCTGAACTACACGACCGGCGTCCGCGGAGACTTGATCTTCGACGGGTTCGAGCCACAGCCAAGCGCCAAGCCTTTATTCGATGGGCATGATCTAGCTCTGCCACGAAAGGTGTCACGGAGGCCGCACTGTCCGCTCCGACCCTTAGCTCGTAGCCGACTGCACCTATCGAGGGCAGGTGGCTGGACACCGCCTCGGGGGCTGCAATCTCTACGACGATCGAGCCGAACACCATACCTGTCCTTTGCGACGCTTGTGACTCCAAGGTGCCGGACTCCTTTCCGGACTCTGAACCTTCCGCGCCCCTGCCAATCGAATCTGATTGGGCGCCGATAATGGAGTTCACCGCCGCGGACATCTTTCAGCACTCGCCCTTTGGCGACATTCTGAACTCACTAAAGTCTCTCTCTTTATCAGGAGAGCCCTGGTCGGGCTATGCTCGGCGAGGTTGGGATGCGGACGACGAAGAAATTCAAAGCCCACCCACCACCCACTTCGTAGCCATTGTCGATGATTTAACCGACATGCTCGACTTCGACTCCGAAGACATTGACGGTATGGACGACGATGCAGGAGACGAACAAGAACCAACGCCTACAGGGCACTGGAAGGCCACCTCGTCATATGACATATACATGGTGGACACCCCAAAAGAAGGGAACGACGACGGAGCAACGGAGGATGACCCCTCCAAGAAACAGCCTAAGCGCCGACGTCAGCGGCTCCGCTCTAAATCCCGCCATAGCAAAAGCGGCTATTCCGGCACCGGAGACAATAACACCCCGGACAGTGCCGAAGACAACCCCCTCTAGCAGGATTCAACACAGGAGGATGGAGAAGCCAGCCCTCATGAGAGAGCGGCATACAGAGAGGTAGAGGACGATAATTACATGCCTCCCTCCAAGACGAGGCAAGCCTCCACGACATTATTAATTTGTCGTGCACGAGGATCCCGTCGAACAAGAGCGTATCATACGCAGGCTCATGGCCACGGCGAGCAGCCTCAAGAAAAAACAGCAACAGCTTAGAGCTAATCAAGACTTGCTAGCCGACAAATGGACTGATGTCCTCGCGGCTGAAGAGTACGAACTCGAACGCCCCTCCAAGAGCTACCCCAAACGCAGGCTTCTACCTCGATTAGAGGAGGAAGCACCTAGACCTACATCACAAGCGCATGATACGGTCGACCGTCCACCTCGTGGCCGCGACAGAGAGGCCTCTCGGCCCTCCACTCAAGCCGCACCCCGGCGCCGCTCAAAGAATACCAAGGCATGGGGAAATGCGCCAGACCTGCAAGATATATTGGAGGACAGGGCAAGGCAAACAAGATCGATCTATGGATCGCGTGGGCGCCCCACGACACGTGACGATAACCGTCATGCCGGATATGGTAAATCCGGTCGGGCCGAACACAGCAGACAAAGCTCATTTGAGCTACGTCGTGATATAGCCCAATACAGACGCGCCGCACACCCACTATGCTTCACAGATGAAGTAATGGATCATCAAATCCCAGAGGGCTTCAAACCCGTAAACCTGGAATCATACGATGGCACAACAGACCCTGCGATATGGATCGAGGACTATCTCCTTCATATCCACATGGCCCGCGGTGATGATCTACACGCCATCAAATACCTCCCACTCAAGCTTAAAGTACCAGCTCGGCATTGGCTTAACAGCTTGCCGGCAGAATCAATTGGTTGTTGGGAGGACACGGAAGCCGCATTCCTCGACAACTTCCGGGCACCTATATGCGACCACCGGCACGCCGATGACCTAAGCCATATAATCCAATAGCGGAGGAATCGCCAGAAATTCAGACACGGTTCCTAACGAAGAAAAATCAAATAGTCGACTGTCCGGACGCAGAGGCCCTTGCAGCCTTCAAGCATAACATCTGTGACGAGTGGCTTGCCCGGCACCTAGGACAGGAAAAGCCGAAATCCATGGCAGCCCTCACGACACTCATGACCCGCTTTTGCACGGGAGAAGACAGCTGGTTGGCTCGTAGTAATAACATGACCAAGATCCCTGGTAATTCAGATACCAAGGACAACATCGGCAGGACGCGTCGCAACAAGCAAAAGCGCCGCATTAACGGCGACAATGTTGAGGATACGGCAGTTAATGCCGGATTCAAAGGCTCTAAACCCGGTCAGCGGAAAAAGCCATTCAAAAGAAACACTCGGGCCCATCCAATTTGGACCGAATATCATCGCTCGTGCGGATACACGGCACCCGAAAACTAGCCAACCACACCAACAGGGATTGTTGGGTGTTCAAGAAGGCGAGCAAGTTAAACGCCGAAAACAATGACAAGGGGCTGCATAGCGATGACGAGGAAGAGCCCCGGTCGCTGAACAATAGGGGACAGAAGGGTTTCCCCCCTCAAGTGCGGACAGTGAACATGATATACGCAACCCACATACCCAAAAGGGAGCGAAAGCGTGCACTCAGGGACGTATATGCGTTGGAGCCAGTCGCCCCAAAGTTCAACCCATGGTCCTCCTGCCCGATCACTTTTGATTGAAGGGACCACCCCACTAGTATCCGCCATGGCGGATTCGCCGCATTGGTTTTAGACCCAATCATTGACGGATTTCACCTCACTAGAGTCCTTATGGACGGCGGCAGCATCCCCGAACGTGCTTTATCAGATATAGTGCTAAAATGGGCATAGATCCTCAAGGATTAAACCCACAAAGACGACCTTTAAAGGCGCCATACCAGGTGTAGAGGCCAACTGCACAAAGCTCGGGCCACACTTGAGGTGGTCTTCGATCCCGGATAATTTCGGCGAGGACTTAATCTTCGACATAGTCCCTTCCGCAGTGGCTATCACGCGATCGCTCAGACGAACCGTGACGGTAAAGTTCAATGCGGTGCCGCACTACGATACCTAAAGCTCAAGATGCGAGGCCCTCGAGGAGTCATTACGGTCAATGGAAACACCGAACGCTTCTCCGGACGGAGGACCATATGGGCGGCCCTCGCGACGAAGTACAAAGCAGCCCGTCAAGGCATTCTCCATCCGCCATTAAATGTCCCGGACACCGCTAAGCCGCCTGGAGTAACCTACAACAAGACCGCTCGCACGCCCGAGCATGCGAGTAACGCGGTCCTAACCCCAGCCCTCGCGAAATTGCGAACCAAGATCACAAGGTGACATAACTACGCTCTGGAAATACCATGGGCATAGGGGGAAGGGGCACGACCACGGCAAGCCCAAAATACGGCTCAACCGCACAAGGGGCTCCCAATTTTGTCATTCCTTTGTTTTCTTTCTTACTTTCAGGACTCCACTTTCCGGAAGGCCTGTCCGGCAGCATAATCATTGAACACACGATGCAACAGCCAGGGAGGCAGAAAGCTGTCGGATTTCGGGTTCCGGCAGACCCTCTAGGTTCGAACACCTGGCGCGCGGAGATTTCACCTCTACCTTCCTCCCTCCGCCGCTAAGATCTAAGCTATGAAAGGAACAACACAAGAGACATGGGGTTTGTACTAGTTCGGGCCACCATTGTGGTGTAATACCCTACTCTAGTTTGTGGTGTGGTGGATTGCCTCTTGGGCTGATGATGATGAATAATACAAGGAAGAACAGCCTTGCGAGGGTCTCTGCTTGGCCGGAGGATAAACTGCTAGGGGAGTTCAAGCCGCCTCTCTCGCTGATCCCAGTGATGTTGGATCCTCTCTAGATGCCTCTACCTCATGGGTGGCTAGTCCTATTTATAGGCAAAGGCCCCGGGCCTCTTCCCAAATATTGAGCGGTAGGGCGCCAACAATTGGCCATTTTGAAGGGGAACATCTAGTACACTTATCCTCGACTAAAGTTGGTCCTCGCCGCCAAAGGCTCGTGGTGACGCTCGCTTGGGCTCCACAATGACTTCCTTCCCGCCGCTGGCGACGGTCTTGGTCTTGTTGCAATCAAACGGATGCCTTTGCTTGATACTCTTACTCGCGCTTGCCCTTTGCACCAAAGAGGAAAGGAGGACATCATGCTGGCTGGCGCCTACCGGGCGCCTTGGTCGCCATGGTTTGCGCCATGGGCACCGTGAGGTACCCCGCCTTGATCTCTCCGCCTCCTCGCGAGCCAACCTCGACGAGGTCAGGGCTCGAGGAAGCTCCTGTCGTCCGCCCCCATGAGGCTTGGCCCTCGCAGGTCTTGAGCTTGTGCCGATGAAGATGGGCCTTGATGGGCCACCCTTGAGCCACGCCAGAGGGCAGCAGCAGCAAGTCTCGGGGACCCCTGCTCCTGTAACGCCGACAAGAGCCCCCTGGCCCAAGGCGCGCGACGGCAGCTCGCCCCCCACGACGCCTCGGCGGATCGCATCAATTGACAAGTCCCTACATGCAAAGCGGGTCATGATTACCCGCGATCGTGGAAGTCGGGCGGTTGGCCTTCTCCGTTATAGGTACAGAACGGCGCTGCGTCTTCCACCATCTCTTCTTGCTTCTCCTTCTTCTCCGCCCTGCTCCACCTTGCCGCAATGGCTCCGATCCGCCGTTCTCCGCTGGAAGAGAAGGGAAAGGCTCCCGAGAGGGTCCCGACCCATTTCCGCCAAGAAACGGCTAGCCCTATGTCGTCGAGATGATGGCGCCCGGCAGAGGTGTCGAGGCCTTGTGTGAGCGGCCGCCAGGTTCCTGCTGTCTTTGTACGCCCACCTTGAGGGCCCCGCAGAGTTGATGCAGAGCGCCATGGACGGTGCCGCCGCCGGTGTCGGCAAGTGTCACGGTGGTGCGTGTTGTCCCTCCCGGAGTCCATGCCGAGGGCTCTCCCGAGAGTTTGTGCCCACGCCGCCATGCCTCCTCGGCCTTGATCCGCTTTCCTTCCTCCTTCGCCTTCGTGATGCCGCAGGGGGATACTTGAGCTCGTTCCAAAGACGCTGCTGCAACACCTCGCGATCAAGCGGAGGTCGCGGGTCGCCGCCTGCAAGGTCTCATGACTCGAGGCTGGGCGAGATCGCCTGGTCCGCAGGATTCGAGGGGCGCCTCACGATCCACTCGAGTACGACGGCGCTCCATGATGCTCTTCAAGGTCTTCAACACGGACGGACGGCCTGGCTGGAGTGCTGCCTCGAGAGGTGGTCGGGCCCCGCTGCGCGAGAGACCAGGCTCGCCGATCGCTTCCTCGCTCCTCAGCGGCGGAGGCGCCGAGGGTCCAGCGACCACGAGCTCTTCATGACCGGAGACGAGCGACGACAGCTACGAGCCCCCGAGCTCAAGGCCGCCTCGAGCAGGATCGGGCTCACCAGCCGCCGCCGCCTCGATCTAGATGAGGTTGAGCGCCGTGCCCGGCGCCCACTGCTGATGATGGCGCCTCTTGCAGGGGCACGTAGTTAGCGCTCTTTAGGATATGTTCCAGCGAGGAATCAAAAGCGCCTGCGTGGGGGCTTGTAAGGTGCATGTGGTTCTGTTTGTTAATATAGTCCTTGCCATGAAGTAGTGTTAGATGCTCATTCCGTCTTAGCTTAGTTCTTCCTTTCGAACTTCACGAGGGCTTGGTGCTCTGCGCCGACAGGTCCCGGTCGCAAGGTAGGCTTCAGCTGTCGCTGGTATGCCAGGTCGCGATGCCGTGGTCAAGGCCAGGAGGTGAGCGGCCCGAGGTCTAGTAAGAGCCCCTGAGTCGCGATGCTCAGGAGGTCCCCTTTAGCGCTCAAGCAGCCATCGTTGAGTGAGAAAGGAGCGCGACGCTATAACACGAGATTGCATTAAAAGGGGATGGTGCTGCATGGCTGGTGTTTCCGGAGGGTGACTTATCTCGAGAGTCGAACCGCTTCTCGTGCGGCACTAGGTCCCAGATCGGCCGGAGAGGGGTTGCTCGGCGAGCTCCCTCGCGATGCCTCTTCCCTCTCGCTTTGCTCCCCTTTCGCTCTATGTCCTCGGTCCCGCCTCGAGCTGGTCTCACTGGCCGCTGGTATGCCAGTGTCGCTATGCCGTGGACAAGGCCGAGGGTGAGGGCTGAGAGCCAGGAGCCCATGAGTCGCGATGCTCAGTACCCCCCTTAACGCAAAGCGTTCGCGGGCGAGAGCGAAGAAGACGCTAGACGGCTCGCCCAAGGCCATGCCTTGAAGGGATCCCGCAGGCTCACCATAAAAAGAACAAGAGTCCGCTATGACAAGCGGCGGCCACCGTGGGTTGCTTTTGAGAGGTGACGAGGCATCAAGGCCCGACGAGGTGGCGCCAGGCGTATTGCCGCGCCGAGCTCAGCCGCTCAGTGTTCGCTTGTGTTGCGTGGACGGACCCATGCGCAAGCCGCCGTGCCGCTGGGGAGTAGCTCCATCAGCTTGGTGTTAGTTGAGCAGGCAACTAGGTCAAGCACGTTAATCGCTAAGAAACAAGTTCATTTAGATAGATGCGGAAGGCAGTATCGCTGGTCCGCCCGAGCGATTTGGGGATGATGCAACCCGAGGGGCGCCCCCACAAAGTAAGCTAAGAACATGAAGTAAAAGGGATACACGATGCAGGGACGGACCCACGCGGCCTGGGAATGATGCAGCCCTGGGGGCGCCCCACTGAAAATGAAACTTGAAGGATGTCACCGATAACGTTGAGGACGGCGGGATGTTGAAGTAGCGGACGCCGGGCTGCGGAAGCCGATCTTCATGAGCCCCCAGCCCGGAGCCTCGGGAGGCCTGGAGGCGCTGGTGGCCTCGTGACCATCTCCATCTCCGCCAGATCTGCGGAACGCCTGGCCTCTTGAGCCTCCGTGATGCTCCTTATGAGGCATCTGCATGTCGCTGCTGCGCTTGGCAGGCCGAGGGCATGCGAATGTAGCTATGGGGTGGGCTCGCAGCGCCCGCTGCGGAGGGCCAAGCGCCTCGAGAGGCGGCCTCGGCGAGCCTGGTATGTCGATGCAGACGCTGCGAGCCCACCATCCTCGCCTGGATGGGGAGCTACGGCGGTAAGCGGGCGGCCGCCACTCATGACTCTTGACTCCTTCAACTTCTCGTGATCTCGACCGACGAACTCCCCGAGGGTTTGGCCCTCCTTGCCTTGCTCCTTCCCCGAGGGAAACGCCTTGAAGCTCGCCTCCAAGTGGTGCCCAAGCGCCTCCCTCGTGACCTTTGCGAGGTCGGTGGCCCTCCAGGAGAGAGCCCCAGAGCCTTGCTTGAGGAGGGCGCCGGGCGCGCCTTCCTATGCGACACAAGGCAAGGCTTCTCTGGGCGCGCGACCGAGGGGCCTGCCTCCTAAGGGGTCGGGCCTGGGCGATGTCTTCTTCTTCTTGGGAGCGGTCTCGGGAGCCTCACGCCCCGCGATCCGGTCGCCAAGTGAGGCGGCTTGAAAGGCTCGCCCAGGAGCACACTGCATCTCTCTCTTCACAAGGCACCGTGATGACTCCGCCGCTCGGCATCTTGAGGACGCTTGTAGCCGTGATGAGTCACGGCCATGAACTTGGCCAGAGCTGGGTACCCGAGGATGGCATTGTATGGAAGGCGTAATGGGCGACATCAAGTCGCACGAGCCTCGCGCGGTAGTTGTCGCGCTACTCAAGGTGACAGGAGGCGGACCTGCCTAATCGGAACCGTGGAGCCATCGGTGACTCGAGAAAGGCTTGGCTGGTCAAGCTGATTGTAAGGCACTTGGAGATTGTTGAATGTCTCTACGGACAGTGACATTGAGCCCGCTCACCCGGCCGATGAGGGTCCCGTGACTTGCACGCTGTCGATGATTGGGGAACAAGGCATCGGGAGGACTCCACCGTGGTCACAAGACTTGAGCTGATCCACTGAAATAACGTGATGGCGATGCTGACCACCGAGAGGGCGCGTGGCTTCGAGCTTGGGAGGACTGCATTCACTTCACCTGCGAATCGCTTGAAGATGCGTTGAGAGGTCGGGCTTGAGGCCCGCCCAGGATCCAAGCGATCGCTGTGGGCTCCGGAAGCCCCCAGCCCCCCTCGGCCCCGATGATGGTCCTCGCTTTCTCCTTGGTTGCGCGGCAGAGGAGGGAGGCATGCGCTTCTCGGGCGATCCTTGCAGGCTGATCCTCCAGCCTCCTCGCGAGGCTGCTCCTCGCCAATGATCCTCGCGAGGTCGGTCACGCCACCCTTGGCGAGGGCCACGGTCTTCCCAAATGGCCCTCTGCTTTTTCCTCCTCCTCGGCCGTAGCCTCGATCATTGTGGTCGGGCGCGGGCCGATCCTCCCTTCTCGCACGCCCAGAGCTCTTGACATTCGCTGGTATTATGGTGTGGAGGTCGGGTACACACAGTACCAGCTGCCCTTGAAGACCTGGTTGATCTCGCCCCGCAGGTGTCCGGTTCTCGCCATGAGCACGGCAGCCCCTTTGCGCTTCACGCCCTGGCCTTGGATTTCTTCTCTTCGTGGTTCCGCGGGTTGGTAGCTCGAGGAGGAAAGGCGCTTTCCTCAAGGTCAAGGCGCACTTGGTTGCCAAGTTGAACAGCTCCAAGGAAATGCACAGTATCTTGATGCATCGCCACCCTCCTTCATCTTGACGCCTCGCACACCTCGGAGAAGGCGGAGATGATGGCCTCCTCACCACCTTGGGAATCTTGAGGCGCGGCGTTGTTGAAGCAATCGGATGTACTTCGCAGGTCTCCCGTGGCTGCCGCTTGATGCGGCGATGTTGCTCACGGCAGAGGCCGGTCGTGAGTACCTTTGAAGTTGGCGATGAAGCGGGTGCGCATCTCGCCCCAAGAGGAGATCGTGCCAGAGCCCGGTTCAAGAGCCAAAAGGGTCTCGCCCTGAGTGCCATGGGAAACCAGTTCGCATGACCTTCTCATCCCCTGCTGGCGGTTGATGCCCAGCTCAGAGCTGGAGGAACTCCGCTTGGTCGGCCGTGCTGTCAGAAGCGAGGAGGCAGGTCTGCTTGAACTTGCCGGCCACGCGACGCCGACAGCAGGGCGGTGAAGGCGCTGCAGCCTGTTAGGCTACGGAGGCCTTTGGTGACGAAGAGCCTGGTCTTGCGGGTCCCTATGCGCTGCAGCTAGGAGCAGCTGGGTCTTGGCGTGGCCGGAGCAGGAACATGGTCGAGACGAGCCGGTGCAGGAGCACTGGCAGCTTCTGGGGCGAGGGACTTTGGCAGCTCGCTTTGTTGTGCCGGGCGCCGGACGGAGCGGGTTCCGCTTCAGGGCCACGCGCTTGGGGCTAAGGCGCTTTCTTGAGGGGGAGGCGGCCGAGGCGCCGAGTTTCATCGCCCAAGCAAGGCGTGGCGCGGTGCAGCGAGAAGGACGGCGCTGGGGAGCCTTCGCGGCGCGGTCGAGCCACTCTTCAGAGACGCTGCTGATAGGGCGGTAGCGCAGGAGCTCGCTTGCCGCGATGAGCGCAGCTCGAGTTTTCCAAGGTGCCAGCGCAGAGCGCGGACGAAGAACCAGCGGGCGAAATGGCGAGTAGCGGTACGCCGCTCGCCACGGACGGGTGCTGGGACGATGCTTGCCGCTCGTTTCGCCGGGCCGATGCTACGCTGGAAGCGAGAGCGGCTCAAGGCCGGGCGTGGTCCCGACGAAGGCCCGACATGGATGCGGTGGTCGGCGAAGAACAGGGCGGCAGAAGACAAGTTCCGCGCATTCTCACCGGGCGCGCTAAATGTCGATTGGGTTCCGGCAGACGCCTAGGTTTGAACACTGGGTGCGCAAGGAGATTTCACCTCTACCTTCCTGCCTCACCGCCGCTAAGATCTAAGCTATGAAAGGAACAACACAAGAGACACAGGGTTTATACTAGTTCGGGCCACCATTGTGGTGTAATACCCTACTCTAGTTTGTGGTGTGGTGGATTGCCTCTTGGGCTGATGATGATGAACAATACAAGGAAGAACAGCCTCGCGAGGGTCTGTTCTTGGCTGGAGTGATGAATTGCTAGGGGGAGTTCAGTCGCTCTCTCTCTGCTGATCCCAGATGCTGGATCCTTTCTCTAGATGCCTCTACCTTGCGAGTGGCTAGTCCTATTTATAGGCAAAGGCCCTTGGCCTCTTCCCAAATATTGAGTGGGTAGGGCGCCAACAATTGGCCATTTTGAAGGGGAACATCTAGTACACTTATCCTGACTAAAGTTGGTCCTCGCCTGCCAAAGGCTCTGGTGGTGACGCCGGCTTGGGCTCCACAGTGACTTCCTTCCTCCTGTTGTGACGGTCTTGGTCTTGTTGCACCGAAACGGATGCCTTTGCTTGATACTCTTGCTTGCGCTTGCTCCCTTTGCACCAAAGATGAAAGGAGGACACTGCGTGGGCTGGCGACCGCCTGGCGCCCTTGGTCGTCATGGCTTGCGTCATGGGCACCTCGTGAGGTACCCCGCTTGATCTCTCCGCCATCGTGAGCCAACCTGACGAGGTCAGGCTCGAGGAAGCCTCGTCGTCCGCCTCATGAGGCTTGGCCCCTCGCGAGGGTCTTGAGCTTGTGCTGATGAAGATGGGCCTTGATGGGCCACCCCTTGAGCCACGCCGCAGGCCGCTGGCAGGCAAGTCTGGGACCCCTGCTCCCAGCAACACCGGCTAAAAGCTACGCCGAAAGTGTCCAGTGGTCTCTATAACGAGCAAAGATACTTGTTTCACATATAATCTCGTAGTCGCCGGAGGGGGGGGACATGTTAAATAGTCCCATCTCTTGCTTATCGCACTATTTGTATCGCTCGCTTTTACCGCAGATCGCTCAATAAACAATGCATAGCTTTTTGTCCATATCGCATTACCTTTTTTATATATAGAAATATGTTCAGTTATGACATTATGCAACCGTACACTTTGTACGGCCAATATACTGTGGGCTTACGCACCCTGTAATATGGTGTGAGAAGTCCAACACTCTCATGAGTGCGGCACTTCAACTTATAGCATTATATGCATCGGCTCAATCATGTCTTGGGTCAATAGTTGGGTTTGCCCGGCCCCATGTTTTTGTACCTTACGCTTGCTATATCGCTAAGGTAGCACTGGGAGAACCATCGCGATTGTGCCTCAGCTTGAGCCGGGCTGAGCACCTTAGTGGAGAAAGCTAAAACTGACCGTCATGATAGGGCGAGAGTTGGTCGCTGTTCGAGAGGTTTTCGAGTCCCTAAAGACTTATGCCGCTTAGAGCGAGGAGCCGTCTTTGTCCGGCCTAGGCGTGGATAGCGCCTCAACTCGGTCTTCCGAATACTAGGGGCTTCACTAAATTTAAAATTATAGAATTCTAAGGCTAAGTGAGAGTGTTCAAGCATTATAGTCCGATTTCCTTGTTCGTTGTGTTGAGCGCCTCAAGGACCCAATAATGGGAAAAGAGCGCCAAGTTTATCCCAACACCCCAGCACTCGTGACATGGGGGCGTAGTTTACCACTCGCCATCTCTCAATTTTGATAAATGGCCGCATGATGGTAATATTTTAAATTCAAAAGCATTGCTTAGCGATATGAAACAAGTTTTCAGCGCATAAGATTACAAATGCGAAGTTTACTCAAAATTACATCTTTGAGCACTCATCCGCTTATACAGTGGGCACCCTTCAGACGCCTCATAATACATCTCGGCTTATGATGCTCCTTGCCCGGCGGTGGTCCGTCCGTCACAAGCTTCTCATTCCATCTTGCCCTCAAAGGCACTTTAGCACGGGCAAGGTCCTACGGGCACCTTCCATGCATACGGAGCGCTTTGATGACTTCAAGCCTTGGACAGCATCCACCAGCCGCCTTTACCAGCCCGAAGTAGCTTCCTGTGCATGGCTTCCCTGTGCCATACCCGACTGCAAGACCCTTCATGGCTTGTTCGCCACCTTATGGAGCTCGACCAGCTTGCTTCACTGGTCGCCATAAGCACCGGTGTCCGCCTCAAGATATCGAGACCGAACACCTTCTCCGCCGAGCTTCCTCCTCGGCTCGGTAGAATGCGGCCGCGCGGACACACTCAGGGAAGATTTGCGAATGCTCCCGGAGAGCTCCGACTCGGGTAAGTAACAAGTAATTCACTTTCGCGTTTGCTTTGCATAAAGAATGCCTTACCCGCCGCTATCTTCTTCATCGCCTCACTTTCTGGAGGGCTTTTTGGGCTTCGCCTTGGCAGATTTGGCGCTCAAGCCCGAGGCGAGCTCGGACTCGAGTCTCGAAGTCACGCCCAAACTCTCGTGTTTTTCCACGAGAGCCTGGAATTTGCTGCACCGCCGCCACCCGCCTCCTGCTTCTTCTCGCTCGGTGCGCCCATGGCCGCATTGTTTTAATCGAGGATAGCGCTTCCTTGGTCGCCACCTCGCTCGTGGCCCCTGCATACCCACGCTGATCCTGTCATTTTTTGCAACCACGCCTTTTTTATATACTTACATAAGGTATTACTTACCTTCCTTGTCCTCGAGCTGCTTCTTGGCAAGGCCGAGCTCGCCCTCGGACCGCCGAGGCTCGCTCAATACATTGACCTCCGCAATCGGTCGCGGCAAAGCTTAGCAAAGACAGCCTGCATTCCCATATTGACACACTTATGTTAGACTCTCACAGATATCTTTTGATCCTCAATTCGGCTTTTCTTTCCTAACACCAAACCGAGCATCAGGCCAATCGACTATGCGGTAATATTTTTACATATCTTAACTACGCACCTCAAAGCCTATTAGGAGGTCGGCACAGCTTCACCAGCCCGATCTTGGCGGATTAAACCTTCGGATCACCGCACTCATAATAGTGCGGTGCTCGTCGATGGAGGCGCCGCAAGCACCTCCAAAGAGATTATCCGTGCCTCCGTTGGGCGGAGGTCACCGCGCCGAGGCTTGCCCTTCTTAGTAGGGGGCGCCAGCGGATGCCGGAACCTTTCAAGGTTCCGGCGGTGTCCGCCTAGGGCCGACTTAGAGCCCTTAGGGTTTTATCCCTTTTCGCTGAGTCCGGAGGTCGCCTTGCGGCGCCTCAGACCACCTCCTCCTGGCTTGGCCCTTTTGGGACGCCACTCGCGTCATCCAAGGGCGCGAGGAGAGGAGGCAATGGAAGTGAAGTACTGTTCACATCCGACGAACCCAGGGAACCGCTCGACGAAGCATCGAGCCCGGCCTTGGGCGGACTGCATTATTATATCCGACGTCAGAAGGTACTGTGCAACAAAGGAACGCCATGAGTTATTCTGGTATCCGGAGACTTACAATTTCGCCAGGCTTGGCCTGGTGGCCACCTCTTCGCCGTCGTCGGCGTTGGTGGAGAAGTCCGAGGAAGGGTCCTTCCTTCTGACCCTCCGCCTCCCGCTTAGGGCGCCCTTCCTTTCTTCTCTCTTCGCCGGAGAGGCCTCTTCCTCCTCCTCGTCTTCACGGGAGGAGTCCGCCTCGAGTCATCGGACGATGAGTCCGACACCACTGGCGCCTGAACTCCTTCGAGTTCCCATGGCCTTCTTCTTGGCCTTCTTCTCCGCACCACGTAGGTGCCGGAACCAGCAGCCCCTCCAAGCGGGCATTCGCTGGTCTTCGGCAAGGAGCTGGACAATAATCTGCCCGACGCCCTCTCGCCAATCCTGTCAAAGGTAAGGGAGTTTAGATCCCGCATAGAGTCAAACTATGAAAACAAGTGTCCTGTAAAGGGCAAAATAACTTACCGCTTGGCTTGATGTGCGCTACTGAATCCGCGATCCTCGGTAGCGGATGCGGAGCCTCGGCGCCTTTGAATAGACCTTCCTGCATCTTCGTATGTAGTGTCGAAGAGCCTGCTCAGGGTTTGGTGCTGTGCCGGATCAAACTCCCACAAGTTGAAAGCTCGTTGTTGGCACGGGAGGATCCGGCGATGAGCATGACCTGGACTACATTGATGAGTTTGAGCTTCTTGCTCACCAGGTTTTGGACGCAGGTTTGGAGTTTGGACAGCTCCTCCGAATTACCCCACGACAAGCCCGTCTCTTTCTAGGAGGTGAGTCGTGTAGGGAAGCCAGATAGGAATTCGGGGGCCGCTGCCCATTCAGGGTCACGCGGCTCGGTGATGTAGAACCACCCCGATTGCCACCCCTTTATGGTCTCCACGAAGGAGCCTCGAGCCATGTAACGCTGGGCATCTTGCCCACCATGGCGCCCAAGACTCGCTTGTTGGCCGCCCACTACCTTCGCTTGACACTAAAGGTCTTCAACCATAAACCGGTGGGGCTGGATGCAGAGGAAGGCCTCGCATGTGACGATAAACGCCGAGATATTGAGGATGAAGTTTGGGGCCGATCGTGGAAATCCAGGCCGTAGTAGAACATGAGTCCCCGGACAAATGGGTGAAGTGGGAAACCTAGTTCATGGAGGAAGTGGGTGAGAAACACCACCTCTCATGGGGCCTGGGGTGGGGATGAGCTGCCCTTGTCGAGAAGCCGGTCGCGATGTCATTAGACAAGCATCCGCCTTCCTCGCCTTCTTGATGTGTCCCTCCGTGACGGAGGAAACCATCCACTTGCCTCCCACTCCGTACATGGCTGGAGAAGGTTGAGGTGGGATGTGCGGACTTGGGCGCTGGAGCTCGAGCGGGCGAAAATGAATAAGCAAAGGAGGAAGAAGGCGTAGATGGAAAAGGTGGATCCTTATCCCCTTATATGGGCGGACGAAACTATACGCCCCCACCAGCCTGGTAAAACTCGCTTATCTCCCAAGCGCCATAAATTAATGGCACGGTTGGGTTACCCACGTCCGTATTGATGAGAATCCCGGAATAAGGGGACACGATCTCTGCTTTAACAAGACGTGCCAAGGAAACCACCTCGCTAAGTGCACTGAGGTGGGACAGTAAAAACGATTCGAATAAAGACTTGGCCGTGGTGTGATGACATGCTGCGAAATACATCAGCAGATTAGATTGGTGTAAATATTCTCTCTACGGTGGTAAGTGGAAATTATTTTGCAGGGCCGGACACTATCCTTGTGTTCAAAATCTTCTATGAAGTATTCGGAGGAGGAACCCGCCTTGCAATGCCAAGACAATATGCGCGCGGACTGTCGTCATTGAAGCCTGGTTCAGGGGCTCTTGAGGAGTCCCGGATTAGGGGGTGTCCGGATGGCCAGACTATGACCTTTGGTCGGACTCCTGGACTATGAAGATACAAGATTGAAGACTTCGTCCCGTGTCCGGATGGGACTTTCCTTGGCGTGGAAGGCAAGCTTGGCGATACAGATATGTAGATCTCCTTCCATTGTAACCGACTGTGTAACCCTAACCTCTCCGGTGTCTATATAAACCGGAGGGTTTTAGTCCATAGGACGAACAACAATCATACCATAGGCTAGCTTCTAGGGTTTGGCCTCTCTGATCTTGTGGTAGATCTACTCTTGTACTACCCATATCATCAATATTAATCAAGCAGGAGTAGGGTTTTACCTCCATCAAGAGGGCCCGAACCTGGGTAAAAACATCATGTCCCTTGTCTCTTGTTACCATCCGCCTAGACGCACAGTTCGGGACCCCCTACCCGAGATCCGCCGGTTTTGACACCGACACCCGCCTTGCAATGCCGAAGACAATCTGTGCGCTGGACTCCTCGTCATTGAAGCTAGGTTAAGGGGCTACTGAGGGAGTCCTGGACTAAGGGGTCCTCGGGCATCCGGCATGTTATCCATGGGCCGGACTGATGGGCTATGAAGACACAAAGACCGAAGACTACACCCGTGTCCGGATTGGACTCTATTTGGCGTGGAAGGCAAGCTAGGCGACCGACTATGAAAATTCCCTCCTATATAACCGACCTCATGTAACCCTAGATCTCTCCGATGTCTATATAAACCGGAGAGCATAGTCCGGATAGGACAGATTCATTACCATATACTCATAGGCTAGACTTCTAGGGTTTAGCCGTTACGATCTCCTGGTAGATCAACTCTTGTAATACTCATATTCATCAAGATCAATCAAGCAGGAAGTAGGGTATTACCTCCATAGAGAGGGCCCGAACCTGGGTAAACATTGTGTCCCCGTCTCCTGTTACCATCGATCCTAGACGCACAGTTCAGGACCCCCTACCCGAGATCCGCCGGTTTTGACACCGACAGCGGCCTTTAAACATAGCGTCCGCGACGAATGGCTCGCCCTACACCTCGGTCAGGAAAAAACAAAGTCTATGGAAGCTCTTACCGCACTCATGACCCGCTTCTTCATGGGAGAAGACAGTTGGTTGGCTCATAGAAGCACAGTACCAGTGACCTTGGCACCTCCGAAGCCAGGGATGGCAACGGCAGGCCGCGACATAACAAGCACAAGCGTAGGAACAACAATGAAGAAACCGAAGACATAGCGGTCAACGCCAGATTTAGCGGCTCTAAACCCGGTGAGCGGAAGAAGCCATTCAAAGGAAACAAGGACGAGCCATCCAATTTATATAAAATACTCGATCGGCCTTGCCAGATTCATGGTACCCCCGACAAGCCTGCAAATCATTCCAACAGAAACTGTTGGGTCTTCAAACAAGCCGGTAAGTTAAATACCGAACATAAGGGGAAAGGGCCGCCAAGCGAGGATGATGATGAGCCGTGCCCACCGAACACAGGGGGCCAGAAGAAATTTCCCCCTGAGGTAAAAACAGTGAATATGATATACGTCACTCATATCCCCAAGAGGGAGCGCAAGCGCGCACTAAGGGACGTCTACACCGTAGAGCCTGTCACCCCAAAATTCCACCCTTGGTCGGCTTGTCCGATCACCTTCGATCGCAGGGACCACCCGACCAGTATCCGTCATGGAGGTTCGGCAGCCCTGGTCCTTGATCCAATCATCGATGGATTCCATCTCACTCGAGTCCTCATGGACGGCGACAGCAGTCTTAACTTGATCTATCAAGACATTGTCCGTAAAATGGGTATTGACCCGTCAAGAATCAAGCCTAGTAACTCCACCTTTAAAGGATTGATACCCGGCGTAGAGGCCCGCTGCACGGGTTCATTAACATTGGAAGTAGTCTTCGATTCACCGGACAACTTCCGAAGTGAAGACTTGATCTTCGATATTGTCCCCTTCCGCAGTGGCTATCACGCACTGCCCGGAAGAACCTCCTTCGCCCGCTTCAATGCAGTCCTGCATTATGCTTACTTAAGGCTCAAAATGCCTGGACCCCGCGGTGTTATCACAGTCAATGGAAACATGGAGCGCTCCCTCCGTACTGAGGAGCACACCGCGGCCCTTGTAGCCGAGGTACAGAGCGGCCTCATCAAGCCGAATATATCATCGGCCATCAAGGCCCTGGACACTGTTAACCGAGTCTGGCCTACTCTACAAAATGATAGCCCCGTGGATCCAGAGCTAGACTAGCAGTTTCGCCTCCGTCGATCGCCCCAAACAACCGCGGCATATGTACCGCGTGTGCATAATTACGCACTCAAAATACCCTGGGCAACGACGGAGGCACACTGCGGACAAGGTCTATAGTGCGGCTTGACCCTATTTGACCTTCACCTTTCTTCTTTGATCTTTTTTTCAATACCACAGGTGCATTAAAACCTAACTATCCTACGGTCGTGCAAGGGCTCTTTCCGGGCCCCTTTCATATAAACGACGTGGACTGCTCCTCTCAAAGGATTTTTCACCAAGGCAACAGCGGCGCAGACGTGCGGCAGGGCATCAAGGGAGTCTTCAAGAATACCTTTTCTTTTTTCGGCCCTGTATACAGCTTCGCCTTGTGTACAAATTCGCGGCATGTAAAATAGCCTTGATCTTTATGGCATTATCTGTAATAGCACGTTTTGACGTATCAATTAGATTATAATGGAAACAGTTTTTCACCAACCCCTATTCGGTATTGGTTTATTTCATAAATCTGTATTCCTTCCTTGCGTCGGATTGCCATATATACTTTGGTACGGCTTAAATGCCAGGGGCTCTATTCGGGCACACATATTTTCAAAAAGTCTGAATACTTTTAGAGTATACTTCGGTGTCCCGAATATTGCATTATATGCATCAGCTCGAATCATGTCTTTGGTTAATAGTTGGGTTGCCCGGCTCTTGTGATTACTACCTTACGTTCCGCTTGTTCGGCTAGGGTAGTAAAGGGAGAACTACTGCGATTGTGTTTCTGGTTCGTCCGGTCAAACACCTCAGTAGAGAAAGCCAAAAACTGACTGTCATGGTACGGCGAGAGATGGTCGGCGATTCTCTATAAATCTCTTGAGATTTCTTCCGTATTATACGAAAGACTGGCCTTTGTCCAGTCACGCGCCTAAGGCATCCCAGTTCGGATAGCCGCATACTCACTAGGGGCTAGTACTTAGTCCCACTGTCAAACTCCTATGGCTAAGTGAAAGTGATAAAGCCACATAGTCTGATTGCCTGGTTCGCTGCGTAGACACCTCCTTCACGGACCGAGACGTTGGGTCAAGTGTGATCATGCGCTATTCCCAACACCCCCGTACCGTCTACGAGGGGGCTGAAGCCGTCGACTGGTAAACTCTCAGAAAAAAACGGCCGCACAGGTGGAAAGTAATTTCAGATAAAAGCATACATATATTACAGGCCCTGGTTCATAACACAAAGTATGAATAAAACATATTACATTCACTCAAACATGATATCCTTTGAGCATTGGCCCTCCACTATTCGGGCACCTGCCAGGACATCGTCAAAGTACCGCTTCGGCTTGCGGTGGTCCTTGCCTCTGGGTGGGCCCTCGGTCGCCATGACAGTGGCCTTCATCTTTGCCCAGTGCATCTTGACACGGGCAAAGACCATCCGTGCACCCTCTATGCACGCTGAGCGCTTTACGGCTTCAACTCGGGGCAGCGCATCGATGAGTCACCTCACCAGGCGAAAGTAGCTACTCGGAATGGGTTCGGACGGCCATAACCGGACTATGACGTCCCTCATGGCCAAACCGGACATCCGATACAGCTCCGCCAGTTGCTTCATCTAGTTGTTCAAAAGCACCGGGTGCTCCGGTACCAGGAAATGTGACCAGAACAGCTTCTCTATCGAGCTCCCCTCCTATGCTCGGAAGAACTGTGCAGCGTCGGTGGCGCTCCTCGGAAGATCCGCAAAGGCGTCTGGAGAACTCCACAGTCGAGTGAGCAAGGCATATCTTTGACCCCCAAATAGACTCCACAAGAGAAAGGGCTTACCAGCCGTGATCTGTTCTGCATGCCGGATCTCCTCCCGAGCACTCTGGGATTCGGAGCGCGCCACTTTGGCCTCTTGGAGGGCCTTGGCGAGATTGGCCGCCTGGGTCGTACTCTTCTCCTCCAAGGCCTCACACCTGCCATAGGCATCCTTCAACTCTTGCTCTACCTCGGCCACCCTCTCCTCATGCTGGCGCCGGGCGACCTGTTCGGCCTTTAAATCTGCAGCCGCCTTGCTCGCCTTAGCCTCCTCCTTGGCTTGGGCAAGGGCGCTCTTGAGGTACTCGACCTCGGCCGCGCTACCTACACCCATAATCAAAGCAGTACATGTGTTACCCTCTGACTTTGCATATCACTTCAATATATATGATCAAACTCTTTTCAAAATATGCACATACCTTGCGCCTCATCGAATCGCTTATTAACGCGGTCGATCTCATCATCCGCTAGCTTCAGTCTCCGATTGAGTTCGGAAACTTCAGCGGCCTGGGCGGTTGCCACCAACAGGGAAGCCTGTTATAAAATAGATAAGTATGTCACCTATACCGAATACTACTCGATCCTCTGTTCGGCCTTTTTCAAAACCGAACAGAGTCTCAGGGGCTACTATCTATATACAGGTATATTTCCTTCATGTGAAAAGCGTCTAATAGTATTATGTCGCGTACCTCGAAACCTGTTAGTAGGCTGGTGAAGGCTTCATTCAGCCCGCTCTTGGCAAACTGAACCTTCTCGACCACCGAACCCATCAGGGTGCAGTGCTCCTCCATAATGGCAGCACGTTGTAGTGCTTCCGCGAGAGCATTCGGCACCTCCGGATTAGTGGAGGTCGCCACCGGAGCTGATGTTCCCCCTCCTTCAAAGGGGGCTGCTCGCCCAATTCCGGAGCCGCATGGGTCTCCAGAAGGATGCCCGGCTGGGGGCCGGACTGGTCAGGTCCCCCGCCATCGGTCGCCAGAGGGGTCGCGGCCCCCATGTCTTCGACCGTCGAGGTATTACCCTCGGGCGCCGTTTTGGTAGCCTCGCCCACCTCTCCGCGGCCTGGAGAGGTCCTTCGGGACAACACCTCGATGTCATCCGTGATGATTGGCGGAGAGGCTGGCGGAGGCGTCTTGCTCTCCACCATCTCTGGTGCCAGAGAGCTCCCCTCAGATATCGATGGATTGGGGAGGTCGCGAGCAGGACTGAAATACACACAACATAATATGTCATATTGAACACATAAAAGACTGGATATTTGTAAAGTATCCTTTGATACTTACGACGTGGCCAGGGGCTTTTCCCTGGGGCGCCTCTTGGGGATGTGTTCGGCACCTGAATCCGAACCATCCGAGAGGGTCATCTTCCCCCTCTTGGACACCCCCTCCTCCGGGTCTGTGGGGGCTGCCCTTTTATTTTTTCCTCCCCTTGAGGGGAGAGTCACTTTCCACCTCCTCCTTCTCTTCGTTTTCATCTCCCTCGTGGGAGGAGGGGACTTCGGTCTCTCCGGACACTGCGTCCGAAGTACCCTTACGGCGGAGGCCGCTCTTGGCCTCCTTGCTCTTCTTCTTGGCCTTCTTCTCCGGCGCGTGATAGGGTTCCGGAACCAGCATCTTCGTGAGCTGGGGTGTGGTCGGATCTTCAGGCAGCGGAGCCGGACACTTGATCCGCTCCGCCTTTGCTATCCAGCCATGGGAGAGGGACAGAGAACTCATTGTGCCTAAGGATTTATGGACCAAGGGTATGTTCGGGAATAATACACTTATCGGAGTGTCTGGATTCTCGTTGTCAAGGCCGATGTCTTCGGTATTCTTCGGCCATGTCTTCTGGGCCTTGAAGAGCAGCTTCCAGGTCTCGTCGTGTGTTGTGCCGAGGAAGCGTTGCGGGGTCCGGGGACCTTCCGGATTGAACTCCCACATATGGAGAGGCCGGAGTTGAAAGGGAGGATCCGGCAGAAGAGCATCACGTGAATCAGGTCAGTGAGACTTGTGTTCTTGCTTATCATGTTTTTGATGCGCTTTTGCAGCGTCAGCACTTCTGCGGTCGAACCCCCAGTCCAGACCCTTGTTGGTCCAAGACGCGAGCCGCATAGGGGGTCCGGATCTAAACTCAGGAGTGGTCGCCCATCTGGCGCCGCGCGGTTCGGTGATGTAGAACCACTCCTGTTGCCACACCTTGATGGTCTCCACGAAGGCCCCTTTAGGCCAGGTGGTGTTGGGGAGCTTTCTCACCATGGTGTCGCCGCAGTCCGCATGCTGCCTGTCGACCACCTTCGGCTTCACATTGAAGACTTTTAGCCATAGGCTGAAGTGTGGGGGGATGCGGAGTAGCGCCTCGCACACAATGATAAACGCCGAGATGTGGAGGAAAGAATTTGGGGCTAGATCATGGAAATCTAGCCCGTAATAGAACATGAGGCTGCGGACAAAGGGGTGAAGGAGAAACCCTAGTCCGCGGAGGAAATGAGGGATGAACACAACCCTTTTGCCGGGCTCCGGGGTGGGGATAACTTGCTCCTTGGCAGGGAGCCTGTGTGCAATGTCCGCAGACAGGTACCCCGCCTCCCGGTGCTCCTTGACATCCTTCTCCATGATGGAGGAGGCCTCCCACTTGCCCTTCGAGCCAGATCCAGACATGGCTGGAGAGATTGGTGGCGGTGGGAAAGATCGAAGCTTGGGCGCGGGAGCTTGAGGATGGGAAAGCAGGAGAAGGAAGAAGGCGTGGGGAGAAGAAAAGGGATCTTTATCCACTTAGATAGGGAGTGAATATCAAGTGCCCCCTCAAGCCTTAAAACTCGCATGTTCCCAAGGGGTCGTGCGAATGGCACGGTTGGATTACCCAAACCCGTATTGATGAGGATCCCGCGATAAGCGGACATGATCTTTGTTTTGACAAGACGTGTCAATAGAGGCTACGCCTCGAAACACGAAGCAAGAGGCAAAAAACGGTTCAAAATGTTAAAGAGGCCAGGCGCGGCGTTTCGCCAAAAAAGTTGTCAGTTGACAGACATTATTTTGATTAAATATTTTGCCTTCGTGGTTGAGGGTTGTGACTGTCATGCAGAGCCGGATACAATTCTTTTATTCAGAAGATTGCTTTGAAGTATTCGGGAGGAGGAACCCGCCTTGCAATGTCGAAGACAATCTGTGTGCCGAACATATCATCATTGAAGACTGGTTCAGGGGCTACTGAGGGAGTCCTGGATTAGGGGGTCCTCGGGTGTCCGGGCTATGTGATATGGGCTAGACTGATGGGCCGGACTGATACAAGGTAGAAGGCCTTCCCCCGTGTCCAGATGGGACTCTCCTATGCGTGGATGGCAAGATTGGCATCCGGATATGTAATTTCCTTCTTCTGCAAGCCGACTCTGTACAAACCTAGGCCCCTCCGGTGTCTATATAAACCGAAGGGTTTAGTCCATAGAGACTATCATAATTCATATAGGCTAGAACTCTAGGGTTTAGCCATTACGATCTCGAGGCAGATCAACTCTTGTAACCCTTATACTCATCAAAGTCAATCAAGCAGGAAGTAGGGTTTTACCTCCATTAAGAGGGCCCAAACCTGGGTAAACATCGTGTCCCCTTTGTCTCCTGTTACCTTCGATCCTCAGACGTACAGTTCGGGACCCCCCTACCCGAGATCGGCCGGTTTTGACACCAACACACGTCTCCTCCATTGGATGGACGACATCTGGCCCACTGAGGAGCCGAGACGTGTTTCCTCCAGCCAATGATGATTTTACACGTGGAAAATCCCCATTGGTCTGGGCTGTTAACGGGTTATTGGATCCAAACCGGAACCTGATAGCTTAAGGCGACCCGTTACGGTGGATGCCACGTGTTGGTTACCCTTGACGAAAGCACTTCTATGAAGCGCGATTTATCGTCATGGAAGTGGACACTTCTGTGATGATAATTTTGGTAATGTCATGGAACACTTCTCGACAACACAGGTATGACTATCTTGATTCTGTCATAAAATTGTCATGGATGTACATGCATGACAGAAAACGTGACCTACTGTGACAAACACGTATCATCACGGAAGTGTATTTTTTTGTAGTGAAAGCTGATGCTTGAATGAGAAGGTGATGACTCAACAATAAAAGTAAATAACATGAAGTTAAATAGAAAGGCCCTTCACAGAGGGAAGCAACGATTTGCGGAGGTGCCAGAGCTCAGAGCTAAAACAGAGATTAATACATTTTGAGCGGTGTGCTTCTAGTAACATATCACCCGAGAAAGGGAATTGCATATGGGATTAACTGAACCCTCGACATCGTAGTTCAAATGATGAAGATCTTCGTGGAATATGTAGGAACCAATACGGGCATCCAGGTCTCGCTATTGGTTATTGACCGGAGAGGTGTCTCAGTCATGTCTACATGATTCCCAACCCCGCAGGGTCGCACGCTTAATTTTCGATGACACTAGAGTAGAATTGGGATATTTGTATTGGTGGTTGAATGTTGTTTGGAGTCCCGGATGAGATCCTGGACATCACGAGGAGCTCCGGAATGGTCCGGAGGTAAAGATTTATATAGGGAAACTTGTTGTCGGGGTTCCGAGAAAGAGTTCAATTTTTTCGGTATTGTACCGGGAAGTCACCGGAAGGTTCCAGAGGGTTCTAGAGGGGTTCGAAAGTCCACGGAAGGGTTCCACCAGCCCCTAGGGTGTGCATGGGCATTAGGGGGGCAGCCTGGCCTTATTGGGCCAAGGGAACCAACCCCACAAGGCACATGCGCCAAGGGAAGGGGAAACCCTAGTGGGGAGGAAGGCCAATTGCCTTGAGGGCAAGGGCCTTCCCCTGGCCGCCGCCCTCACCTCCTTGAAGGATGGGCTAGGGCTGGCCAGCCCTCCCCACAACCCTATATATAGTGGAGGCACAAGGAGGGCTGCTCATCCCTTCACCTGGCCGCAACCCCTCCCTCTCCTTCCACCCCCACCTCCTCGTCCCGGTTTCTCTTAGAGAAGCGCTGCCGGTGCTCCAGCACCAGCACGCAGTTGTGCTGATTGTGATCCCATCTACTTCTCCCCCTATGCTTGTTGGATCAAGGAGGAGAGACGTCACCAAGCCGGACGTGTGCTAAACTCGGAGTTTTCGTCCGTTCGGTGCTAGATTGGTTGGATTGTGATTGGATCGCGAAGAGTACGGCTACATCAACGGCATTATATATGCTTCCGCTTTCGGTCTAC